>VWYH01007846.1:0-184575 GCA_013399365.1 Pampusana beccarii
ACCAAAGAGAAAAATACAGATCAGCTGCTAGTGGGCTTTTTGTATGAGGGATGAGTGTGATGGTGATCCAGAGTCAATTCCCGGCCTCCTGCCCTCAGTCTGAGTGCACATGTAGGATCCTCAGCTTCAAGTCTTCCACTCTGCATATCTTTCTTGTTGTGTCAGACTACTTGCTAAAGCAGACATCACCTCAGTTCTCTCTTGTGAACAACAGGGTTAAGACTACAACTTCAAAGACACTAGTGCAGAGAACGAAGCCAGAGGAATACATTTGTTACTTCATCTTCCTCCCAAAGAAATATTGGTTGATGGATTCCTTTATTGCTACATCAAACACTGACCTGAAGGTTGTTTGGATATCAAATCACCTTCTGAAACAGACAGACAAATATATATATATGTATTCAATATCCAGGAGATCAAAAAAGTAAAAATCAAATAAATTATTATCTGGTAGTGAGAATGAGGGGTATTATTTCAGAACTGACTAAACTTTCAAAATCATATCATGTGTGAGGCAGTATAAATCCTGCCAGAGATTTATTGGAGAAACTCTTCTCTCATTGATTCCAAACTCTGAACAAAAGTTTGGAGAACATGCTGAATGATACTGCAGTAATCATGAGTGAAATGGTCTGCTTGAGACACGCCACAGAAAATGCATGATTGTTAGTATGAAAAATCTGTTGTTTGTCAGCCCACAGACACCTTTTCAGTAGGTTCATGATCTCTGTTTTGCTTCTGTTGCCTTATATGAAAAGCTGGCATAATCAGGAATCCCAGCCTGGTTCTAAAATGTACTCTGAGATCCTTGGGTAGAGGGTGATATGGAAGTTATTACAATGTATGAAAATACTTAAAATTAGAAAATTCATTTTCTATTTTTAATTATGCTCTCTTGTTGATATTCTTACAGAGTTGGATGGAATTAAATCAACAATACCCATTAATTCTAAAGATAGTCAGGATCCTATGGGAAAAGAAAGATAAGAGTTGGTTACCAGTCCCACTCACCTGCTTTCTCCATTTGCTCTACTGTATAGATTACTTCAAAGCACACAGAATATATTTGGTGTCCCTTTTGAGTGAAAGGGTTATTTTTGTATGAGTAGAGAAAGTAGGTGATTTATTTCATTTGTGAAAATGCCTTTAGACTCCCAGCTGGAAATGTTGAAAAGCTGGAAAAAAGTGTCAATTTTGCTTTTGGTACAAAAAAAATCTCATTGCTCTTGGCAGTGACCTCAGCTTCCAAGAGGAGGTGTTAGCCTTGCATCGTTTCAGAGCACTAGCTGGTCAGGAGTGGCATTAACCTACCTTTAGAAGAAGCTCATTGTAGTGCTCTCAGTGAGAAAAGAGTCAAAGTGACATGACACATAAGGGTGGTACAATAATGGAGAGATTACATTAAAGGAAAAAAAAAAAAGAAAAAAAAAGCAAATATTAGACCTTCATGAGGGCTCAGGTCAGAATATATATAGATGGAATATTAACTGCGTCAATGGAAATTGTTTGCCAGCTCTAGTTCTCATCAAAACTGATACAGCTTGAGACTTTAACATTGTAGTAGAGACATCACCACAGATCCACAATTAAATAAAAATCGTAGCTTACTTCAACACAATACAATAATAAGCAACATCATACCTTGGCTAGGAATTGTCTTAACAGAACATTTCAAGCTTTTCTGTCTATAGAAAAGGAAAAGGAGGTACTTTGATGTATCAATAGTTGGTTTTGTAAAATAGTGAAGTAGTTTTTTTTTCTTCTTGAAGGGTGTATTATTGAAAAGTACCTTGATTTTATGATTTTTTTTTCTCAAGCACATTCAAATTGACATTATTTCTGAACTCTTGAGTTCAGTAGTTGTAGGTAATTAAATTTCCTGAGCAAATACTCCAACATTTATATAGTTGCTAGGTTATAACCAACTAATGTTACAAAAAAGTACTCAAGATAATTTAAAATAATATATCTACTTTTATATACTTATTTTATATGCAAATATACATTTGAATGTGAAGTTTAAATGAATACTGGAACAAAACACTAGGACTGATTCAATTTTTTTACAAAATTTTATGACTTGAGGAAAATAAATGAACAATTACCACTCTTTCCATTCTGAATTGGATTCCCTTTGATTAACAGTGATGCAATAGGCAATGTCACCACAAACAACACAAAACAGTGAACAACCGGTCTGTCCTATATGAACTTCAATCGTGATATTATATCTGAGCATAGACATGTTTTATTACTGTAAGTATGTATGTGGTATGCATAATGACATATTTGCTAGTGTTATTAAAATAATTATACTGGTATACCAGACATTAGGTAGAGGTATAGCCCTATTCTACCTATTCATATTGTTCAGTCAAACTCTGTAGGTATCAAGAATCAGAGAAGTCAACAGAGCAAGAGATGTGCTGAGAAACTTTCTGAGGAGAAAGCCAGGCAGTAACATGGTGAGATGACCAAAAATTATTCAAGCCCTTCCTGAATATCTGATTCTACAAGGTCTTGCAACTTATTACACAGTCCCTTGTGTTTCTCTAAAGAAAAATATGGGCATACATCTGTATTTCAGATGGTCTATACTTTTTAATTGTTCCACTTGGCATTGTTTTAACACAGTCCATATTTAATTTCACATTTGAAAAATTTCTTTTCACTGAATTCCTTCTTTAATACATCATTTTGAAGTAGATGGATTACTACGGTACACAGAGTACACTAGAGATAACCTCTTGCTTGATATTTGATGAGATAAAGTTTCTCTTTCATTATGTTAGATATTGGGGGCAGCACAGATAATGTTCTGACTCTGTTAATGCTCTTAACTCATGAATAGCAGCTGTTCAGCTCTAATTCCTCTTTCAATCCCCTTTCTTCCTCACACAACTTTGAAAAACCTTTGCATATATTCTTTCAATTTGTATTAATATTGTCTTTACATGAGATTTTTCTTGAGTAAGAATTCTCCTTTATTTCTACAAATAATTACAGAATCATTGCTGCCATTGCCCCCTCCTCTGCTTTTATTGCTTTCCCTGAAACAAGCCATTTCTTGAATTTCATTAGCATTAATAAATACAGGACAAAGCTTAAGAGTTTCCATTACCCTGAACACAATATCCTCTGTAGGAGGTCAGAGAGGGTGAGATTCTTTAGCAGAATTTACCATAAATAAAATGAATATGATAATTCACTGGAAAAAGCTGCTGCTGAAAGCCTATCGTGTGCATTTTGCACAGGCAATAATCACTAGGTAAATGAAGTGTGTATGTGTAGTACTTCACATTTTCTGAGTAAAGCAATGATTTCAGAAGTGCCAAATGTGAACAGTTCCTGTTGGATTTCAGTGGGACCTGTTAATAGCAGCAGTGAAAAAAATTAAGCTAGATCTGGTAGGATCTTAGTGTTAAGGCTGACCTGTGAATGAGCTGTTGCAAGTAGCACTGGACAAAGTGGATAATAAATTCTCTGGAAGGTTTTGTTGGTTTTTTTTTTTTTGGTTGTTCTTCAGTTGTTCTTGGAATTGAGCTGAATTTAGTTCCGGCTGAAACTTCTTGAATTAGGAAGACTCGTAACAGCTGACTCAAAGGTTGGAGATGGTACTTGGTCAAAACACTCTTTTGTTTTTTAAGAATTCCTCAATCTATTTCAGGTTTGAATGATATTTCAGAAAAACAGACAAACAAAAAACCCAAACACCAAAACCAACCAACCAAAAACAAACCAAAACACAAAACCCAAAACCAAACCAAAATAAAGCAAAAAACAAAACCAAAAATACACCGTACCTTAACCACAAGATTACAAAAGGTTTTCAGCATCTCTTACTCTCAGAGAGGAAGTCATATATGAATGAAACTTTCACTTATTCTAGAAACGCACAGTCCTACTAGGCCAATATACTCCATCAGGTCAAAGAAATAACCTCAATGACCTTTTGAGTAATGAGTATAAAATACTACACTTTCTCCACAGCCATCTTCAAACAACTATTACTATGTAACATGATTCAGAGGTAGGACACGTGTTCAAATATCCTTATGCAGTGGAAAGAATAATCAACTTTGACTAATAATTTTGGTTGTTTCATTATTGAACTTCCAAATAAAGAGTCTGATTAGCAGATTTTGAGCCATTTAGTGATCTCAGCAAATACTACCTCTGCATTTTGCGTGTATGAAAGAGTAGGCGATGTTCATCACACACCATCATTATAAATACAGAGCTAATTGAAAAAATCAGGTTTTGAGACAGATTGTAAAAAGCCCAACAACAATGAAAAATCACCTAAAATATTTTAGTCTGGGCTCACGTCCAACTCTGAGCTAAAACTACAGTGAAGTCCGGTGGTTACTGAGCCACATAAATTAGAATGAAGGGTGGTGTGAAACTCATGGACATCCACGGTGTTTTGTGTGCAACCCTTTGTAAAGTCAGCTCTTGAAAAGCAAAGGGAAAGTTCTCATTTGTACAACTTCAGACAGTGGTCCATAGTTTGTTAGGAGGGATGACAGTGGCTTTGTTAGGGACCAATTTCCATATATTTACTTTCCTGTCACTGAGTTCAAAAAGGTTTGTCCTGGCATGGAAAGCTGGCAGAGAAGAAGCAAACTAAAAACACTGGCAGTTTGACTACCATTTGCTTCAGCTTGTGAATAAAATTCTCGTAATAGACATGTGATAGTGACTAGAAGTCTATAGTATCTTGTGACAAGAGATTGAGACAATCTAGGTATAACTCAACTATATTCATAAAGGTGTATGGCACATTAGACTTCTTTTAACAATACTGGCCTTGCTATACATGCTCTCAAACAAAACATGTTGCTACTCTATAAAAAACAGGAGGCTAAAAAAGCTTTGCTGGCTTTCTGATAGGGCTTGATGATTCTGGATAATTATTTCTGCCAACGTACCCTGTGTACCAACAGAAAACATAAAGTAATCCTATGTTTAATTCACATCTGTCTTTCCACACTGAAGCTTTTTGTAAACTAGGAATACATTTTTGTGTGCTTTGGGAGTAAAAGTTAAGTAGTAGTGGGCAAAATCCTCCAGCTTTTTCTTATTCTACACGACTTCATGGAGAATGACAGTTTCTTCCCATTTTGCTCACTTAGCAAAATGAATGCTTGAACATCAACACTTCCAAGTGAGATTCCCTGTAGAGTTTAATAGGTGTAATCCTTAGTCAATTTTAAATGTTACTCCTATGACAGTGAGGTCTCCTTCCCTTGGATGAGGACAAGAAATCAAAATGTAGTTACCTCCATTGTGGTGCAAAGTGTTAACCATAACTGGCATGTCAGAGAGTATTTTTTTGTTGTTGTTGTTTTGATGCTCTTGAGAATCACCTCTTTAGTGGTATTTGTAAATATATTGTAAAGTTTAATGATCTAGGCTCCATTGAGAGCTTGTCACTATGCTGTTATTCTCAGGTAATAAAGTAGATTAAAGTTAATAGATTTATGATTGCATCTCATGTAAAAGAAAAACCATGTCCTATTGAACAGTGCATTTTCTCTTTCCTCTAGTACCTTTGCTCGTAAATTGTAGCTCCTCCCACCTGGGACAACTTTGAGATTTTTAAATGGAAACAATTTTGTTTTTCCAGTTCACTGGTTCAAGTAAAACAATCAAATTCATATCAGATTCCAAATTGGCAAGTATTTTGGCAATCCAAGAAGAAGGATGGATTTACTATTAATAAATTGTACATCTCTGCTTCAGCAGTGTAAGTTGACCTCCAGGAGACCTCAGAAAAGGTCGATAAGCACTACCACTGCAAGCTCCTAAGGCTCTATGAGAGAGGAGTTCACAGATTCACAGAATCACATAATCACAGAATGTTAGGGACTGGAAGGGACCTTGGAAGGTCATCTAGTCCAATATCTCTGCTGGAATAGGAACACCTAGATGAGGTTACACAGTAAGGTGTCCAGGTGGGTTTTGAATGTCTCCAGAGAAGGAGACTCCACAATCTCTCTGGGCAGCCTGTTCCAGTGTTCTGTCACCCTCAATGTGAAGAAGTTTCTTCTCAAATTTAACAGGAACCTCCTGTGTTCTAGTTTGTACCCATTGCACCCTGTCCTGTCATTGGTTGTCACAGAGAAGACCCTGGCTCCATCCTTGTGACACTCACCCTTTACGTATTTATAAACATTACTGAGGTCACCTCTCAGTCTCCTCTTCTCCAAGCTAAAGAGACGCCACTCCCTCAGCCTTTCCTCATAAGAGAGATGCTCCACTCACTTAAACATCTTCACGGCTCTGCGCTGGACTCTTTCAAGCAGTTCCCTGTCCTTCTTGAACGGAGGGGCCCAGAGCTGGACACAATATTCCAGATGCAGTCTCACTAGGGCAGAGTAGAGAGGGAGGAGGACCTCTCTCAACCTACTAAACACACCCCTTCTAATACATGGTCATCCTGCTGTCCACCAGGACCTGCAGCTGCCTTTCCCCTACACTGCTCTCTAACAGGTCATTCCCCAGGTTATACTGGTACGTGGGGTTGTTCCTGCCCAGATGCAGGACTCTACACTTGCACTGGTTATATTTCATTAGATTTTTCCCCGCCCAACTCTCCAGCCTGTCTAGGTCTCACTGGATGGCAGCACAGCCTTCTGACATGTGAGCTGCTCCTCCCAGTTTTGTGTCATTAGCAAACTTATTGACAGTGCACTCAATTCGCTCATCCAAGTAATTGATGAATATATTGAATAGTCCTGGTTCCAGTACTGACCCTTGAGGGACTCCACTAGATACAGGTCTCCAACTAGACTCTGCCCCATTGACGACAACTCCCTGGCTTCTTTCCTTCAGCCAGTTCACAGTCCGCCTCACTACCCGATCATCCAGACCACACTTCCTTGGTTTAGCAGCAAGGATGCTGTGGGAGACAGTGTCAAATGCTTTAATGAAATCAAGGTAGATCACATCCACTGCTTTGCCATCGTCTATCCACCTGGTTATGTTCTCATAAAAGTCTATGAGTTTCTTTAAGCATGGCTTCCCCTTGGTGAAGCCGTGTTGACTGCCCCTAATGACCCTCTTATCCTTCGTATGCCTTGAGATGGCACCAAGGATAAGTTGTTCCATCACCTTTCCAGGGATGGAGGTGAGGCTGACTGGTCTATAGTTACCTGGGTTCTCCTTCCTGCCCTTTTTGAAGACTGGAGTGACATTTGCTTTCCTCCAGTCCTCAGGCACCTCTCCAGTTTTCCACGACTTAGCAAAAAAGATGGAGAGTGGCCTAGCAATGACTTTAGCCAGCTCCCTCAGCACCCGCGAGTGCATCCCGTCAGGACCCATGGATTTATGGATATCCTGACTGCTTAATTGGTCCCTAACCCAGTCCTCATCCACCAAGGCAGACTCCTCCATTGTCATGACATCCTCTGGGGTCTCAGGGGTATGCGGCTCCTCAGAACAGCCTCCGGCAGTGCAGATAGAGACAAAGAAGACATTCAGTAACTCTGCCTTCTCTGTATCTTCTGTTACCAGGACTCCCACCTCATTCATCAGTGGGCCTGCATTGCCTCTAGTGCTAGTTTTATCTGCCATGTATTTGAAAAAACTCTTTCTGTTATCCTTGACCCACCTTGCCACATTCAATTCTAAGGAGGCTGTAGCTTTCCTAGTTGCCTCCCTACATCCTCTGACAACAGCCTTCCCAAGTGGACAACCCCTCCTTCCATGATCTGTAAACTCTCCTTTTCCACTTGAGTTTGCCCAGCAGTTCTCTGCTTAACCAAGCAGGTCTCCTGGCTCCCTTCCTTGACTTCCTACGTGTCAGGATGTTCTGATCTTGAGCTTGGTAGAAGCAGTCCCTGAATGCTAACCAACTATCTTGGGCCCCTTTACCTTCAAATACCCTTGCCCATGGGATTTCCCCTAGCAATTGTTTGAAAAGGCCAAAGTTTGCCATGCTGAAGTCCAGGGTTACGATTCTACTTGATATTCTGTTCCTGCCACATGAGACCTTGAACTCTACCATTTCATGGTTGCTGCAACCAAGGCAGCCCTCAACATTTGCTGCTTCAATCAGATCCTCCTTGTTAGTGAGGATGAGATCCAGCAGTGCTCCTCTCCTAATTGGCTCATCCACCACTTGCATCAGGAAGTTATCGTCAGTGCACTGGAGGAACCTCCTGGACTGTGGATCGCTGGCTGAATAGTCCTTCCAGCAAACATCAGGGTAGTTAAAATCCCCCATAACAACCAGAGCCTGTAACTGTGAGGCATCTCTCAGCTGCCTGTAAAAGACCTCATCAACTTCCTCACCCTGATCTGGTGGCCTGTAATAGACACCCACAACAGTATCACCCCTGCCAGCCTGCCCCTTAATTCTCACCCACAGACTCTCAACTTGCTCCTCATCTGTGCCTAGACAGTACTCAATACATTGTAGTTGCTCTCTCACATAAAGAGAGAGCAACCACCACCTCGCCTGGCTGGCCTGTCTTTCTGAAAAGGACATAGCCATTCATGACCACATTCCAGCCATGTGAGGTGTCCGACCATGTCTCTGTAATTGCCACCAGATCATAATCTCCTGACTAAACACAGGCTCCTAACTCCTCCTGCTTATTCCCCATGCTGCATGCATTGGTGTACAGGCATTTCAGGGAGAGAGCTGAGCACATCGATTTCACCCTAGGAGGATGGGAGGCCTCCCGGTCTTCATCAATACTAGAGTGCAGCCCCGCTGGTGCAAGCCCAGTTGCAGCCCCACCCCCTTCAAATCTAGTTTAAAGCTCTCCAAATGAGCCCTGCTAGTTCCTGTCCCAGCATCCTTTTGCCCCTGTCAGATAAACCTTTCCCACGTATCACTGTCTGGACTGGTGTCTTATAAAATCAGCCATTATGAAATAATCCAAAGCCCTCCCTGTAGCACCAGTCTTGTATCCAATAGTTTATGGACTGAATTCTTCTATTCCATCTCATGTCATCACCTGAAAATGGAAGGAGGGAAGAGAAAATATCTTGTACCCAGACTCTTTCACCAACTGTCTCAAGGCCTTGAAATCTTCCATCATTCCCCTCAGACTATGGGATGCAGCTTCCTCCCCACCTGTCTAGAAGATCAGCATTGGGTAGTAGTCCGTTAGTTGCACCAGGCTGGGGAGTGCCATGGTGATATCCCTGATTCGGAGTCCAGGTAGAATGCATACACCACTACTGTGGTGAGGGTCAACTCTGCATATTGGGCCCTCTGTCCCTCTTAGAAGGGAATCACCTACTACAATTACCCTTCTTCCTTTCTTATCAGAGGCAGTCTTGAGGTGTGGAGTCAACTGCCTCTTCCTATGTGACCTTGTAGGCGGGCTTTTCACCACATCCTCATGTACCTCTTCTTTAAGTCCTTTCCAGTCAATTTTCTTTTCACGCTCACTGATGGTCCTCAGCCTCAAAAGTAGAAGTCGCAAGTATCCAGCCCTGCAGAAGCTGTTCTGTGTGAATGGATTATAGCAATACGAGTTTTATTAAGATTCTGTCATGCTTTGGGTTGCCCTGGAACATTATACACTTTGACGTGTAGTGTAAATCAGGCAACAAATAAAATGTGCTGTCACCAGTTCTTCCTATTTCAGCATTTAAATGCAGATGGCTTGGTCTAAAGGTTTATTTTGGTTTCTGTTGTTAGGTGGCTACTGCTGAAACTGGTCCACTTCCATGGTTTCACTACTCTGGTTTTTGGAAGCTATGAAATGTTCAAAAAGCCAAAGATCATGCATTATGCTTTGTTCTCTTACAGGAAATAACTGAATCATGTTTATAGAGTCATTATACAAGCACAGAAGAAAAGTAGAAAGACAATAAGCTGAATAGGAGAGAGCAAAAATTTGAGACAAATATGATTCCACTTACAGAGAAGTGCACTAAAACAACAGAAGGGGGAAAGAAATCTTGTGAGAAGTGATAGAGAATCAGAACTATTGTTCAGCTGAGCATTATTCATTGTTTCCCATGAGTTGTGGAGTACTCTTTAATTTATCATCTTAGCCAGTGTGTATGACACAACTTAAAAATGTAGAAGAAATGTACTTAGAGAGATGTCATTTTATTACTGCTATAAATATAACATAATTTGAAAGTTTCTGCATTTATAAATATTTCATGTGGTTTGATGGTGTGTTAGAATGAAAACAGAACAAAGCTTTAGGGTCACAGTTAGCCCCAAAGGCATCTCTTTGCATTAGCAAAAGCTGTTCTCCCTGAGGGTATTCTCCTTTCAGAAAGCCAAACTGAGAAAGCATCCATAACCTTGGCTTTCTGAAGGGTACTGCTGACAGAGGAAATTGCAGTTGAAGTCAGTGTTTGCTAACCAGCCTCAGCTCATGTCACTCATTTTTTGAGACAAAGTCCGAAGTTCATGGTGTAACAGACTCTACATCACAGCTACTGGTTGTTTACATAGAAGATGCGCAGAACCTGTCACTGTATTTACACACCAGTAACATTCTGTTCTCCCTTATTCTGCAATGTTTAGATTTTGAACAAGAGCTAACACCAATAATATATCATGACCATAAATGATACATCATACCTCTATAGCAAGTCGCACTAGATAATAATATATTATAATAATTTATGAGTAAACATTAAGTTATATGCTAGAAAATTATATCCTATGGCTTTTTTAATTATTCAAGATGTTTATGTAACTGAAAAGGAGCTTGTGATGTGTAATATTTTTTTACAAGTTTATCCTGTCAAGCAAAGCTGTTTTAACAGGAAAAATCTCCTCTCTCACTTCATTTTTCAAGCCTAAATTTGATAAAGACATTACATATTAGATTTTCTATTATTAAATCTATTTTTAAATTAACATTACAGGCAAAATAAAATTTATTTTTAAAATTTAGGAATGTTTAATTTAATTTATGATTAAAACTGTTTAGCAAATTTCATGATCCAATCAGGTTTCACTGGCCTCACCTTGTGGGTATTTAAAAACGAAAATTTCCAGAGGATATAAACAAACAACAACAACAACAAAACAAACAAAAGCACTAAAACAACAAACACCAAAGCCCAACCCAAAATGTTGTATCCCAGGAAGTACCGCAAAGTACGAAGTCAAGATATGGGACTGTTCTCATGGAGCTAATGCGTCAGCCAGGTACCACAGTGCTATTTGACTCACTATTTACTCTCCCTAGGTACAACTTCTGATCTTTCCTTTATTAACAAATTACCAAAATTATGTTGCAAATATTTTTTAAGTATTATTATTTTACTTTTGTTAGCCAACTACTCTACTTAAAGTGCTAACGACAAAATCATATTATATTATGATTCTCAGGGTGTTCTTCAGATGTGCTTGATTTTACCACGAAAACAAACTCACAGGTTTCTACCTCTTCGTGATGCACTTAATTTTAATGAAAAACTGTCCAAAGTTGAGAAATGTTCAAAAAAGCTTCCTGTGAGATGGTCTTGAAAGTTATGAGCACCTTTTAGTCAAGAAGACAGATTCAAGTTAACAGAAATACTGGTGAAACACATCCAGAAGAATGGTGTAAGACAAGGTGTTTAATTTATTTGTACATTGGCTTTCCAGTCTTCATGTCATCACTAGCTGTATCAAATGCTATAATATATCTGTCCAAACCTACTCATCTTTAGCTATCTATTCTGTGTGTATGCCACAATTCAGAGCATGTCACCGTGGACAATTCACTGCATATTTTTTCATTACTTGCTTTTTCAAAAGAGAGTCCCTGAGACCTTGTTGACCAACATGAGTTTTAAGAATCCAGAGTTAGAAGTTACATGTTTGAAATGACTTGTCATGGATGTGGTGTGGCTTAATTATTGAAAGCTAGCAAATTGCAGGTGAATCCATGGTTAAGGGAAGACATGGGGAAAAAAAAAATAAAGATTTTGTTCTTCAAACTTTATTATAAGGTCTACTAGATACGATTAAAAGTTGATTTAAAGAAAATGAACTCTAGTAGTCACTGGAGTAGTGATCACTGCTAACTAGAAAGAGCATAGAAAAATAGTTGTACGTCACTGTCTAGATTTCAGATCATATAATGTCCAGATTCCATAACCTTCTGGTAGCTTTTCTCCTCTTTGAACTCAAATCCAGGCCACTCAATATTTCAGAGTGAAATCACCTGGTTGCATCACAATAATAACTGCTGGTAGTAGAAAAGCAGTCTCTTCTAAAGGATTTACACATTTCACAGAGTGATATCTGGACTGCCGCCCCTGCCCACATCACTGATTCATGAGTTCATCTCTAGTCAGACAGGAACAGAATTACTTTGCCACAGAGAAGTGATAACATCTTAGGGGAAGAGAGTCACACTGTCACTTGGTGGATATCATACAACATAAAACTCAAATGCTATAACAATGTAAAAACCCATCAGGTATCTCAGAAAATGAGGGCCTTGCTTCTGGGATTCTGTCAGGCAGCAATTTTTACTTTGATTACCTAAGCTCACTTCATCTGTCTCTCAGCATTACATCGTCTATAACTTCTTCCTCTTTCTCAAAAGGTTATTGAATGAAGTATCAATATCTCTCCAGCTGTATGCATAACCGTAAAAAATCAGCATTTTGTCCATTTATTTTACACCCCAAATTCCAGTAAAGTTTTCTAGGAAAAAAAAAAAAACAAAACACCACTCACAGAAACGTTCAGATACGTATGTTAATCCAGAAAAATGATATTGACCTTTATGTATACCAGCGATAACTTCATGTGATAAGGAAAACATTTCATGTCATGATCCTATCTCACAGGAAAGGCAGACAACTACACAAAAAAAATTTTGGTGGTTTCTTCCAGGAAAAGAGTAAGTGAAAGACAGGCTTAGAGCTGAAAGAGGTCTTTCAAGAGAGTGCATATAAATGTGATCTTGTCTTTCAAAATGTTTGTTTTCACAGTATTGCAAATAATCAGCCTTTCTTTATACAAGGCAAGAAAATATTTTATGATAATGATGTTATTTAACTGTTGCTGGAAAATGGCTTCTACTACTGCTTGTATGCATGGATTTAGCACTGATCTACTGACTACTAATATTCTGGTGGTTAACAAAAACACTAAGTATTTTTATGTGGTTTTGGTTTCCCATATTTAAATTATTGTTCAGGCAGTTGTGCAAAACAATAGTTCCAGTGATCTTATTCCCATTTCACAGGTAGAGAAACAGATATACAGAGAAAATGGTATGTCCAAGGCCATAGACTGAGTCAGTAGCAATACTGGTATTAGTGATTTTAATATATAAACCACTTTAAAAGATTTAAGAGTAAGAAATCTTCAATGTCTGGCATTTAAGAGACAAAGCCATTTTCATCTCCTTAAAGATGTTTGTGCATAAATTTCTTGAAAGGATTAAAATGTGCTTGAGTAATAAATCCCCTCTAAAACCTTAAGCTCCTAAAATGCTTTATGGACACAGAGATGAAGGGTCACCCTAAGAATAAAGAAATGGACTTTGATTTGGTAACAGAGCTTGGTTCTGGAGAGAGTTTCTGCTAAAAATGGTCAAAGCCTGATCCTAAAAACAAGAAAAATTGAGCCAGTAACTTCATGACTCTGTCTGGATATGCTGACTGTAAGCTTGTGAAAGGGCCCAGAAAGAGGTCTTTCCAGACTGGTGGTCCCCATGGAGATAACAGTCAGACTGGTGGAGGGGTCATCAGCAGTGGAAGCAAAGCAAAGAGGAAAATGGTTGAGCTCAGAGATGGTGCCCTTGATGGCATCAGTGAAGAAGAGTCACTGGCAATGTTTGAGAGAGGGATTTTCTTGAGTGGATTGCTCCAGAAACAGGGCATTGGACCCCCACTGGACAAGTTTGGGGAATTATGTCTGAATTAATTTTAGGTTCCTCAAAATGGCAGTGCCTTTAGGTTCACTTAGCTGAGCCCACATTGTTGCTGCCACTTTATAGCAGCTGAGAGAGTTTCAGTTCTTTGAGGTCAGTTTGCAGAAACCTCCCATATAAAGGAATTTGTTTAAAGCAAGATTTAAAATAGATTGAAACTCTGTTAAAAATCACAGAAGCAGCTTGCCTATTCTATTTCATTTGAAGACAACTGAGCAAAAGCATATGTTGAGAAAATGTCATCTTTTTTTTTTTTTTTTCATTACAGGAAATCCCCCTTATAAAAACTGTATGTGCTTGGAAAGTTCATGTTTTGAACTTGCCTAGTTAGATTTTCCTCCTTATAATGTTGTACTTGCAGACCCACCTCTTTGTCTGGGCCTACTTATTAACTCCCCTAGTCAGAACAGTCTTGCCCATTTTTTAAATAGCACCCCTCACAAATAAAACTCTCAGTAGAAGTTTTTTTCTATGATGTTAAGAAGATAAGGTTAGAAACATTTGGAGGTTATATTTCAAAACTGTAATCCACTAGGGCATGTTACAGATCATTAAACTTGTCTGCATCAGTTTATTTAGCCCTCATTTCAAGGCTTTTTACGGTTGATTTTTACTTTATATGAAATAATAATTAGGGATAGATGCCAGTCATTGCCACATTATTTTTTTCCCCAGGTAGCCACTGCTGTGCTTGAGTCAAAAAGGATAATGTACCTAGAGAAAATATTTTTGTACTTTGTTGTTTTCACTGGATCTAAGAAAAATATTTATTTGGGACAGTACCCATACTGCTATTTGAAATTTCTTAAGAAACATAACAATGAACAATGATTTCCAATTAATGAGAAATAAATAGTCTTATCTTCGTTAAAGTCTCTGACCATAACAATCAGCTAAACAGCTGGTTTCATCTGGGATTTTGAATAAATGGAGGATGGAGTAGGAGGGAAGACCACCAACTGAAAAATTACCTTTTTTTTTTTTCAAGTAATTCTTCTCATTAGAACATTAAAAACATCCAGAAACAAATGCAAGTTCTGTAAGATATGAACTCCATAAAAGATAATTTGTTGCTAGCAACCTAAAAATTTATTTTTCCTCAGTAAATAAATTACTTGTACATACATCATGAACTAATAAACAAAAGAAATATCCACAATTGACCTGCTAGTAAGCTATTTAAATTGCTTTTCCTGCAAGGTAACTAACCTTCAGGTTTTCTAAAGTTACACATTTTGAATAGCTAAACTGACGAAATTTTTAAAGAATTTTTTTTTGTCATTACCTCTTTGCACACAGTCTGTTTCAGGGGAAAAAGAAACCTTTCAAGCTGTTGAAAGATTACTTTCATTTTAAACTGTCATACACTGCTTCCAAAAGGTGGTGTCGAACTGCTACATGTGAGGAATTAAGGAGGATATACTAGCTTCAAAATGCCGTAAACTCTGCAGAAATGTGGTTTTGTGCATGTGGTGGCAGGAAAAGAATTAACACTTTCGATATTTTTCAGAAATAAACCTGCTTTTGATATTTTTTTTCAGATGATGTAGAAGAATTTAGTCATTCCATTACAACAGAAAGTCACTCCTCTTAGTGCTATTAATCATATCAAATGATTTTATAGGCTTACCTGCAGCTAGAAGAGACCTTACCTACTTACTGGAATGGGCTCATGGAAGACAGCATCTTCATCATATTAGAAAGGTGTTTAGCTGCTTGAATAAACATCAAAAAGTCAGCAAGGTCCAGAGGACAGTATGAAAGACTGGATGACAGGAAATGTACTTACAGGGTTTGTTGCTGATTTACTTTCAGGGAATTTTAGTATCTATCTATGTCTATCTCTGGACACAAACAAAGCAAGGCAGAGGTGTCAAGGTTTAAAGCAAGGCGGCAATAAACCGTGGCAGACTCTCCCTGTTACCCCCTCACCTCCCGCCACTCCTTCCCTTAGATCGGAAAGATGATAGGGAAGATAAGGAGGAAGGAAGAGAGACTTAGACTTCAAGTTGGAAGGTTTAAAGGATTTACTGATGCTACTAATAAATAGAGAATATATATACAAAATATACAAAACCAATCTTGAATGGTCGATGTGGAGTTGGCATCACTCTAGCAGCAGTGGAGCTGGGTGGGCGGAGCTGGTGTGGCTCCAGCAGGTGCAGGTCAGGCCCCCAGAAGTCATGGGGAGGACTTCACAGCAAATTGAAAACTGGTTGTAGGGATGCAGGCCCTGAGGCCTTCTAGATCTCAGGCAGACAGACAAGGTCCTCTCTAGATGCTGGCCTTGGTCGAAGAGAACTTCACCCTCGTGATCACCCTCTTTATAGGGGGTATGACGATTATGCGATGGAATACTCAGGTTGGTCAGTCCTAGTCACCTGTGCCATCCACCCCTCCTCAAACGCACCCTTCTCACAACAGAACGTGGGAAAACTTATCAGTCTTTCTTGGCTACTATAGTAATAAATCTAAACATGAGCTCCTTCAGCATTCCGCTGGTCTTCTTATCAGCACCGAGTACAGCATTCGAGGAAAAATATGCAGGCAAAAACTCAGAAAAGTGCAGCCACCTAGAAGAACTTATCTGAAAGGAAAAATCACTAAAAGAGAATTGTTCTTGTTTTTAACAAAACCAGGACAAGCGGTCATGGCTCTGCCTGTTAAAAGAAAAAACAGAAGAGCTTTTGACTGAGGCCTACAAGAAACGAATTAATTTTCCTAAGAAACTGCTGTCAAATCTGCCTATAGATAACACATCAGTGTCACCTCTCCCTCTGATAAGGTTTGATGCATTCCACATACAGCTGGGCTTGTGACCAAAACTCCTGCTGTTTGGGAGTCACAGAAAACTCCTCCATCTTAGCATTTCCATAGCCAAAATAGCTGTTAAGAGCCCCTGTTGAACCATGTTATGTGTTACCGACTAACTAGTTATCTAGCAATTCAGTCAGGTTTTATAACGTTCATTTTGAGGGAGGAACCACTTTTCAGTGAAAAAGAAATGAAACTGGCAAACTAAAGGAAAGCGAGTATTAGAAAGGAAGGCAAAGTTCATGGATGAAATTAAAGATTCAAGTTTCTGTCTTCATGTAATAACAAAGTCTAACTTGGGCTGTGGATCAGGTTTGGTACCCACACCATGTCACTCACATGGTTAGACTGTGAAAACCAGGTCCTTGGCCTCAATATTTACAGGTTTTTTCTCTGTTGCACAGCCTTTATTTTTTGTTTTGATTGGTCTGTATTTTTGGCTTTTTGGTATACTATTTGCCTTCTTATTCTCCTCTCTAGCCTTCCTAAGCCCACTGCAGAAAAAAAAACAAAAAACAATGGCACTAAACTGGAGGTGTAGGTAGACAGATTGTCCAGGAGTGACAAAATTATTGGAATCAGAGAATGACTTCCCAGTGAATTTTCCCACAGTTGCCTTCCTGTAAATGTTTGACATGAGAACCGAGAGAATGAACAGCAAGTCCATACCTCAGGAGAGAAAATGTTTCAAAATAAAGCTCCTATGATAGTGAGAGACAGGAAGAATGGTTGAATTTCATGAAAAGTGACTGCTTCAATTAGGGCAGGCAAAACAGTGAGACATTCTGGGCCAAAAAGCATTTCTGAACTGCTGCAATTTTTGCAGTATGTTTTCAGAAACAGTCAAGAATTACATTTTTTTTTCTCTATTCTGAACCAGAGGAGGTCAACCAACCTAGTATCTTTACAGTAGAATACTTTCTAGTGCTACAAACAAAGCATTTATAGCCATTACTATCTACTTAGTAGTTTTCCTCCGCTAAAGCTAAAGCAAAACCTCAATGCAGGATGTTTTGCAGTATCCACAATACTTCCTATTAGTTTCTCTCAGGTAGTAAAAAACCAAAGTACAGAATTGCTGCTAGCTTTGAGCAACCTTTCCCTGAGACTAAGGAAACGGATTGCAACACCATTGGATTCTGAGAGGAAAGGATATGTTTCTATTGGAGTAGAAAAATGGGATAAAAAAAGACTATTTAGGTGGCGATAAGAAGAACAGAAAACATGTTCACTTGCTAGAGAAGCTAAATATGTCAATTTATTCAATAATCAACCTTAAGAATCAGTTGGAAACTAATAAAACCCAAACACCTTCCAGCTGTGGCATACACACCCAGAATAAATTCAAGAAAATTGTCAGGAAATATAAAACATGCTTTATTTCCAGTGATTCTTCATTTTATAAACTTCAAAAGGATTAGTTCAGTTTATGTAGGATTTTTTTATTACTGAATAGGGATGTTCTGTCAGGCACTAGCAACTCTGAGACGTTGTAAGACTGGCAAAAAGTATTTGGTCATTAATTTCAATCCAGAATCATCATTCCTTCAGTGAAGTTGGTAAATGCCACTGACATGTTTACTGATGAAAATGTTAAGTGATCACTGCATGTCACATATCTATAAATTTAATCTGTTAACAAGTGTTAATACAAGTGAATATTTTTGTGTTGTGGGTAGCTTGTTTAAAATTGCAGCTTTCAGCTGGCCTATTTAATAGCAGGAGGAATTAAAAAATACCCTTTTATTTCTAGTTTCTTTGCATGTAACTGAAAAGTTTAAGATTTTGCCTAAAAAAATATGCAGGCACTTGTGCATGATTAGTACAAGAATAAAGTTTTCATTGCATCTCATTCAAATATTAACTATTAAAATGTTAACTTAGGTTGTTTGCCAATTTTCATTTTTGAATTTCTGAAAATAATTTATCAATGTACTTCCTTTTATATTCCTATCTGTTAGTCTTTTGTTGTTCTTTTTTCACCCTAGGACATCTACATAGTCCTTCTGAATCAACACAGAATGCTTTTAACTCAAAATTACTGTTCTTTTTTTTTTTTTTTTGTACTGACCTAAAATTAGTGACTGGACTATTAATGCCTTCTTAAATTTCTCAGCCTGCAGATAATTTACATATTACTAAGTATTCCTGGCAGGAGCCTCTGCAGCTGCAGTCCAGTACAAATTCACAATGACTTTTTTGCTTTTCTAGAATGAAATAAAGCTTCCTTTGTTTTCCTATGATGTAAAAATGCTTCCACAGTATTAAAATGAGAGAGAATTATACAAAGACACTAAGAATCTGAACTACATCATGATTATATTCAGTCTCATTACTGACCCACTGGAGAAATCTAATCATATCATAGCATCATGTAAAAATATTTTATTGCATGCGAAAATATGTATTTGACTCGGCGGAATGTTGTTAAGCTTATTAATGCGCTGCAATTTTCTGAGACAATGAGTGCTATACAAAAATGCAGAATTGTTTACAAGAGGCTCACAGCAAGAGTTAGTACTTTTTTAAGATTTTCTGAACTTTGATGCTGCAGGATTTAGAATAAACAATGACAAGCTAGGAGTTTTCAAACTGATTTGTTTTAAAACATTTTCATCATAGATAGTATTTAAAAATACTGTAGAGGTAGCCATAGATATTTGTAGAACTAAGCAAGAAAAGATGTAAATACGAGAAATCTAACCTTTTTTATTTATAAATATAAAAAAAATTATTACACCTTTTGCCACTAGCCCATAGCAGCACTTTCTAGTTAGACTTCTATCTCGTTTCCTCTCTAATGTGATTCAAATATGAGAATCAAATTCCTTTCAACTGAGTGTATCTGTAGAAATGTAGATGACCTACAGGTTCTTCAGAGACATAATAATATAAAATGTGAAATGTCAAATGTAATAGCCATAGTGAAGAATCTGACAACATCACAGAGAAATTTTATATATGAAATGAAAGCACAGGAAACTGTTACATATTTCCCATGCTGCTTTATTTCTAAATTTTGGCTTTCTGTGCTTTTTTATTTGTCTCAATTGGGGCAGACAAATGACATAGAGTTCCTTTTACGTACAAACAGCAGTCTCCATTTATTGCTGCAAATGCCTCTTTATATCCTCTTTACCAGCTCATGTGTCTTTTTGCTATTGGTTACAGGCTGCAACAGTAACATATCATTGGCTAATTTTGCTAACATCAGTGTTACTCTTTTACTCCCTTGTTTCTCATGGGTACACCTTAATACCTCTGGATACTCATTTACTCCTCTCTTTCTCACAGGTAGACCTTAATATCTTCAAGGCTAATTTCTGTTTCCATACCCCCCACTGTAGTTTCCCACATTTTTATTATTATTATTATTATTATTATTATTATTATTATTATTATTATTATTATTATTATTATTATTATTATTCCAGTTGAAAAATAATATATTTTTTTGACTATAACTCTTAACATCTTTGTCTATTTTGCCACCATCATGTCCCAGTCCTCCCAGATACGGAAAACCCAAAACATGGAACCCTCTGTCTTGACCAGCAGAATGGTTCCCTCTCTTCCTTTCCATATTACCGTGTATCACACAACAACATGTAAAGAAGGTGCATGGATTCAGAATGCTGATTTCTTCTTCAGATTTCAGTTAAGATTTTCCTTGCAAGAGATCACAATCTTCCTTTTCTACATACAGACCTGATGTTGATGAATTAAGACACCTCTGGCTCACACATGAGGAAAATCTGCTACATCACTTTGAGATATTTGGTGATATTATTCACAGTATTGAACAATTCAGATAATTTTCTCAGTGGGCTACTGTGACACTTTCAAATTCATTTTTTTCATCCTAAAAGGATCAGTGGTCCAGTTAGTCTAAAATATACATTGGAATGAAATATTATGGAGACATGTAAAAGACCAATTTCACCACTAAAAATGTCAGAAGACTTCAGGTGATGTGTTTCCTTTTGTTTGCACACTGTGGAACTGAGACATCTATAGACATCTCAGAGGCTCACAACTTTAGTTTTACCTCTGATGCTGAAAATCTATGTAACTATATTCATAAGGGGCAAATTCAAGGAAGCTGATTGCAATAATCTGTTCAGAAATACCCTGCAACAGCTACTGTTCTAGTTGATTTTGAGCATGGTAGGATTCACACATGCAAACTAATTTTTCTGCCATTCAGGTTATTAGCACATAGTGAATACATGTGGGAAGATGACATCAGAAAAGAGGGTCTACAATAACTAATCGACTTCATAGAAAAAGGAACAATGATTCTGGGTAAAGGGCATTCTGGAGCACTTTCATATCTGCATACTGTTTTGTGATTAAGTTTTAGCAATTGTTTTGAAGTCTGAATTTAATAAACATATACAGAAGAAATATTCTATGTCTTACACTCCTCATTTTCTAGTAGTTAAGAAAAGAGGTCAGTCATCACCTTGTCATTATCTTACAGTAAACAGGTAATTACAACTTTGACTTTAAATTTGTCCATCATTTTGGTTTCTTTTCTGCCTGAATCTGTCAGAGACAATTGAATCTACAGAATAGAAAAATCAGAAGGTTCAAAGTGCAGGATTCAGAATTTGCCTGAGATTAATTTTTCTACCTCAATAACTTTTCCAAAATAAACTTGAAAGTGTCATGAATACAGACTTCTACTGCGTCACTTACAGCTCTGGCCTTTATCTGTAAACTGTGACTTACAGTTACAGATGTAAACGAAAAGGGAAATTCCAACACCTGGTGCTGGGAAGAAATCATAGATGTATTGGAGAAGATGCTACAAACTTAGGGCTTTTGATTGCATGTAAACATTAATCTACTATTGACTTGCCATTAGAAAACTGATAAAAATAATCCCTGCCCCAAATGAGTGATAAAGACCTTTAAGATCAATGCATCATAAAGAATGCTTGCGTTGCAGCAGCTTGAACCAAGTCTTATCTATAATTACGTCTTACAAGTAGCATAACTCACAATTGAGATTCTTCTTCTCTGTCTTTGGACTAGCCTCCACTAGTAGTTTAAATAGGTTAGACAGTCTGCTTTCAAATTTAGAACCAAAACAAAACCAGCCTGCCCAAAAAGGTTAAGCCTGAAACCTTCTCACAGTTTCCAGATTCAGTGAAGAGTCTGTGCATCTTGCATGACTTTTCCAATTTGAGTAGAAGATTTAAATCACAACTTGAATATGTATTGTAAACATAATCTTTTATAGTCAGGGGCCTTTGGTCATCAGGATTACAGAGAAGAAACAATGATGATTAAAGGGCAATTTAGAGTTCTGATAGAGCAGCTGACCATACAGATCTCTTGAAGTCGAGACTGATCAAGGAAAATATTTGTTGCATACAGTTCCTCACATCCACCAGGAGATAAATGCTCTTTCAATCTCTCAGGCATCCCTTACACTCACTAGACAAATCAGCCATCTGATAAGTGTGACACCAACAAGAGATAAATTGAATGCTACATTATATGGAAAGAATATTAGTAGCAGGTATTTCCTCCTGCTAACATTCTTTTCATTCCACTTATTGGAAATGCACAAAATATAGTGGAGAAAAAGTATGTGTGAGAAGAAACAGATATATTCAACCATCTCCATTCCAGAATGCTGTTTTTTGGATAAGTTTCTCTCTTAATTGGACTTCTTTATATTGATAAAACTGGGATTTTCTGTATTCACTCTCCATGCATAGACTACAATTCTGGTTTATCAAAGCATTTAAGTTAATGCCTAACTCTAAATACATGCCATGTGTTATAGGACCTGCTAGGAATTCATAAGACTGTAAAAGAGAAAAAGTGGTATTTTAAGTATTATAGTAGCAAATATGAGAACTTCTAAACTAGAGCGATATTTGACAGGGTGTATTAATGTGTATGCCCTCAATATATTTTTTCTCAAATCTATTATTAATTATATCAAACAATTTTATTGGTTTTTTTTAGACAACTACTCCCTTCTCATAAATTTTACCTTAAATTACTGATACAAACTACATATAACTTAATCTAAACATGGTTTATGTAAGAAATGTAATTAAAAAAAAAGAAAACTAAGTAGACTTATTGCAACTTCAGTTTTTATGCCAAGTGAATATAGATTTGAAAGCCCTTGAATTTTTTTAACTACCAGAGAAGGATTTTTTTAGTACTTGTTCACATCTGTGCTTACAAAAGAAAACTGTGCCTGCACGTACTACATCTATGTTTATTTGTAGGTTCAGTACAGACACAAAATGGGAAACCTGATTATGGCTTCTTTAAAAATCAGCAGCACAATGCATGTGCTCGGGTACTAGAGGGATGAACATTATAAGGCATCCACAATGGATAATGTATTTTCCAAGATTTTAGAAATATTTAACCCATCTATGCAATCTAACCCAGATGAGCAAGACAAAAAGAAATTTGTAATTGGCATTGGTAATCTATATTTTCAACATGTCTGTAGTCATTTGAGATTAATGGTCCAATTGGCTCCTTCAAATTATATTAGTAGAAGAGACAAGAGACCACTAACAACATCTATTAATTGTCAGTAAGATTACACATATTTTAATAGCCTAAAAGAAAAAACACCACCACCTGAGACAAGCATCGCTCTGAACCAATGACTGTGATCATTTAAGTCAAGAAAGCAGACATAAAAAAGTCAATCTTGTCTTCAGTAAGTTAAGCTAAAGACCTTATGGCCTGATACCGCGTATTCAATGGCTTTGGTGGTTGAACCTGTGGTGGAGGTTTTCAGGGACAAAGTATATATGTTCTCCTGTTTAGATATAGGATGAAGTGATGCTGTTATCTAAGGAAGACACAAACAAGCATTGACTTTCTGTATTAACTTATATGTCTGTTCCTCCTGCCTGCGAATAGTTGCTTCATAAGGTTCTGTACTAACAGCAATCCTTGCGAAAGTTTGAAGCTTTTGCAGTCGTGTTTCCCCTACTCAACACAAGAAGTGACAAAATCATATATAGCTAATTCTGAGTTCAGAAATAAAATAATAATTACTACTCATGGCTGATATTATGTCAAAGACTTCACACCAGTGTGAAAGCCAGTGATGTTTCTAAGCATGGGTATGGCATGACCAGTAATGAGTGTGGTTTTTTGATAAAAGGGAACTACACCAAAATTTTTGTGCCCTTAAAGTACTACTCCCAGCCTGTCAACATAAGGTATTTGTCTAGATCTTTCCTTCTTTTAAGTTTCAGATATTACTTTTAATCTAGTAGCTGATTCATGAAATGAAACACTGGACTATTCTGAAACACTGGACTACTCTGATGGTGTACATAGTGAAAGAAAACAAAAGTGAAAAAATAAGTAATTAAAACATAGAACTGATGGGTTGATTTAAATGCTGTCCTGTAAGTATGATTTTTATATCCTTTCGAAGGTAAATTGATATTCCTCTGCAAAATAATTATATCAGTTCTCAGATCATCTAAGAATATTGTTTTTATTTCAGTAATTTATTTAAGGCCAGACTCAATTTTCTGAATTCAGTCCAAATTCTGCTATTGACCTGAGTGCCCTTTAAAAGTTTTTAGAAAGTACTAATCAGGATGCAGATCTTGATTAAACAAAGCATGTCTATAACACATAGACATTAGATACTAAGAATATGTATACAGAAATGCAAAATGACTCTTTGATGCTGTGATTACTGACCCTAAATAACACTATTATTGGACAAAAATTAGAGAAACAGTGAAAAGGACAGCATCGAGAAATCTGGATCCAACTCTTTGTTCGTCATTAACTTTCAGGTGACATGCAGGAAATGACTTTTATCTATGCCTCTGCAAAATGGTGTTTCTCATACTGCTGAGGCATCTCTGTGAAGCATTTCAAATCATGTGGAGAAGGAATGCTACAAAATCTATGTTTAGACAGGTTAAGTTTTAATGCTTATTATTTTTGAATGTTTAAGGCAAAAGTGTTTTGAGAAGCTGGAAAACTACACCAAAAATAATAATGCTTGATATATACGCTTCTCTTTGCAAGAAACAGGTACCATATTGGTGAAAATTCTACAACTCAAGCTCTTCCTAAATCACCAACTAAGTGCAGATTTCTGAAGAGTAATTTACAATTATTTTTCTAGGGAGAAATAAAATGGTGTATGACTCATGCTGCCACAAAATATCACTTTCTAAACATATAAAACAAGAATTTCTAAAAAAAAAAAAAAAACCCTGAAAATTACTTTTATCTTCACATATGCTGAGAAATTTAGAGAACAGTAAAAACCTTCAGAGACTATTATTTTTAAAGGAGTGGAAAAAAACATGACATGCCTTTTCTATCTTCCACTTACGACCCGATCAAACTCAATTCCGTGCAATTAACGCTCTCTTCTTTTTCAATGCAAAGATAAAGAAGAGCTGGGATGGGAATCTGAAGCAGAAAGTAGTGGGAAGGTGGTAAAAAAGAAAGGAGAAGGAGAGAGAAGGAAAGCAAGGAGCTCATCTTTCATATAAAAACAGACGAACAACAAGAAATGAAAAAGTAAGGTAAAGGTACCCAGGGTGAAATTCTGATTTCAGCTACAAAAAATAAAGTTCTTGGACTTTCGCTTCAAAATGGAATCAATAACTTGTGGAGTTTACTAAACTAAATCGTCCAAGGGCTTTGGAACTTTATTATGACATCCAGAGAAAGACAAACTATATAGAATAAACTAAGGCTTTGATATGAGCCAAGTAACATTGGTTAGCTTAAGACAAATGCACAAAGTATTAGAGGGGAAAAAATGAAAGGAAAGGAACAATTTATAGCTTAATAATAAAATCCATAGAAGCTAATTAAGTCACCCAAGACGGTGGGTTACATAGCTATTGAAAGAGTGATTTTTTTGCATTTAAATGTTATCATATTTAATTAATGTGCTGTAAATATAATCTTTAGCTGAGCTTGTAGAGTAGATCTAATATTTGATCTAAAGATTGGCACTAGTAGAAAAGAAATGTTCGCTTTGGCTTGTGTGAACTTATTTTATGGACTTTGCAGAGAGATTTAAATTGGAGATAAAGTAATTTCTGCTAGGACATGATAGAGTATAAGCTATCTATTCCTTACTATGGGACTGAAAGCAGCTCTTGAATAAATTTCTAGATCATCCTTTTACAGTCTCTGAAACAGGCTTAATGTAACTAAACCATGTCTGAAATACGTTTGTCAAGCCTGTCCTTTAAAATCCTCGCAAGGTGCAGGTTACAGTGTTTTGACAGGTTTCAACAAAAGCATAACAGCCTATGTCAGAAACGCTTTTCTTAAATCTCATCTAAATGCCACTTTTTATAAATAAAGTCGACTTTCACCTGTTAAACTCCAGTTTGAAAATGGTTTATTGTTGTTCTCTTTGTAACAAAGCTTTTAACATGCATTCAATAAACAGACAAAGATAGCAGATATGAAGCATGGAATAGCTCCCATTGAAGGAGAAAGTAAGTTACTTAGAAATGAATAGTCACAAAATAAAGACCTTAGACTCATTAATGATATGGAGAAGTTACTCTGACACTGCGCAATGCTCTTTCTGGAGACTGGAGGAAGATCCACTCTCCCTTGGTTCAGCACAGCCAGATGTCTTTCTCATTCTCAATGGGCTGGAGGCAGCTGCTCTCTGGAAGTCAAGCCTGTCCTAAAATAAATCCGTTTTTTGGACTAAGCAAGAATAAAGATCTTTATTTACTATCAGGAATAGTATGTTTCAATTTATAATTGAGATATTTTCAGTTGATCCTTCAACTGGTTTTGGATAACTGGTTTGGAGAAGCAGTAACTAGCACATTTGACACTTTCAGTCACTGAAGTGGCAATCACATGAAAGTTGTATCTGCACGTATCTCTTCACTTTCAAACGATTCACAAAGGGTCAACTGAAACCTGATTCTTCTCAAATCTATTAAAAGAAAAAGTTGTATTGAAATCAGTTTTAACATTCCCAGAATTAACAATAAGCAAGATTTGCCCACAATGATCAGACATTCATGTAGAAGTTAAATCACCTTGAAGCGCATGGAATGTCTTATTTGCAGAAGGGGTTCCAGGAAGAGATAAAGAGCTGTTTAAGAAATCCTGAAACAGTAATGTTATGTAGACGTTCTCTACACAGAAGTCTACAGGTTCCTCTAAACATCAGTATCACATGTAACTGCACCTGTTGATATACATGACTGAATCAGAAAACAAAATTTGAAGAACTTGAGGGCGGGTAATGTTATTTCTATGTAAAGATAGAATCATCATCTGTACAATATACCATTTTACCACACTGAATATTTATCTGATTTTGTTTAAAACAATGACTTCCCCACAATGCTTGTAGTAAACATAATCTTACTTTTTTTTCTCTACAAAGCTAGTTAAATGGCAATCTCGATGCACCTTCATTATCTCAAGTCAATTAGTGGTTGATTTATCAATTACTTTTATCACTGCTGGTTCCAGAAGCATTCAGCATTGCAATCTGGCTAAATTTAATTACATCAGAGTCTATTAGCACAGGGCTGAAGGCATTCAGAGTCTCTGGTGCTTAATAGTAATAAACTATATGCAGGTTAAAGTTGGGAAATGTAAATGAAGAATTTCAAATGTTAAAACAACAGAACAGAAGAGTATAATGAAATACAGATTCTGATGCCAAAATATTTATATTTCAACTCTCACCTACTGCACTTTGATATGCCTTTCACTTTTCTAAGATTCCATAGCGGTGTGTATTGTTGAGCACCAAATATCTAAAGAAGATGCATAACAAGAAGATCAAGTTTTGAAAAAGACTGCAGTATCATGACTCTAACAATACCAAACACTAAATGGAAAAATCCTTTTATGGGATACATTTATTAGCATTACACATTCCTTTGATTAAAAAAAAAAAAATGTGCTTAATTTCCAGGCAGATTATTTACATGAAAACACTAATTTTTGTTTCGAAAGTCCCGGTAGGTGCTCCATCCTGGTATTGTTCTATCTGTCTCATCTGCAGAGATCATTTTGCTAGATTTCTCAAAGCAAGCTGTGGTGGAAGACCGACCTTTTCAAGCCAATGTCTGTGCATCTTGTTCTAGCCTTAGAGATTCCTGCTATCAAGCTCCACTTTGGACTACTCAATGGTTTTGTACTTGGATCTTAACTGAAGAATTTGCAGAAGCGTTTCAGAGACTCAGCTCAGCAGTGGATGTTTACAACTTTCTTAAAGGCTGATCTTCCTTTTTCTGATTTACAGATTGTATTCACAGCTTTCTACTTAACATTTTATTAGCTATTTCATGCATGGACATCAAGAAGAAGACACCTTTGTGGCAATAGTTTGAGTTTCTTATTATTTAATTACTTGAAGTTTATGTTGTAATTTGCTGTGCTGGTTTGACTGCAAATGGGTTAATGTTCTTCATGCAGTTGGAAACCTTTATTTTACATAGCTAACATGCTCGTTATTTGCACTTTGTTTGAGAACAAGCAGATAACACCTCAGCACAGACCTAATGTTTTTAATTGCTCTGGTCTGAGAGCCACGGACACTCTGAGTGCTCTGCCAACAAGTGTAAGGCATCAAGATAGGTGGGGCAGAGCTTGACTGACATCCAGATTGATCAATAAGAGTATTCCATCCCATTAGCATCATGCTAATGATTTAAGGAGAGTTGCTCTTCTGGGTTGCTCCCCTTTTCTTCTGTGCTTCCACTATCTCTCTGGCTTCTCAGGCATTTTCTTTTGCATGAGTTGTTTCTTTTTTCCTCTTTGCTCTTTTGGTTGGAGCTAGGGGAGTCTTTGGTGCAGGATGTTTAGTCCAGCTTTTGCCATTTTGCAGAGGTCTCTGAGCCTTTTGCATTTTTCCTTTCTTTTCTCTTTCTGGGATCGGCTGTTCAGACCAGGTGTGGCTTGCTGGGACCAGCTGCTTAGTTGTGGATGGAGTTCACTTGGAATTGCCTTGAGTATCTTTCATTTCTATTTTATGTATATATATATTTACTAGTAGTGTGTTAGTATTTTGTTATTTTATTAAACTCTTTTTATCTCAATCCAAGTTTCTCCCTTCCCTTTTGATTCTCTCCCCAGTTGTAGTGGGGGGGTGGGGAAGGGTGTGAGCAAGCAACTATCGTGGTTATATTGCTAGCTCAGGTTAAACCACAACAGGCTTTTGTGGCGCCCAATGTGAGGCTCAAAAAATGCTAAAATTTGGCACTGAAAAGGGGTACAATTTGGAGACTTTGGTGTTCTTACTGCTGTGACACACTTTCAATTTTCTTTCTAGCTTGGGTTAAACCACAACATATGCAAATATTTAGATTTCTGGTGGATTATACCTCACAGCTGAAGCCTAGACATGATACTAATTCAGCTCTTAGTAACAGATCCTGCCATGAGCCTGGTTGTTGGGACCTAAGAGGCAAATTCAGCACCAGGTCATCTCCAACCCCATTTATAGGAAGTCAGATCCCTTTTCATCAGTTCTTCCCCAGCTCAGCACTTCTGTATGATTCTTTTATAAGCTAATCCATCCTCCTGTGAAGAACTGAGTCCCCTATGTGGCTTTTAATCATTAAAAAATTGGAGTCAGGTAGGAGGAAAAGAAATGAGGAAAGTAGAGGCAAGACATCTATCTTGCTCTCTACAGCCTTCTGCTGTTAACATGTGCCCATAAACTGATTAATCATAAATTATTAATGTCAGCCTCACAGAGACAGAATGTATCTCCTTTACTGGAATCCGTCTCCCAGGCATTTTGGCAGTGGTTTTGACTGATAAACCAATAGTACAGCTATTTGCATAATCATGCTGGCACCTGGCTGCATAGATAACTTACTGTAGTGTTGACATGATGGCATATATTTGTGCTTGGCATAGTCTTGATGGCCTACAAGGAGTCTTTCTGTCTGAGAAGATTATGAATAAGTCATCATTTTAAGTGCATTGTTTTGCTGTTGTGTTTTGTTGGTGGTGGCAGTGGGGTTTTTTTGTTTGGTTTTTGATTTGTTTTGTTAATGCTTAGTTTTCATGATATGCCATCTAGAAGAAATGAAGTTCATTTTGGTGTGTACGAAACAGTTGCAGAATGTTATGCTAGAAAAGTATCTGCAGAGCAAATACAGAAAAATATTCTGGTTTTATCACATTAGGGTATTACTGCTTCTAACTTTTTTTTTTAGCTGTTGTCATAAGTATGAGCACTATAGAAACACTATTTAAATTCTTAGCCACACCAAATCATTATTAGACTGCTGGCCGAAGACTGTTACTTCATTTTGCCCAAGTTTTCACAAAAATGAAGAGGTTCTTACAATATCCACAGCTTTACTGAAGACAAATCTTTCCTATTCTCATGTAGACAGGCTGTCTTATGTTACAGAGATATTTTAAAAAGTAAAACAGCAGAGCCAGTCAAAACTAAATACTATTGTTGGCCAGAAAGTAATATTTTAATGAAAATATTAAAAAATCCATTAGGTGGTGGAAATTGTGACAGAAATGCTTGCAAAATACTTATTTGGAATCAGTACATTTTTATTATTACATTTTTTTATTATTACATCAGTACCAATATTTAGAGTTTTTTATCTCTAGTACTACTTTTTTTTTTTCCCCAAAAAAGGTCATCACTACCACTGATATACGGAATGCCCTGTCTCTATAACCTGTCTCCAATTCTGTCAGAGTGTTTTGAAGACCACATTAAATAGAGTTGTCAAAATGACCTAGTAAAGTAGAAAGAAGTGACACAATAGTTGGACAACTTCTGCTATTGATTCAAAACACTTTCAAAAAACAGCTCTCGGACATTCTCACACTAATTGGAAACAAGCAACAGGGGAGTCTGAATCACTTTATGTATTTCCAGGTTATTGTTTTGTACTGAGAAGACATGATATTTGGGGATCATGTATAAAATTTAAAAAGGCAGAGTTATTAATGGGCACTAGGCTTCCTGTGGTAGGTTAAAAGTAACAACACAAAACAAAGAACTGTGCATGTATTATCTACTCTTGTAAATTAATTTAATTTAGGAACATATATCTGAAGAAATATGTTGGTCTACTATAAGTTCCATTAATATTTCTTTGCTGTGACCATTAAATATTACAAACAGAGACAATATTTCACCCCTAGTAACTCTTCAAATATATATTAGGCTTTTCTCTCCTTTGTGTTGGCAATGATCATGCCAGAATGTAGCTATTGAAAGGCTGGAGAGAAAAAGTGAATAATTTTAAACAAATAAGGTTTAGTAGATATCAAATGATTTTTCTTTTTTTCAGGCTTTGCACTTTGAATATGTATATGTAAATATATACATTCATTCTAATAATTATATATGGATTGCATATATATAAATAATTATTTGTTTATAATATTTAGTTTAAATACACACTATTATTTTGATCTCAGATGCTCAGAAAGTAGCAGCTGTTCATGGAGATCATGTATCTTGTGGTTATAAAGCCACTCAAAGGTGACGTCTCTGGTCTTCTAGGTGCTTACTGAACAAGTTACATTGTTTCTCTTTTCAAGAGTTTCTTCTTTTAATAAGTAGAAAGGATGACTGAAATTGAGAATGTGGCATGATTTGTGCTGAAGATTTTTACAGGTCAAATGTAAGAAGACAGAGACCTAAATATTTTTCTTATTCTTCATATTGAAGGTATCAAAAGTAAGAGTTTTGTGTGTCAATTTGCTACTGCAAGGCTAAGTAGGTAAACTTCTTTGGAACTTATTTAGTTTTTTACAGAGGCTTCTAGCAAAATCTTAATTATATTAATGATGCAGATCTCTGTGTTCTAGAAAGTAGTCTGACACTGGCTTACTTCCTGCAAGGCCACAAGAACAGACTTTTGCACAGTGAAAAAGCCAGTAGCAATTTGTGATACATATAGTTCATTGTGGAAGAGAGAAAGGGTAAAATAGGGCAGAACTTGAAATAATTTAAAAGTTTAAGAACAACTTAAGTTAATGTGCTTAAATCTCAGAGTTGAATAAATTACATTGCTGTCGTCTTATTGTTGGAGAGATTTTGGTTGTTTTCCATTTTTTGCAGCAACGTTCCAGGGGAATGTAGACTTTTTGTCCACTGCATGTCCTGAAGTGCTTCCAGTTCAACAGATCTGGGTAACTCGGCAACTAACTCATGCTTAAATCCAACTTTGATTAACAAACCAGGTCGTGCTCAGTACCAAAGCCTGAAGAATCTATGTGAAAGATGTGTGGTTTAAGTGTAGCCAATACATGCTGCTAGCAATAATCAGCAGAAAGCATGCCAGCTTTACATGGAGGCCACAGCAGTACCTCCTTAACTAACTATAACATACGTACAGGAAATGGGATACCTTTGCACTGAGTGTCTTTTTCAGCCTAAGAAACATATTCCATATCTTCAGCACTTCAAAAGCATGTCCTAACCATTACCCTGGAGCTAATGCCATGGTCAAAATACCATCTACGCTTCTGTTTCAAGCAGATCCTTGCACAGAGATCCTTACACAAGACCAGAAACAACTTGAATTTTGATATACATTCAGACGATTTTAAAGGTCAAATATTGCTTATGTATAGTTTTGTGATACTGTTATATGATCACACATGTCATATAATAGATAGAAAATAAACGTTCAAAAGCACTTTTCTGTGACCACGTGCTTTACTTCAAGTAACATGTAAAGTACTGTTACGTTATGTTGAAAAGCATCTTATGATAAATGAATGATGTAAGTTCATATGAAATTAATGGTATTTTACTATATGTTTAAAACATTTTCATTACCAACACTTTCAAATTGTAAATGAGAGAACTTTAGGAAATCATATGGAGTGTCACAATCTGCTAAACATACATTCCTGATACTCCTCAATTTACTGAGACGTGGAGACAAAGCCAATATTTCTATGTGAAGTTGTTCAGAGTCAGAGTTAAAAGTGGAGGTTAATGGCTTTGAGGAACGTGTTTTAGAAAGAAAGAAATTTCTCTACAACATTTATTGTTAGCACAGTTTACAAAATGATTACAGAGATGCTAATGATTGAATATTTTCCTTTAGGACATTTGGGAGCCTGATGGGAAATGAGATGTCATTTATTTCTGATTTCAGATGCAGAGGTAAGACAGCAGGGCAGTAGGGGCATCAGAGAATAGACCACAAAACTACAAGCCTAGAGATTACATGATATAGAGTTTTGGTTTGTTCTACTTGCTGCTCTTGTTACAACTGCATTTCAAAATTAGATTCACACAATGTTATTTTCTGTATTTGTAACAATTTCTCATCAAGAGACTTAGCCAGCAAGCAGGTGGGAATAAGAAACATTAAGAAATCTAAAAGCACATTGTACTTGACATCACTACTCTTTTGATGTGGTTTTTGTAAAAAGTGAATGAAGTTTAAAGCCATTACCCATTGTCCTATCACTACATGCCCTTCTAAAAAGTCCCTTTTCACCTTTCTTGTAGGCCCCCTCTAGATACTGGAAGGCTGCTATAGGGTCTCTCTGGAGCCTTCTTTTCTTCAGGCTGAACAACCCCAACTCTCTCAGCCTGTCTTCATAGGAAAAGTGCTCCAGCCCTCTGATCATCTTTGTGGCCCTCCTCTGGACTTGCTCCAACAGGTCCATGTCCTTCTTATGTTGGGGTCCCAGAGCTGAATGCAATACTCCAGGTGGGATCTCATAAAAGTGGAGGAGAGTGGGAGAATCACCTCTTCCTACTTGCTGGCCATGAGGCTTTTGAAGAAGCCCAGGATACTGTTGGCTTTCTGGACTGCAAGTACACATTGCCAGCTCATGTTGAACTTCTCATCAGCCAACATCCCCAAGTCCTTCTCTTCAGGGCTGCTCTCAATGAATTCTCTGCCTAGCATGTATTTGTGCTTGGAATTACTCCAACCGATGTGTAGGGGTTTGCATGTAGTCTTTTCCAAATTCATGAGGTTCGCACAGCCCCATCTCTCAAGCCTGTCATGGTCCCTCTGGATGTCATCCCTTCCCTCCAGCATGTTGACCACGCCATGCAGCTTGGTATCATCAGCAAACTTGCTGAGGGTGCAATGAGTCCCACTGTTCACATTGTCGACAAAGATGCTAAATAACACCTCTCCCAATACTGACCCCTGAGGAACACCACTCAACACTGGCCTCCACTTGGATATCAAGCCATTGACCACAACTATTTGAGACCATCCAGCCAATTCCTTATCCACCAAGTGGATTGGTCAAATCCATGTCTTACAAATTCAGAGACAAGAATGTCACGTGGGACAGTGCCAAATGCTTTGCCCAACAAGTCCAGGTGTAAATATTTAGAGATTTAGCTTTATTTCTATAGTGTAAGAAAATGGTATTTATCAGTAATACTTTTAAAGTAGTAGAGGGTATGAAAATAGAGAAAAATATGCTCTGCATATCTGCAGAGTATTAGTGTGAAATCTAGTGTCTGGTCTGCAGAAATTTATCACAAAATAGGACTGAGGGTAATGTGAAAATGGATATAAAGAAATAAATAATAATACAAAGGGTATTGTAAAAAAAAAAATCTACGTTTCAAAAAAGTAAAGAATTTTACCTATTTTTTTTTACCACTCAGTTCTTTGAGCCTTTCTCTTCAAAATCACATACTATCTGTGCTATATTATTTTATAGGTTAAGCAAAAAATACAACATACTTGTATGCTATCAAAACTGAATAGATTTTAAACTAATAGAAAGTACTTTGATCAAGCATAAAATGTTCTCTTTAATCACTACTAATCTAATATTTGAGTAATAGCTTTGTCTTTGTTTGAATCTATGGTGTCTTTGAAAGAATCCAAATGCACATAATTAGTCTACCTTTCAGCCTAGCTTTTGAAACATTTTTTAGAAAAACAAAGCAAAATAAAAAAATCAAAGTGAAATGCACAAACGTTATATTCAAAAAGCAGCAGCCTATTCATATTGTAATGAGTTTGAATCTCACTTTTAATGGGTACATCGAGCCACATCACATCATCTAAAGACTGATTACAAAATGACCCTCTCTGTGCTTTTCTTTTTTTTTTTAGAAAACTATTTTCAAATTCATAGTGAAAATACGTCAGTTTCATTTACTTATTATAAGGAAAGGCATAGACAGGGTGCATGCTGGATTCTGTATTATATAATGCATAAGAATAAGATAGAATAGTACAAAAATTAAAATGTTCTTCATGTCCTCCTTTGTGTGCTCTGACCAGGGCCAACCAGAGATTTAGGCATTAAAATCCCATTATGATATGACAATTCAACATTTTAGCTCTTGTTTTTTTTAAACAAATCAATAAAAATTGACGAGGCTTGACGGTCGCAAGGAATTTTTTTGGAATTACAAACGAACCTCATCAGACATGCTGCAGCTCAAGGAAGGGCAATGTCAAGGTCAGAATGGCAACAAAGTGTGTACTAGCAGATCTTCTATCACAGCATCAAACTTGACAGGATACATATTTGGCTACCAGAAAAATAGGGTTTTGCACTGATGAAAGTATTCCTTCAAACCACTGATTACCTTTTGTCTACATCATTCTTACGAATCAAAACTCCTGAGATAAAATTTCTAAAAAGATGCAACACAACAGAAGCCAGTTAGGTTGGTCACTTCATATACATGCTTACACCTTGTTGGTGTTTCCTGACTGTCTCTTATCCCTAAGCAATCTGTTTGGATTTTGCTTTTCCTGTAAGTTGGAATATATTTTTCAGCTAAACTAAATTGGCAGCTGTACTAAAGTGAGAATGAGCAGTGCTGTCATGGAGGCACCCCAAAAGTCAATTTAGGTGGAAAACAAGTTCCAAACCAGACTTTATTCTATCCAGAAAAGTATAGCAAATAAACTGACTGGAACACTGAATGCTTTACATTAGAAAATGTCACCCTTTGTGGTATGGGGAACCATACTTTCAAGTGGCCAGCGAATGGTGTATTCACACCCTTCTAACAAAGAAATAAACCACTCAACTCAGCCATACCTAGCAAAAGCAGAAAGAAACAGATTCATCTCACATATACAGATCCCATGTGCTGACGGGCTATGATGATGCAACACATTGAAGAAAAAGTTAAGAAACTCCATGAAAAGAAGTTAATCCCATTGTGGTAATAAACTGCTCACCCTGAAAACTCCTTCCTAGGTGCTCTTAAGTTACCTCAAAGACAAGGACCTTCAGGTTAAAACCTGTGCCAGATGAACTGTTCTGATAAACTACAAACAATCCACAGGTCACATCACCTTTGCTTTTCAGAAACTACGTGGATATAAAGTGGTCATGGTGAAAGATTTCTGTTGCCTTACCCTCCGTCATTAAAAACAAACAAACAGAAACAACAACAAAAAAAAACACTAAACCACTTCTAGAATGTCCCTCAGTCTTCAAGAAATTTCTCCCAGACTTTGGTATAAGAAGGAGATGGCAGGAGTATTAAACAGTTATTTGGACTTTGAAGCAAAAAAATTGTGCCTAAAATTTAAGCTAATTGAGGATGTAGCCAAACTAATCTGAGAAGTTGTGTCTGTACTTGTGTTTCCTCTTCTGTAAAATGGCATTTGTTATAGATTGTACAAATTTTTTTTAATTAACTACCAATATTCTTATTAACAGCAGAGGTATGGGTACACAGCCCTCATTTCATAATGAAATTTTGCATAGGAAAATCTTCCCTAGAAGCTAGTATGCTACAAGATGGACAGCAATCTACTTGGAACCAGAGTTTCTCTCCAAATGGAGAGTATTTCTCTTAAGGTATTTAAAGGGGTTGTTTTGAAACATCTTACAAAGCATTTAACAAAACTACTAGGACTGCTCTTATTGCCTGATAAGTGAGACAGTAAAATGCAGTGACCAGAAAGTTCTTCCTAATCTCAAGCAATATTTTTTACCAGAGGTGAACACTTCCAGCCTATTACCTATAGGAAAAATTGACAGACAAGCATGATAACCTGCAGGTTTGACTAAAAATAAACTACACAGCACATTTTATCTGTCCTCCCTTACCCCTGCATAGGCTGTAAAGCCAGCCAGTTTCCATGTACACGTAATAATTAAGTAAAGACTTCTGTGCATGTGTAGATCTCTTCCTATTTTGGCAACCTTCCAGTGAACTACAGGAAGATACATGTGCAATTATAAATATACATACTTTGAGGAAATTTCATTTGGTCTCTTCTTTTAAGCTACGGTGAGCCCTTTTATACATACTCATATTCATGTAGCTCATTGTAGGTGTGTTGTTGGAAGACAGCGTACAAGGATAAAATATTTTCTTTCACTTTCAGTGATAAAAATTAGTAAACTTTTTTTTTCTTCTCAGAGTCAAATTGTAATTTTCAATTACCTGATATTAGCAATTTAGATTACACACTGGTACTCTACATGTAGCAATATAAACTTTTATACTGAGAAATAGAGAGAAATAATTTGCCTAATGCTATTCAGTGTTGAAAATCTGAAGTTTGTTTCAACATTACTGTACTCAATTGATATTATTATAATCAGTCATTGTGTGAACCAACACAGGCACATCACAAGAAGCAACCAGAGGGCACAAATGCAATGACAAAGAGCAAATTTATTTTAGCTACATTGCTAACCAGAGGATCTCCGAAGCAACACATTTTTAAAGTTCTCTGTTACTTTATAATGTTAATAAAGTTGGTTTTACATTACATTTCTGACTGTGCTCTCCTTGCTCTTTTGAACACAGAACATCCCCTATATTTTGTTGAAGCTGATATATTTCTGATGCAATAAATGCCAATTTCTACAAAATTATTTTACCTCAAAAAGTTTTCAGTTTTATCTATTCACTAAAATTAGGCACAAATCTTCCTTATATGAAATAACCTCTTTTCTTTTAAAGCTAAAATTCTGTAAGCAGCAATGCTGCTTGTTAAAGATGAAGTTTCTTCTTTTACCATTTGTTCTCAGAGCTGTTGCAGGGTACCTAGAGCTCTAATAACATCTCTACATGGAATTGGTCAGAATATCTGGGAAAAAAATGTCTATGTGTAACTCTTTTCTAATATTTCTACTGAGACTGATATGCTATTGAGAAAGGACTCTTTCATCTACAGAGGTACTACTTGGAGCTATGTGATGCTCCTGCATTGGCTTTCATTTACAACAGAACAATATAGAAATGCAGATTAACTTTTACTTATTTTTTATTACTACTACTTCTTCCTTTTCTCCTTTTCTGCACTTTTTTTTCTTTCTAGCATATGTGGAAGTGTTCCTCATGCAGACCACCTATGAAAGTCTCATGGACCATAGTCTGAGAAACACTGCTCTACATATACTAGTTAAAAAGAGTATCTAGCTGGTACTTTTATAAGAGAACTGAAAGAGCAGTTCCATAATCTTCGTAAGAACAAGAAGTTCAGTCGAAAAATCTAGGGAAAGACTTCTAAAAATATCACTGAATTGGGGTTGAAATATTTCAGATGAAAAGCTACTACATTAAAAAAAAAGAGATTACAATCTTTTGAAAGATAAAAAAAAGGAAGTATTTCTGTTCCAATAAACCTCACTTTTTCACCTTAGGCTTACTATGAAAGTCAATGGGAGCACTGTAACTTAAAAGTCACATATAGACTAGAGTGTGAAAGGATGTTATTTCCTCAGATGTCTCTCAGAAATAAATGCTTTTTATGCCTGGAGCTATATTCTCCTACCAGTTGATGTGAACAAAATTTATAACTAAAAGTCCGTGGTTCATCTGAATTATGGACTTTGGCTGCCTAAGTGGTAAAGTATTGATAATTAGTAAAATAGGAAATATTTGCAACAAAGATCTAAACAGATCAATCCCTAATGTTGGCAGTAGTTCTAGAATGAATATTTTGTTTCCTAAAATAAGATGATATGAACAGAAAAAGATAAACCTACCTGTCAACACATCCAGTATTACTTAGGAGGATTTGCTTTGAACAGCATTCTGGCAGATAAGGGAGAAAAGTATGACATTGAAATCATACTTTACAAATACATTTGTACCTGCTGACTGTGTCAGCCTCTGTAAAAACAGATAAACCATTGTGAATACATTAAGAAACAAATAGTAAATAAGTATCTTTCCTCACATCCCCTTCTTAACTTCCGATCACTTTCCAAAGTATTCTAAACTTCTAAATTTCTTTGGAGGATAAGGGTGTATTCTTACAATAATTTTTCAGATGCTTCTCTAGAGAAGCCTGTTACATTCTAAACAATTTTACTCTGTCACACCTAAAAAATGGTTGAACCTTAAAAAAAAAACAACAAACAACCTGGATGTAATCTACAAATGCAAAAAAGAAGAGACAAGACCGTAAGAATGGAGCATGCAGAAGTATATCACGTAAACCTAGCAATTTTAGATGATCTCCTGGGAAGGAAGTCAGTAAGAGTGTCATTACACTACCAAATGTTTGAGTATTATCTTAATTACTGTGGACTTTCAGAACTGTAAAGAAGGGTTTACAAACTAGGTGCAGACACGTGGGAGACATACAGACAGAACACACCAGAAAAATAAATAAAATAATAAAAATAAATAAAAAATAATAAAAGAAAATTAAAATTAAATTTAAGTTAAAATAAATAAATACATAAATACAATATTCGTATTTTCACACTTGATGTAAGCTTTTTTTCTTCTGTGTTCAAACAATATTCTATGTTAATTATTATACAAACCCACCTTGATCAGACAAAGAAATAGCCAGTAACTTTTGTTCTCTAAAAGACTTTTTTTGCACTTGCAGATGTTCATACTCAAGAAGTGGAAAAAGCTTGTTCACTGCCAGTCTTTGAGAGCATACAGTGGCTGAAAGATGAAGAGAAGCTGCAATTTCTACTTTCTTACGTATACACATTTTTCACAAAAGCAGTCCAAATAAAGAGAGAAATGTAGACCTATTTATTTCTAATAGTTCATAATCCTACATTATCCTCATACTAGAATTTTATTAAAATGGCAAGGCTGACTTTAATTTATCTTTTGGGACCATTTTTGGACTGATTTATTAGCAATTGGCTTACAGTTCTGTAGCTTGTTATTTTTTTATCATTTTTTGTCATTTTGCAATGTTGTTTTGTTTCCAGTTACAAATGCCCACAAAGATTAAGACCTCTTCCATCTATGTGGCAAACATAACAGTATAAACAATTTGGGGTGGCATAGCACATAAAGTAGGTTAATCTCCTCTAATTTTTTACAACATACGAAGTACACATACAAAATCCCCACCTGGAAGTCTTATTTGTCTTAATTGACTGATGAAGATAGATGACTGTTTTGGGGGCAGCTAATATTGATCCTAAGTAGTTTGTGGGTTTTTTGTTTGGTTGTGGTTTTTTGTTTGTTTTTGTGGGGTTGTTTTTGGTTTTGTTTTTTAATAATCTCTATATGTAAAAAAACAACAAAAAACAACACCACCACCAAAACAACAAAAAAACCCCACAAACAATCCCCCAAAAAGACCAAATCAAACTGCAAACAAAACCCCAACCAGCAAACAAATAAACAAAAAACCCAGAGCTTTAGCCAGTCAACGACTATCTTTTATGCAATACTTCTTCTGAGCTTTGATTTTACAATTATAAACATTTAAGATTACGGCTGTGTTGGTTACATTATTTTAATTTCCAAGTTGTAAAATGAGTGAAATGAAAGAAGCTAGTAAGAGCTTTAAAAAAAATAAGAAAAGTCATCCAGCCTTTTAAGTAATACAGCATAACCTGATTTTTTTTCTTATCAGTTGTCATGTTTCTGATTTCCCTGCTCTCAGCTGGTACCAGATACCCAGGCAGCTAATAGCATGTCACATGCTGTTCTTCTACTGAGGTGGCCAGATTAAATGTTCAAATGGGACAAGTATTGAAATACTGAATTTTGTGCAACAATTATGTGCTCAAATGAGAAAAGTGATTTATTTTTTTCTATTTCTGCTTTTTAAGAAGGTTAGAGACCCTTGACAAATACTCTGCAATCATATGTTACAGAGCATCAATATGAGGAGCATTAAAGCAAGACCAGAAGTTTAATTCTGATCTGCCTTCGATTAATATACAGGCATTTAATGATGATGCTTAAAGAGAAAAATTTATCTGTCCATTCTTAACATTGAGAAGAGCTGAGTAACCCGCAGCCTATCTAGTAGAAGACAGAAAGCACCTCTCGCAAGATTGCTAACTTTACTTTAGCATACTCAGGTTTTGCATCTTCCTGTCTCTAGCCTTTATAGCCATTTTACCCCCAAAGTCTTAATTCTGTTGTGTATCCTGATGAATCCAATCTGTGATGACATATATTTCCTTTTGTTTGAGACAAAATGGAAGTAAAAATTAAATAATGCACTTTACCTCTTGAAAGTGCTGTTCAGGCATCAGGTAATCAGAATCAGTGATCATTTTACCCCTTAGTATTTTCTGTAAGTGTCAGAACATTAGCCCTGGTGTCTTGGCTGAGTGTCAGGAGTACATGTATATAACATATATCTAAGTTTCCTTGGAAGTTGTAATAAAATGCACCTATATTCCTATTTACGTAGCAATGGTAGAGTTGCATTTTAGTAATGGGAGAAGTTGTCCATTTCAGATAGCACTGGCTGACATGAAATTTGAAGATTCTGTATTTATAACTCCTGAAAGTCAATCAGCTAATAAACAATTTTAAGCACAAGGTATCTTTGTTTTGGTGGGGGTTTTCTGTTTGGTTGGTGGTCTTTGTTTGGATTTTTGTTTGTTTGTTTGTTTTGTTGTTTGTTTGTTTTTGGGGCAGGGGGGCGTGTTTTGTTTTGTTGTTTTTTTTTTTTTACTTTGAGTCTGTAGATCACCCAGTAGCACAGGTCAAAAAGGAAATTATCATCATATAGATTTTTTTTTTTTTTAATTTTACTTTTTTCTTAACTCATATCAGTGCAGTCATCTGGGCAGGTCAGATTATAACAGTGTGAGTATGCTACAGAGGGAAGTATCAATCAATCTGTTAAGAAGATGGGTTAAGTGATGTATTTAGCAGACCTATGGATTTCTTTTTATGTAAACATTTCTTCTATGAGTTGTTCACACTCTTTGTGATCTTTGAATCTTTGAAAGATCACAAAGAACAGGAGAGGTGCCTGAGAACTAGAAGAAAGCCAGTGTCACTCCAGTCTTCAAAAAGTGCAAGAAGGGTGACCCATGAAACTACAGACCAGCCAGCCTCACTTCCATCCCTGAAATGGTGACAGAACAACTCATTCTGGATGTCATCTCCAAGCATGTAGAGGAAAATAGGGTTATCAGGAGTTAACAAACGTGGATTCACCAAGGAGAAATCGTGCTTGATCAACCTGATAGCCTACAGTATACAGTAGTAGCTTTGGTATGTCTTTCCTTTTTTGTATTAAGCATAAGAAATTTTGGTTCCTACAGTAGAAACCAATGTTATTTAATCTTAAGACTCAATTAACAAGTTAGATTTAGGAACAGATCCTTTATATTGATAAGGGGAAACGAAAAGTGTGGAGAATATTGACTGACGATATATAGCAAAGAAACAAAGGATTTGATACGGGAAAGTCTGTGTTTTGTGAGAGAGTGGTATTGTGATTATGGCATGAAAGCAGATTGGAATTCTTAACAACAGATGAAATCTGCCGAAAATACGTTAGATTATTTCCATGGCAACAGGAGAGACTAACATAAAAAGCCATGCTACAAGCACCAAAGTCCAGGTCCTGAGGTGCATCCTGGAGGCATAAAAAAAAGAGAATGGATAAAGGACTTAAGCCATGTGAATCTTCAGTCCTTCTGCACAGGCCTAACTTAAAAGACCCTCTTTTCTTGAGATCATTCCAGTAAATGGGGCTTGCCCAGAAGAACCTGGGACAATACTACCAATCAGAAACAAAGACCAAAGCAGCATGTAGGAAAACTTACCAATTCTATTGAGCATTAGTTATTACTTCATTAGAACATTACTTTAGCTCTTCCTTTTCTCATAAAATCATGTTTAAAATCTAGATGTCCTGAAGGCTCAGGATTGTAATAGTTTTGGACAAGATACCAATGATGTGAAAATACACTGAGTAAAATATTTGTCCACCATTCTTCTTGCAAGTAATAAATCTTGAAATAACAGCAATATTCTGCAGAGATCAATGAGATTTTTTAAATGTTATTACTGAGGAGTTCTGATGTTTCACTGGCCTTGAGACAGGCTACTGGCAATCCAAGCTGGACACATCTGGAATGGGAGTCACTGAAATTATTGGAAGCATTGCCTGTTGTAACATGCCTAGCTGTATTTTCTCTATCACATGTCACTGTCACTTCTCTTTTGTTGCTTTGATGATGTTTTATAGTCCTAATAACATACAGTAAAGATAAGAAGCCAAGCAGATTATGTTGTGGAGAAAATATCTTTTTAATTAATTTCAGTAATCTCATTGTATTTTCCAACATAAATCTGTTACAAAGCAAAAATCTTGTGACAGAGAGGCAGTTTTGCACCTAGCAGGAATGCTGTTTAGTGGTGGCTTCGGAGAAAATATTTCCTTTTTAAAAGACTTGAAACTTCAGGTATTTGAGATGAAACATTAAATTTAAAGTGTTAATTTAATTTAAGATTAAAATTGAAACTGATGTAGAGTTTAACAAATAAAACTTCTTTTTAAAAAGCATGCAATAATATTTATCTGCTTTCAGCAACTTCAATGAATGGGAGAGTAACGTTCTCAACGTTTACAACTTTATTAATAACCTTCCACTGAAGGACATACAACAGGTCTACATTTTTTAGATGTCCTTGACTTGGGTACCAAATATTCTCTATGCCAAAATAAGCCAATCTTACACATGTTCACTTTAGTCATGTTTGGCTGACTTAATACTTGCGTTTACTTCCAAATACTTCCAAATCTATGGAATTTTCTGATGTAGAAATTTAGTACATTAACTTCTCCAGATAATCCATTATTACAGAATATTCAAGCCATACTTTAATTACTCATATTCAGTTGTGTGGCTATAAATCTTCATTATGAATACCAGAAATATTAATGTTCTATATGTCTGATGTTTGGGATTTTAATTTAATATTCCAAATAATTTAGCCAATCTCAGCCAAGGTCAAGAATAACCTCCCAGTTTTGAGTAAAACAATTTCTCAGATCCACTTTCTTGTAATCAAATATTCAGTCTGAAGTTTTTGGCTGTTCTGCGTTTTGTCATCCATTGATAAGAATCAGCTAATACACTCTGTAATATCATTTCAAAAATGCAGAGCACAGTTGATAGGAACTAGGAAATTATAGACATTCAGGACCCAAATGATGTGATCTAGTTTAAATTACAATTTCACTGTGAGGGAAAATGGGAAAATGAAGCACTGACATGCTTGTTGTTAATGCATTGCCAACCCCAGAAATCTAGTATTGTTTCCTTTCTATCATGCAGTCAGTATCCTATTTGACTGCAGAAATTGGATAACACATTTGTACTTTTGCATTTGTAAGACCTCGTATTTTCAGACCATGAGTGTTCTGCTCCTCAGTCTCTAAGTTGATCTCAAATTCTGAATCTTTTGTGTGAATGAAAATTCCCCCAGTCTCCATGCCCTAAAATTCCTTCCTGAAAAGCTTATAACCACGTTACAGTAACCCATTGATTTTTGCCAAACCGTTTTACTCTCAGTAATGTTTATTATGCAATCAATGAATAACAGCACTGTCAAATATTATGAATTAAGACCAAGACTTACCTTGTTACTGAAAAGCGAGGCTTGCATTGCCGTGTATTCCTACTGTTTGCATTTTTCATGAATTGCATGTACATTAATTTATTTTCTACTACACAGTATTATAAAGACTCAAATTCTACCAGAGTAAGAAACAGAACTCAACAAACAACTAAATGAATCAAAATGTTTTAGGAAACATTTGTTCTCTGTTTTTTTCCTCAACAGTTCAGTCACCATACTCTAAGCACTTCTACCTCATATCTACATACTTTCTCACAACTCTTTTCCTATGTGAGGGTCCCCTTTACTATTTTATTATGCACTAAACAACCTTCTTTCTGCAATATATTGTTACTTTCAATATCTACTTATTTTCCTAAACTATTTCAGTGGAGATCTCTCTATATCTGTTACTCCTAACATAGCAAATTACAAGATCCTTATCCTAGAAACCACATTTGACTTTTTGGCTGTCAAATAAAAGCAAGAAAAACAGACTGTTTGGGGGTTTTATGTTGTTGGGTTTTGTTTGCCTTTTTTTTTTTCTGCCAGTACTTATTAGGTTAGAGGAGAGAAGCATCAAGTCGATAACCCTTTGTAACTATAAACTGAAATATGCCCTTTTGTTGAGGAAAACTACCTGTAATAAAGGATATATTAAGATATTTTCATTTCAGTTCACTTCAAGGAAGGCCAGTGAAAAGTTTCTTCTTATTTCTGAAGGATTTGGATGTCTTGGAGGAAGAAATCATCTTTATTTCCTTTATCAGTTCTGTCCAGTACCGTAACCCTCACCAAAGCAAACAGCTACCTGAACTTTATGCTTAGTATTTGGAGGTGGAGCGTCAGAATTACAACAACAACCAAACCAAACTCAAACTCATGTTGGACTGCTGGTTAACAATTAGGTTAATATTTAAGTATCTAATCTTCCAGGCACTTCTCTAGATATGAATGTAAGCTGCTAGTAATTGCTAATAATTTTAAAATAAAAAGAAAAACACACACTTCCAACCGTTCTTTTTTTTTAAGCTAAGAAAGCTGCTACATGCTTTAATGCTTAATCACCAAAGCAATTGATAACTCTCTAAACTAAATATGCATTTGTTTCTTGTCAAAGGAAGAATTTTGAAAATCTTTGAATTAAACTATTCAGGTTGTTGTGGTACACGTACATTTTTAAATTGCTCAGGGAATTACTAAAAAGAATTATTTTTTGCTGAAATAAATGGCAATCCTTAGCCTTCAAGAATCACTGTTACTCTTCACTATCTAGTATGGGAACCAGTAGTCTTTCAAAACAAATAGGAAAACCTGTTCCATAGTTGTATTAGCTTTTAAAATTTTCCAGTCTTGAAAAACTTGATCTAGATTATTTTATATCTAGATAGTTTAAGACTTGCAAATAATAAATGCCATAATAAAAATCAGTGAGCAAATCTAATAGTTTGTAAGAACACGAATGACAGACTGTATTGTGGCTTTCTGGAGAAACAGAATAATTACTTTGTTAATTTTCAACTGCTTGCAGGTGCATATTCTTAGTACTAAATTTAGAGAGCTTACAGCCATGGCAAATGAACTGAATTATACTGAGATGCCCTGCAGAGGAGGAAAAGGAAAAATTTTCTAAACTAAATGGCAGATGATATTACAGGGCTGCTGCAAACTTCACCTCTGTCCATATTCACTTTTACAACTTCGGGCCCCATCTCTCTTTAGAACTTAGGTAGTTTATTTGCATAGTTATAGACTCAAGGACCTTGACTCCATCCCAGAATTCAGCTATGGACTTGAGATAAGGACTCCACTTCAGCCATTATAAAAATAAATAGTGGTACAGGTGTGACCTCCCTGGAGGAAGATGACAGGGCTGAATGCCTCATAGCAAAATGGCATTTCCCTTCTAACTGTCTGGTATGCTAGCGTATATCACAGAGAACTGTAATGGGGCCACTTGTGGTGGAGCTTCGTAGGTGGAGGGACCCTTTGTCTCAGTTGCATTTCTATAGATGTAGATTTAGGCCTGTGTAGGAGCAGGTCAAGATGTATTTATTGTATCACAGCCTTTCAGATGAGATTACCCTGATCTCTAAGCTGCTCATGTGACTTATCTTCAAACAGACAGTATACAGAGACAGAAATGAAAAAACAGAACTGAAGGAGACATCTGAAGGAGGTTCTGTCAAATGTTAACCAAAAATACATCTAAAACTTCAGGTACAGATCACTTTTTCTGAGTACAAGCAACCAGTTTTCTGTCGTTTTTAAAACCTACAGCATATGTGAACTATACACAGTTGAGAACTTTTTCTTTTTCATTTTTTTTTAATATTTGATTTTACAAGCATCTGACCTTACTAATATGAAGGTATTTCAAGGTTTCTGTGCTAGAAATCTAAAAATAGGTTCAAAGAACAGCATTAGGCACAGAATATGACACGTATCTTATTTTTTTTTCTCTTTTTCAACAGTAAACATTTGTCAGCACTAGGAGGTGAGTGTCGTGGTTTAACCCAAGCTAGCAATATATCCACGATAGCCACTTGCTCACCCCTCTCCTCACTCCCCCAAACAGGGGAGAGATTAGAACAGGAAGGGAGAAACTTAGATTGAGATAAACACAGTTTAATAAAATAGCAAAATACTAATATACTACTAGTATATACCGTATATACTGTATAAAAGAGACAGAATAGAATAGAATAGAATAGAATAGAATAGAATAGAATAATATACATTCCAGGCAATTCCTTACGAACTCCATCCACACTGAGCAGTCAGTCCCAGGAAGCAGCACCCTGGTCCCAAACAGCCAATCCTGGAAAGAGATTAAGAGGAAAAAGACAGAAAAGCCTAGAGGCCTCTGCAAAATGACAGGATGGCAAAAAGGCTGAACGAAACGTCCTGAAAAGAACTCCCCACAAAGAGGTCTCTGACAGCAAAGAGAAGAATCAGAGAGAGTGAGTGATTGGAAAATCCTGACTCTCCTTAAATATGAAGCATGACACTAATGGGACGGAATACTCTTACTGACCAGTCTAGATGTCAGTCAAGGTCTGCCCCATCAACAGACTTCCTCGATGCCTCACACCTGTGCGATATCTGTTGATATTGAACCTCTGAAATATCTACAAGGTTTGTCTGTAGATGAGGCAGCTGACCTTTTGGGAGGCAGAAATATCTGCATAAAAAGCCCTGTTTGTTCGTGTCTTTATCTTAAATGTAAAAGTCACCGAGATAATAAATGTCTGTTCTTTATGTAATAAAAAAATATTCTGTACAAAAAGAATTGAATTAAAAAAAAATAGTTGGGAGAATTTAAAACAGGAGCACCATGACAAGATGTAAGGCTTAAAAGAAGAAAAGGATGAAATAATTTTGGAAATAATAGGCATTGTTTGAGTAAAAAAAAAAAAAAAAATAAAAAAAAAAAAAAAAAAAAAAAAAATAAAAAAAAAAAAAAAAAAAAAAAAAAAAAAAAAAAAAAAAAAAAAGAGGAATGTTGGTGCTCATATTGTTTGATACATAAAATAGCAAAAACAGTGGAGACTTTATATTATTTACTTCTCCTTGTTTTTGTTCTGAACCTTATATTTCATTTAACACAGCCTAATTCTTGTATTAGAAGATATAATTAACAAAAAGTCCCTTCTTACCCTTTTCCACTCTGGATAAATAGACTGCCAGCAGCATATTTCCTTTCAGTCCTCTTTCCCAGTATGAACAGTCTTAGTCTACACAACTGTTCCTTACATTCAGGCTGTTCATCTTTGACCATCTTTCTTGACATTTTCTGAATCTTTTCTTCTTTATCCTTTTTGAGATGTGGAGTAACCAATACTACACATTGCATCCAAATTGTGGGTACACTAAGGATTTATAGTGTTCTAATGATATTGTTTGTGTTTCTAATATTCTCCACATTTGATTTGCTTACTGACTATTACTGATCACCAAGCTACCATTTTCCTAGCAGTGTTACAGCCCCTAGATTTATTCTGCATTGTAAAGAATTACTTCCCCCCCTCCCCGCTTTAATGTTAGTCACTTATCATTAACCTTTTGAATTCTACCTATAATTTTAAAGCTTAGCCACTCAGTCTTGCTTGGACCTCCTGAAGTTCATTATACTTGGAATTAATCTTCACTACCGTGAATATCTCAGTAAAACTTTGGTGTCTTACTTGCCACTCCTTTTCCAGATTCATTCAAGTATTTCTACTGACTCTGTCCTTTAGCCATGAAAACTGTTTACTTCTACTCTTTATTTACTATATTTAACCAATATTTCATACAAGAGAGAACCTTCCTTCTTACCCCATATTTACTTCATTTTTTAATGATCCTTCAGTGACAAATTATGTAAAAGACAATTTGGAGATTAAGGTGAACGTGACACTACTCATTTTCTTTCAATCACAAGGAATTTTGGCGACCTAATGCTTTGAATACAGCTCCTGCTGGTAGCTCCTTACAGCACAGATGAAGCTTTTTAAGCAGCAGGTTATGTCTCTTCCAAATTTTCACAATAATTGATCCCAGCTGTTACATAATTATCATAGATGTTTTCCTACGTGCAACACTGAACAGTCCTGGCATGAAAAATACAATATAAGCAGTCCAAATAAGGTTGAGGTGGTCCACCAGTGGCAAAAAGTGCTATGACCAGCTGTGAGAATCCTATTGTAGCTATGGACTTTTTTAGGAGGTAGAAAAACATGGAGAAGTAGAGGAAACTCTAGAGTTTTACTCTCCCATTGATTTCCCCCCATCAACCCCGCCTGAACCTAGAGTATTAAAAAAAAAGGCACACTTAGTGGAGTCTCTTAATTTAATTTCTTATTAAAACACAGCCAACTTATGAATAGAACAGAGTATAGCAAATAATTTAAAATTTCAATGGGGGAGGAAAACAATTTCTCAACTGAAATTAGAACATAACACTGAACAACAATACACTTTTCAAATATAAATGCCAAGAGAATGTGAAGATAGGTAGTTGTCAGGACTATAGTTTTGTTATTTGTTCTTACCATTTTGTCTGTCTTCTAAAAACACTGTTTTCCCCATATATTTTTTTTATGATAACCTGTAAGGAATATATGTTAACATCTTCCTGAAGAAATGATTGAGAATCATTAATCTGCACTCTGGAGGAAAGGTGTGCTCCACACATGTTGTAGGTTAAATTATTACTGTTGTGTCAGCTAAATTACAGTTTCAGTTGTGAATTGTGTTCATAATCAGGCATGAAGTTCAATCAATGTTGCTGTCAGCTAGTTAATCACAGCCTTAAAAAGCACCATTCTAGTGCAGTCCCCAAATACCATCAATGTCTGTATTCTAATAACAGAGAGAAGACTACAGCAAAACTCAGCGGGTGTTTTCTGCTTTTACTTGTATTTGGTTAAGTATTCTCCCACCTGTTCATAAATGTTGAAGTTGTTAATGCAATAACAAACTCTCAAGGCAAGGCTAATGCATTTGCTGAACTTGGAGGTCATTTTCTCTTTGAGCGATAATGTTTAATGTTATTATACCACACAAGGAAATTTAAATGTGTGGCAGTTGCACATCCCCCTGAGACTCAGAGCCTGCAGTGGAGCAGTTGGTGGCTTTTAGCACCTTTTGTGCTTTTATAGTGACTTTAAGAATACTAGGATGATCCAAATGTGTTCCTGCTATTCAGGTAGGAATTATGTAAACAACATTTCTGTATCTGAAGGGTATCTGTTGGATGTTTAGATCGTTCCGAAAGGTTCAATAAGCCACGGTGGTTGAAACCTGCTTTACCCACACTTTCTTTTTATATTAAATTAGTTTTATCTGTTTTTTCAAGTAGCACATATGGACAAGTAGAGGTAACAGAAAATCTATGAGGTCTTAAGCCAAAAATCAGTGTCATAGCTGGAAATTGACTTTAAGAGTCTTCTTCAATACAGGAGCATTCTATCCCTTCTATATTCCCAGTACTTTCAAGATAGATATTTGGAAGCAAAATCCATGCTTCATGCACTGTATTTGAAAAGTAGACTTCAGATACTAAAAGTTATTGAAGGAAAAAAAAGGGGGATGTAGCAAATTGCAACTATATTCATATTTGATATCTTTGAATTAAGAGTGTATGGACTTATGTAAGTTATTTTTTTAAACACGAGGGTAATTGAATGAAGTGCAACAGCCAATATTATGCAGGAATTAAGATGGCATATTAGCATGGCTCATCCTGGCCCTACACATAATGAAATTCACAACAGTTTATAAAACATGGACAAAGGTAGGAGAATTTCAGTGTAACAAAACTGGGCTAAGAATCCTCTCATAGCAATATAGAAAAAACTACTTCTAGGTTTGCTTCCTCAGATACACTCAAAGAAAGCAAAACTTATGTTGGAGTTCAGAGGGTGTGTTTTTCCTGCTGACAGCCCATGACAAGGCATGAAACATACTTGCATAAGCAGCATCTATTTCCAACACGAAAAGGATGAGATAACTCTGTTTAGTGAGCAGCACTGAAACCCATTTACCCCCTTATGTATTTGAATGCCACTATAAACTGCAATAGACTAGAAGGTGAGGAACAAAATGGATGAATATGAAAAGCATCTACATGCTTTGGACATCTGGAGACCGAAGCATGAGATAAAACTTTCTGATGCAACTATGATTTCAGCATTATTGTACTGTGGCAAATTTGACAACTGAAAGTCCATGATAACAAGAAGTGCAACGAAACATCTGCAAACCATTCTTGGAATTACTGACATTATCACAGATGTAGTGATAAAATGTGAAAGAATACTGGACAAATATCTGCTGCTTCCAAACTGAGAAGATAACTTAAATTGAGCTTGGCATAGCCTTATGCTGGTGTGTGAATCAATCCTCCAAAAAAGAAAGAGAAAGGGCAGATTGAAAAGAGAGAAGGAAAAGACTGAGACAAACTTATGCTGTGTTCCTGCATAGTTATGTTAACTGGCTGGTAGGACTTGCTTCTACTCACACTGAAAGGACAACAGAATACAAACCAGTTTTCTGTAATATGTGGGTTGATGCACAACCAATATATTACACAGATTGTTTAATGCATCTTGAATGGCTTATCTGGAAAAAACAAAAAAAGAAAAAGACACTTAGGGAAGATTTAAGGACTTTTAGTAACGCTTATTCAAGCAGACAATATCTTATTAAACCTTCATGTGCCAAGGGAATGAAAAATACCTGGTTTTGGCTATATGACAGCAGAAACTAATTAATAAGAGCTCTAATTTAAAGGAATGCTGTCAATTTATACTGGAAAAATACTGAAGCTTGCTTCTATTTTCTACTGTTTGTAGCAGTCAAATGTTACTGACATGGCGGTAACTAAAAGATTAGAGCAAAAGCCATTTTGTTTCTTCTTTTTTTTTTTTTTTTTTCTCAGCAGTTCTTGTTTGTTCTTCTGCTTGTATAGGTGTTTCACATAAATGCAGGACAAAAAAAGTAGTTTTGAAAATGGGGGCAAAAAGCCATATAAACACACGAGGGATACTGAGAGACAGACACAGAATCTCAAATGCCATCTAACACGAATTTGAAATCAACTAATTTCCCATCTTATATTATCTTTTGAATCTTTAAAATATTTGCCATATGCTATTCTTCAGCCATACACATAAAATTTACCTTAGAGGAAACATTACAGTCGATGAGTGAATAAGCACTGACATTTTTTTTTCTAATCAAGTATTATGGACAAAGGGAAACCCATGGTTTTCCTATTTGCATCACTAGTTTTTGTCCCACTAGACTACCACCATCTTAATTTTAATTTATCTTTCACAGGTATGCATGAACTTGGAGAATTAAAAGCAATAGACAGAACTGAAGGGGAAAAAAACTAATAAAAAAACCACAAACAAACAACCCCCCACAAACAAAAAGGAGCCAGCTTGCTTCTGAGACAAGCAGATTCAAAATTCCTTCTTTGCAAAATCACAACAGAACACACCAAGTTGGACAGGACCAGTATAATATGTATACAACATGAGAACAGAAATAGCTGCTGTCCATAAGAGATTGGATGTCACCTGTATGTTAAGCCAATGAAAATTCACATAATCATGGATGGCAGAGACTAGTCTGGTCTCCAATCTGAGTCACCAATCTGAGCTAGAACAACTGAACTGAACAGAGAAAAAGAGTGAGAGGAGAAGAAAATCTTTCCCACCTGACACATTTAAAATATTTGGGGGGGCACGGAACAGTAATTTTGACAATTTAGAATTAGTTTGGCATATAATTTTCTTGCATGCAAACTAGAACAGATGACATACAAAATTAGAAAAAGTAAAGTCTAAATAAGTCTAAATAAGTGAAAATGAAAGTTACTGGATCACTGAGATTTGGAGTTCAATAAAACTATCCTATGGTAACTCTTAAGTAGCCAAGGATACTGTACAAGATTTCCAAAGTACTTACAAGAACACCAACATTTTCATTGTGCAATGCCATGTACTATCAAAATGGATAACTGAAATAAGAACTTGAAGTTAAGGTTAAAGCAGAAGATGAAGACAGTAGCAGAACAAGTGGTAACTCTTGTCTGAGTGAAAAAGCATGCACGTTCATCAGCTGGGTCCTACTAAACTAAGATCACATGTAAAAATCTCTTGATTTTAAGAGGTAGAACACCCTTACCTTCTCAGTTTCTCAATTGATATTTTTTTCTTTAAAGGTTAATATAGCTCTATACAATGAAACCTTGTCTGCAAGGATAGATCTAATATAGAATAAAACAAATACTACAGTCACTGAGCAATTATGAAGTAGTAAACTACAATGTGTGTATATGTGTAAATACAACAAACTTATTTTCATGTTCATGAACGCTTAAGATTACTGACTATGCCAAAATTGAATAATTCACTTCAAGAATTTACTTATTGTTGTAAATTGCTCATACATCTACTTACTTCTCACAATTATTCATTATGTGAATGAAATTTAAAGATTAATCACTAATCCACGTGAACAGTTGGCAGAATCTATGTAGTTGGCAGAATCTATGTAGTTGGTAGAATCTACGTATGCTATTAGAAATAGGAGGTAATATTAAGGCCAGAGGTTTTCATTACACAATTATTGTAGATTGATTGCACTCATAATTTTACTTCACGAGGATAGAAGGGCAAGTGTTATAATATGTAAGTTATCATTCAGAGAATTAATGAAGTTTAGAAGTATAGATCTTTAGATGGTATGTGTTATGCTAAATACTACTCAGCAATAAACTTTCATTTATAGACAACTGTTTGCATGTATTTACACAATAAGAAAACATGACAGCTTGATGCCAGATTTACAAGTACGATGGATAAAGTGTGCAGTATAACTTATATACAATATATAATAGTATTTCATTGTCTGTTGAATTTGTGCATTCAGACTTTAAAATGTACGTACAACTGTCTGTAATACCTCTTGTTAAGTGATGGAACTCATTCATTTACTTGAACAATATTTCCCCTTTCTGCAACTGCCCAATAGTCGGAGCCTCTATGCTTTGGCCATCATCCATTTCCTAACCAGCTTTTTCCTCATCTTGGATTTGTGCAAACCATTGTTTCTTCCTCAGTGTAAAACCTTGTACTTGTTAAATTATATTCTTTTTTTTTTTTCCAGTTATTTTTCAGATTTTATTAGTGCATTTTTTATTCCAATCTTGTACAAGAGTCTTACAGATCTTAATAGTTTGATACCATTCACTTCTGTACCAAAGAGAGAACATCCATTCTCTCTATTCCATCATCCAGACCATCAATGAAATCACCAAATAGCACTCCATCCACAGCCATCTGCAAACTTAAACATCCTCTTTTGGCAGCTTCTCTCTAGTCTTGCATTATGACAACCTTTCCAAGAATTACAATAAAGAACAGTTCTTCAATAATTGTGTCGCTGAGTTGACACTCTACCTGAGATTTATAGATGACATCTTTAATATCTGGATTGGAAATCTGGAATTCCTTATTGATTTTTACCACAAATTCAATAATCACTACGCTCCATCAAAGTGCTACACTCATACAATAACACCAGGTTCCTATAGCAACATCAGCAGTGGCAACTTGCAAGTGTGATAAACAGAAAACTAAAGGTCAGCACGTCTGCAGGCAGAAATAGTCCCCAAAAGTCCTCGTATACAGTTGAGGCCTGTGCCTCAACTACTATAAGAGTACTCATGGTACTCATCCTAGTAATAAAGAAGACCTTCATCCATCAGAAATACTCACGTAAAAAAGAGTTTTTGAAAGAGATGTGAAATACTAAATGAAGAAATGTTTAAGTACAAAGATGACACTTCTACCCGTGACTGAATGTACACCTTCTGTCGTCACATCCCATCCTATCCCAGAACGTATACAAAGTGTCATTAAATAATTTCAACTTGTAATACAAGAAACATCTTGCTCTTTAAAGAGCCTTGCAGCCTCACTAAATTCATTTTGAAAGGGAACTGCTTTTGCTCTCAAGTACACTAAATAAAAATTTGTTTTATTTGAGTAAAAAATAGAAAATGTACCAACATATCTCTATGGTACTACAATAAATATTCTCAACCTCAGAAAAATTAGTACTCAATGAACCTTACCACTGCATGGTTCAACAAGTACACCATACTCTTATGGTAACTGTGGAGGTGAAATTAAGCAACTTTTCCATGCAAGAAGTAGTAATTCACATAGAAATTCTACATGGGACCACACAGTTCTAATGGAGGAACATGTCCTACAAAATTCACACTCCATCATGTCTTTAGTCTTGAACCCAAAGGGGAACCTGCAAAGCTTCTGAAAAAGTAGATCCTGCCAATTAAAATTCATTGGGTTTTTTCCGTATGTAGAAAAATAAGACTTCAGCAGTTTGGTACATTCTGGTTTTCCCATCCTCTCCTACCCTTTCCATTTTGCATGCTATAGGCTCTTGTCTGTTTTCCCTTATATAATTTATTACTAACGTCTTCCCACTCTTGTTCTATTCCCCATGCACCAACCATCTTCATTCCAGAGACTTAATGTGCACTTTTTCTCACTTTGTGTTGAGTTTTGAAATCTATTTCTTCTGTTTTAGACCTAAAGAATGCATGTTTGCGCAAAAGGCTGACTAGTTATTCTAAGTATTAATCAGCCTAAAAAGAGACACCAACTCTACTTTCTAACTTTGTCTTTAGACCCTCATACCTTCACTAAAGCACCATTTCTCTTCAGCAAGTTCACATCTGAACAGTGTTAATTTCATCAAGAACATATTTCCCCTTTCTGGATTAGTTTTGAAACTGTTGTGAGACAGTTTCAAAGCCTCAGTGAATTCAAAGTATTAGCCAACATAGAGAAAGAGGTGACTCGCTTGACAAGGTTTACTGGTGGCGTAGACTCACTATCTGTCACTCACAACCTTGCTATCTTCCAGATGTTACAGTTTTCTTGATCATTAATTCCCAAATTACCTGGAAATTGAAGGCCATATAACACACAGTGTATCCTTGGAGAAGACAGGGGGTAAAATGTTGCCCACAAAGCCTAGCTAGCAATAAAGCTGCGGGACTTCATTCCTAGTTGTGTTAAAGGAACAAAAGAAACCAAAAAATCATAACCACTGTAATATGGTCAGAATTCATTGCAATGAAAAATATTTTTAGTATTAAGCAGGCATTCTTTAGATCATTCATTGCTGGAAGGTTTTTTTCTATGAAGCATTTTTTATAATAACACATTGCTAGATATTTGCTTCTTTCTATTTCAATAAGTTTCCTTCTCAGTTTTTGGAAAGAGAATTTTGCGTATGCAGAACATGCAGTTTCTTTTAGAATCTCATGTTATTCTATTTCACATCCCAAATTTCAATAACATTTTGTAGGGCTTAACGGATGAGGTTTTTTTAATTACTATAACTAAAAAAAAAAAAAAAAAAAAAAACAACAAAAAAAAAAACCACAAACAAAAACCCCACCTCTAAAAATCTAAAAAATCTAAAAATCTAAAAAAAACTATTCTTCGTCCTCCTGTTGTGAGGAAGCTGTAGACCACAGTGAGGTCTTCCCTTAATCTCCTCCAGGCTGAACAAACCATGTTCCTCATATGGCTTCCCCTCCAAATCCTTCACCAACTTTGTAGCCCTCTTCTGGACACTCGTCAGTAGCTTAATATCTTTTTTATATTGTGGCACTCAGAACTGCACACAGTACTCCAGGTGAGGCTGCACCAGAGCCAAAGTAGAGCAGGACAATCACCTCCCTCACCTGGCTGGTAATGCTGTGCTTGATGCACCCCAGGACACAGTTGGCCCTCTTGGCTGCCAGGGCACACTGTTGGTTCCTGTTCAACTTGCTGTCAACCAGAACCCCCAGACCCTTCTCTGCAGAGCTGCTTTTGAGCATCTCATCCCCCAGTTTGTACGTACAGCCAGGATTCATGTACCAGCTGCAAAATCCAGCACTTCCCTTTCCTGAACTTCATGTGCTTGGTGATTGGCCAGTTCTCCAACTTGTGCAGATCCCTCTGCAGGGCCTCTCTGCCCTCAAGAGTGTAAACAGCTCCTCACAATTTTGTGTCATCAGCAAACTTACTAATTAATCCCTCAAGTACTGAGTTTAAGTAATTTTTAAAGACATTGAAGAGTGCTGGCCTGTGGAATGCCACTAGTGACTGGTCACCAGTCGACATAACTCCATGTACTATAACCCTTTGAACCTGGCCTGTCAGCCAATTGCTCACCCACTGTATTGTATGTTTATCCAGCTGTCTGCTGGCCATCTTGTCCAGGAGAATACTGTGAGAGACAGTATCAAAGGCTTTACAGAAATCCAAAAAGACCACAATGACAGGTTTCCCTTGGTCAGCTAGGTGGGTAACCTTGTTGTGAAATGAAATTAAGTTTGTTAAGCAAGATTTTCCCCTCATGAACCCATGCTGGCTGGAGCCAATGACTGCATCATTGTTCAGATGTTTTTTAATAACTCCCAGGACAATCTTCTCCATGATTTTGCCAGGCACAGAAGTGAGAATGACAAGCCTGAAGTTGCCAGGGTCATCCTCTTGTAGATTGGAACGTTTGCCAGCTTCCAGTCATCTAGGTCCTCTACAGATTCCCAGGGGGCTTTAAAAAAAGCAGGGAAATGTTTCACTGTGACATCAGCCAGGTCTTTTAGCACCCTTGGATGAATCCAGTCAGGCCCCATTGGCTTGTAAGGATCTAGCTGGAGTAACAAATCCTGTACAAGTTCCAGATTGATCGAGAGTTTATCATTCTCGCAGCCATGATTTTCTAGCCCAGGGTTGTGGGGACCCCCAAATCAATCACCAAGGTTGAAGACCAAGGCAAAGAAAGCATTAAACATCTTGCCTTTGTCCATGTCCGTGTTAATAAGGTGACAATGTTCATCAAGTAATGGGCCAATGTTATTTCTAGTTTGCTTTTTGCCATTGATATATTTTAAGAAGCCCTTTTTATTGTCCTTCACAGTAGTGGCCAGCTTTAATTCTAATTGGGCTTTGGCCACACAAATTTCCTCCATACAGTGGCGAATAGCATCTCTGTAGTCCACCCATGTTACCTGAACTTGCTTCCACTGACCATGTAAGTTTCTTTTTTTGCTGTATTTCGAGAAGAAGATCCCTGCACAGCCAAGCCAACTTTTTGCCTTGCCTGCTAGATTTTTCAGCAATTTTGGAATTGCTTGGTCCCGGGCTTTTAGTAGGTGGTACTTAAAAAAGCTACCAACATGAATAGACCCCAAAGCCTTCAAAAGTTTTTTCCAGGGAATCTTACTAAGTAGTTCTGTGAGCAGCCTTGAAGTCTGCTCTCCTCATATCTAGTGTTAAGGTGTTGCTGGCAGTTTTCCTTCTATTAGCAAAGATTTTGAACCTGTTTCATGGTCACTCTGGCCAAGGGAGCCACCAGTGTCACCACTTCTCCCACAAGACCATCTTTCTTAATAAGAATCAAATCTAGTAAGGCACCTTTCCTGGTCAGTTCCCAAGATGTTATCGTCCAGGTGCTTTAGGAATGTTCTGAACCTGTTGATGTCAGCTGTATGATATTCCCAGTTGACATCTGGCAATTGAAGACCCCGTATGGACAAGGGCAGATGGCTTGGAAGCTTTGTTTAGTACATTAAAGAATCAGTGTCATCATCCTGGCTGGGTGGCCTATAGTAGACTCCCACAGCGACATCCACTTTATTTGTCTGACCCTTAATCCCTACCCAGAGGCTCTCAACTTGTCCATCACCGACTGCCAGCTCCCTGCAATCCAGCCCCTCCACTACATACTTTACCAATACACTTGTTTTAGAGGAAAACTCATTTGAGCTAAAGGCTGCAGAAAAAGTGCTTGACATAGATGAAGTAAGTCTGGAGATCCAGATCAATTGAGCAGAGATGATGAAGATCAATGACTTCACAAATATCTCATTTTTATTCTGCAGAAGAGAGATGTCAGGCACTTCTCAGATTCTACCAGCTGAAGTGATCTAATTATTTCTGGAAAAAAAGCATATGTACGTTTCTCTCCCTGATATCGTTCCTTGCCCTATTTTTTTTGTTAATTGAAACCAAGTATTTAATTCTCTTTTCCTTGTTCTTGAAGGTATTTGTGGACAGTGGAAGGAAGATTGCCTCAGATATTAGTTATAACCTACATTTCAGCAATTACACTTGAAAGTCCCATTCCTGAGGCTTTAAATTAAGTTCTGCATTTTCTGGGGCTCATGTATTGCACTTAATCCTATCCACTTCTCAAATATTCACTAGCTACAAGTACACAGCATGTGGAAGCCAGAAATATTGTGAACAGTCACATGGATTTTGTGGGTCAGACTCAATTTGTTTCACACAAATATACTCTTGTTTTCTTTGTGGTCAGCTTTTATAAATCAGTCTTTCGGATTCCCTGTCCTGGGAATCTGACAGAGGCTTGCATATTATGTATACTTGCTGCTGAAGCAACAAAAGTGTTATTGCATCTTTGGACTGAGTTTTTAACCTTTGTTCCTTTATATTCTTCCCTAGTACAACACCAAAATCTTAATGCAAAATCTACACATAGATTATTATGTCTTCATAAATTAAGCTTTTGAGACATGTTGCCCCCCATTTGAATGGTGTTTGTGTTCTAGCTGAAGAGAACATGGGAAAGACACCCTAAGAAAAGACCCTCCATCTTGACTTTTACCTCTGTTACCATTCCAAACACTTCCACCTTCCTTCTGTTATTATTTCAAGGTTTTCTTGAAAAGTGAGTACAGAAATGAAGAGAGAAAGCCTGACTGACTCAATTTGTCCCAGGCTCATAGACTACAGTCAGAGTGAAGAGGTTAATGTACTACAGTAAATCACCTCCTGGACATCCAAATCCAAGCTGGGGGCATGTTTTCAATTTTTCTTTTTTTTTTTTTTTTAAACAAATGTGAAGACAAAATGAAAATATACAATTAATGTCTTTTCTCCCTCACTCTTCTCAAATGGCATCCATGCTTTGATTTTGAAGGTAATGAGAGTTAAAAAGAATGAGCATGCTAGAAGTGGTATCACCACAGTCATTCATTATGAAACATACACTCCTCAGAGATTAAGGTATTTTAATTAACATTTTAATGGTGTATCTCTATTCTGATTAACACTATGGCTAGTTTCTAGGAGCAACATGCACAGACTTTTGTGTCATTTGCACTGTGGGAGTCTATGCTACATTAATTGTATACTACATGAGACAGAAGTCAAATCTCTAGGTTGTTTGCTGTTGGTCTTCTAAAAATAGTCGATATAATTTTGCATGGTAACAAGATGTTGTTCAGTAGTCAAAACCTGCAGGCTGGAAAAACCTTCTCATTAATATATTCAACAGCGTATTGAGAATGAAAAATGTCAAAGAATTTGTTTCCAAAATGCAAGAACAGGCTCAGTTCCTTAGGCTATAAACTTAATCCATGTGAGTTTCTGCTGATTTTTTCCCTATGAATTTCTGGTAAAGTATGTAAGTCAGAAGCTGTTTTAAGTGCTGCCCCATGTAATCTAAAAAACAGTCTTTTAACTTGAAAAAACAGTGAAACACTCAGACAGATATTATCCAGTAAGTGATGCAATAAGATATGGTTATATGCCTCAAACTGCAATTTTTAAATTAGAAGGCAGAGGTGTCATTCAAAGTGCTGCATCCTGGTATTTGTCTTAGTTTACCATGGCATGTCTCCTGAAAGACAGCATGTGCTTTTCTCCTGCTCTATACCCTCATGTTATCCTTTGTCACCCCAAAACGTTTCACAAATAAATTACCTGTATGCAGCAAATAGTGCACTGCTGCATCAGAGAGAAATGGAGACTCTCTTTCTCTGAAACTCACAAGATACTAAGTTGCTGCAGTGTATGTGTTCTACTGCCTTGTCCCAATACATGCATTAAATCCATTTTCACTAACTTTCCCACCAAGTATACAAATAATCATTCTGACAAAGTCCAAGCATCCATTAGAAGACAAGAACCTCTGCCCCTAGGCTCAGATACTTCTTCAAAGGCAGTAAAGACACCCCTTGAAAGAGCCAAAGCTACATCCTGTAATTTGTAATACGGAAATAAAAAAATTGTTACTCTAAGCCAACCTTAACAACTAAGAGGTGTGACAAATTTCCCAGACAGTCTCTCGTTAGTGTGGTTGTTAGAACATATAACAGCACACTTGAAGCTTGTATGAAAGGGATTCTCTAACATTTGTTTCAGCATTTTGTTTCTTAAATTGATGCACATGAAAGGTTGGTTTCAAAACACTGATCATTACTGTTTAATATCATGTTGGCATGAGGAACCAAGTGTAGCATGTTCCAGTAATTAATTTTGTTAATAATGAGGAGCAAATAAGCTTGGAAACATTTTGCTGAGTTTATAGATTTCATAGAGTTTAAGACAAGAATAAACTGACTCAATTAGCTAGATTGCAGTTACAGAGGATACAACTTCATCTCTTCACCTGTTAAATTTTAACTGAAAAGAAAAATCAGTCCTTTAATAACTATTGCTTCAGGTAGACAGTGGACAAAATTGACATAACCAATCTGAGCAGAAAAGTACAAAAATAAGATAAGTAAATGTGTTTTTCTTGCAATTTTATATTTGGTAAAATATTAGCAGTGACATACAAGAGACTGTACCTTTTTCTTATGTGCCTTTTGTTTTCTGTTACAGATAGCAACTAATAAAAGAAACAGTATCTGAGGAGTTATACAACAAACAACTGTTTGAGCCAAGTTGGTTTTTTTAAAATTTTTTTCTTTCTCGTTGTTTATAGGTGATCTGAAACAAATCAGTCAGGCGTTAAGGTGTCAGCAAAGCTGAATTCAGACTATCCACAAAACCCTACAGAAGCTTTAACATTTAGAGAAGCAAAAGACATCTCTCGAAGAGATGTGAATACCTATCATTCATTCTGTAAAATATCAAAACTTACTTGCTTCATCTTCCATCTCAAGCTCTGTTTTACTAGAGGAATATAGTACCAACAGTAAAAGGAATACTCGACATCTTGCAGTTGATAAAAGAAATCATATTAAACACACCATAGCATCATGGTGGGACCAGTGCCATGGACAGCTGGATTGAGCGCACCCTCAGCAAATTTGCAGACAACACCAAGCTGCATAGTGCAGTCAACACACTGGAGGGAAGGGAAGCCATCCAGAGGGACCTTGACAGGCTTGAGAGCTGGGCCCAAACTAACCTCATGAAGTTCAACAAGAAAGCATGCATCAAATGAAGCATGACCAGCAGGTCAAAGGAGATGGTTTTCCCCCTCTACTCCACTTCAATGAGACACACTTGGAGTACTGTGTCCAGTTCTGGGGCCCCTAACATAAGGACATGGACCTGTTGGAGCAAGTCCAGAGGAGGGCCTCAAAGATGATTGAAGGGCTAGAGCACCTCTCCTATGAAGCCAGGCTGAGACAGTTGGGGTGGTTCAACCTGGAGAGAGATAAGGCTCCAGGGAGACCTTATAGCAGCCTTCTAGTACCTAAAGAAGGCCTACAAAAAAGCTGGAGAGGAACTTTTTAGAAGGGCAGGTAGTGATAGGACAAGGGATAATGGCTTTGAACTGAAAGAGAGTAGATTTGGATTAGATATTAGGAAGAAACCAGAAAAACTTATTCATCATGAGGGTGGTGAGGCACTTGAACAGGAAGAAGAACTAGAGAAATTGTGGATGCCCCACCCTGGATGTGCTCAAGGCCAGGTTGGATATGGGGCTTTGAGCAATCTGGTATAGTGGAAGGTGTCCCTGTGCATAGCAAGGAGGTTGGAACAAGACAATCTTTAAGGAGGTAAGACAGGGAAAGAACATTTAATGAATATTTAGGTAAGTTATATATAGTTGTATTGGTACAGCTTGCCAAAACATGTTTACGATTGTCAAACTTTCTGAAACAGTCTGAGCCATTATCAGCTCTTTGCAGAAATTCATGTAAGTTTCAAGAGGAAATTTGGAAAAGATAGATCTTAAACTATAAAGCTATCAGCTATAACCTTCATGTCTGAAAAAAACGTAAAGCAAATCATGAGCTACTTCACTTATACATGGTTACTATCAAAAGTAGGTATTGTTTCTCACCTCTGGAACAGCACCCTACGGATCCTCTGGTGTCTAGTAATATGTTGAGCATTCATTAAAACTTCTCCAAGGTTAGGGAATTAGTAATACCTTTCCTGGATTGAATCACTAGTGTCTCTGGATGAGTCAAATCTTCAGTTTTTATCTTTTAGAAAGCACTTTTCATTTACCTAGTTGCCTACTTCCCTGCAGTGCATATGGATTTAATTAGATTTGAGACTTTTTTCCCCTGGTCAATGTCAAATTTTGCTGAAAAGAGGTTATTAATCAGGAGGAACAGACACACAGAGCATGATTGCAGAAGCCTGATTTCCTTAGGAAATTAAGCTAAAAAGTAACAAAAAAAGATTTCTCAAGGACAAATCCCATCAAATCAATCTGATATTTGGCATTGTCTCGTAAGACATTCTCTTAAGTGAGCCAGAGAAATATACCTTGGTGAAATAACGTATTTGCAACTGGCTGGATATCCAGATTCAAACTGTAGTTGATAACTTAGAAAAGCAATAAAGGCATTTCAAGTGGGATCTGTTACAGTTTTTTCCCTGCTCAAATTCTTTTCTGTTGAATGGTTTTGCACAACAGAACAGAAAGCTGTGAATGTCATCCAGCTGACAAAACTTCAGCACTTCCAAGGAAAGTAATGGGAATTCAAAATGGGCTTGATAAAATAGTCTATAAAGAAAATACACTATAATTGCAGAGTTCTGTAGGTATGAAAAGATGGTTGTTATTGCAGCAACCACCTGTGCTACTCTACATTAGCAGAAGATCAGTAAGACAAAAAAATCTAATTAGTCTTGAAGGGGAATTGAGTTAAACATTAGGAAAAAGCTTTTTAACTGAAAAATTAGTTAATGGGTCAACTGGAGATATTTGAATAACAGCATCATTCATTATTAGGCCTAGCTAGTTCTTCCTGTTCCTTCTATTTAGGCAGTTATGGGACTTCACAGAAGATAAAGGTACTGTAGATACCAGTTAAAAGTTGCAACTAAGAAATTATTTGCAATTGTTGCACAATGAACCTTATCAGATGTTCATTCACCAGGGGAAGCTACAACTTGCATAGTAACGAACAGCTCCTACTAAAGTGCAACATGCTGAACATTTTGAGGTGCAATCCAGTATGTAGAATTATATAATTGTTTTGCTTAGAAAAGGCCTTTAGTATCATCAAGGCTGACCATTAACCTAATATTACCAAGCCCACCTGTAAATCATGTCCCTAAGAACCTCATATACACAGCTTTTAAACACCTCCAGGCAGGATGACTCAACCACTTCCCTGGGCAACCTGTTCCAATACTCAATAATAATTTCCATGAAAAAGTTTTTCCTAATATAACATCTAAACCTCCTCTGGTGCAACCTAAAGCCGCTTCCTGTTGTCCTGTTACTTGTTATTTGGGAGAATAGGCCAACACCCACCTTACTGCAGCATCCTTTCAGGTAGCTGTATAGAGTGATAAGGTCTCAGCCTCCTTGTCTTCAAGCTGAAAAACCCTGGTTCCCTCAGCCACTCCTCATAAGACTTGTGCTCTAGACCCTTCACCAGATTTATTTCCATTCGCTAAACTCTCTCCGGGACCTCAATGTCTTTCTTGCAGAGAGGGACCCAAAACTGAACACAGTATTCAAGGTGCAGCGTCATCAGTGGTGAGTAGTACAAGGGGATAATTACTTCCCTAGTCCTGCTGGCCACACTATTTCTGATATAAGCAAGAATGTTGTTGGCCTTCACAGCCACCTTGGCCCACTGCTGGCTAACATTTAGCTGGCTATGGCCCAACACCCCCAGATCTTTTTCTGCCAGGCAGTCACTCTTGCTCAAACCTGTAGCATTGTATGGAGTTGTTGTGACACAAATGCAGGACCTGGCACTTAGCCTTGCTGAACCTCATGCAACTGGCCTCAGCACATCAAGCCAGCTGGTCCAGGTTCCTCTGTGTGGCCTTCCTACCTTGCAGAAGATCAACACTCCATCTCGGTGTTGTCCACAAACTTACTGAGGGTACACNGTACAAGGGGATAATTACTTCCCTAGTCCTGCTGGCCACACTATTTCTGATATAAGCAAGAATGTTGTTGGCCTTCACAGCCACCTTGGCCCACTGCTGGCTAACATTTAGCTGGCTATGGCCCAACACCCCCAGATCTTTTTCTGCCAGGCAGTCACTCTTGCTCAAACCTGTAGCATTGTATGGAGTTGTTGTGACACAAATGCAGGACCTGGCACTTAGCCTTGCTGAACCTCATGCAACTGGCCTCAGCACATCAAGCCAGCTGGTCCAGGTTCCTCTGTGTGGCCTTCCTACCTTGCAGAAGATCAACACTCCATCTCGGTGTTGTCCACAAACTTACTGAGGGTACACTTGATCCCCTCATCCAGATAACTGATAAAGATATTAAACAGAACTGGCCCCAATACTGACCCCAGGAGAACACCACTCGTGACCAGCTGTCAAGTGGATTCGACTTCATTCGCCACATCTCTTTGGGCTTTGCCATCCAGTCAGTTTTTTTACCCAGTTAAGACTACACCCACCCAAGATATGAGCAGCCAGTTTCTCCAGGAGAATGCTGTGGGAAACAGTGTCAAAGGCTTTACTAAGGTCTAGGTAGACATCAGCCACAATATTTCCCTTTCCGCTAAGTGAATCACCTTGTCATGGAAGATCAGGTTAGTCTAGTAGGATCTGCCTTTCATAATGCATACTGACTACACCTGATTGTCTGTTTGTCCTGCATACGTCGTTCAATGGCACTCAAGAAGACATGCACCATAATCTTCCCCAGCACTGAAGTCAGACTGACAGGCTTGTAGTTTCCTGTATCCTCCTTCCAGCCCTTCTTGTAGATGGGTGTCACATTTGCCACCTTCCAGTCAACTGGAACCTCCCTGGTTAGCCATAACTGCTGATAAATAATTTAAAGTGTCTTGGTGAGCACCTCTGCAAGCTCCTTCAGAAGGGTGGATCTCATCTGGCCCCATAGACTTGTGGGTTTTTAAGCGGTGTAGCAGGTCCCTAACCATTTCTCCTTCGATCATTTGGGCTTCATTCTATTCCCTGTCCCCATCCTCTGGCTTGGGGGTCTTACTTTTAAAGACTGAGACAAAGAAGGCACTAGGTACCTCGACCTTTCCCTCATCCTCTGTCACTATGTTTTCCCCTGCATCCACTAAGGGACAGAAATTGTCCTTAGCCCTCTTTTTGTTGCTCATATATCTAGATCAACATTTTTGTTGCCTTTTACGGCAGTAGTTGGGCTCTAGTTGGGCTTTGGTGCTCCTAATTTTCTCACTGCATAACTTCACAACATCCCAGTAGTTTTCCTGAGTTGCCTGACCCTTTTTCCAGAGGTCATACATTCTCCTTTTATTCCTAACAGAACCAAAAGTTTGTTAAGTCATGCTGTTCTTCTTCCTCACAGGTTCATCTTTGAACACACAGGGACAGCCAGTTCCTACTCCCTCAAAACTTCCTTTTGAAGAATGTCCAGCACTTTCTGGACTCCTTTGTGCTTCAGGTCTGCCCTCCAATGAACTCTGTCAAACAGCCTCTTAAACAGGTCAAAGTTGTCCCTATGGAAGGAGAAGGTAGCAGCTCTGCTGACTCCTGTCACAGAATCACAGAATGTTAGGGATTGGAAGGGACCTCAAAAGATCATCTAGTCCAATCCCCCTGCCGGAATAGGAACACCTAGATGAGGTTACAGAGGAATGTGTCCAGGTGGATTTTGAATGTCTCCAGAGAAGGAGACTCCACAACCTCCCTGGGCAGCCTGGTCCAGTGTTCTGTCACCCTCACCATGAAGAAGTTTCTTCTCATATTTAAGTGGAACCTCCTGTGTTGCAGTTTGTACCCATTACCCTTTGTCTTATCATTGGTTGTCACTGAGAAGAGCCTGGCTCCATCCTCAGGACACTCACCCTTTACATATTTATAAACATTAATGAGGTTACCCCTCAGTCTCCTCCAAGCTAAAGAGACCCAGCTCCCTCAGTCTTTCCTCATAAGGGAGATGCTCCACTCCCTTCATCATCTTCATGGCTCTGCGCTCATCTCTTTCAAGCAGTTCCTTGTCCTTCTTGAACTGAAGGGCCCAGAACTGGACACAATATTCCAGATGCAGTCTCGCCAGGGCAGAGTAGAGGGGGAGGAGAACCTCTCTTGACCTACTAACCACACCCTTTCTAATACACCCCAGGATGCCATTGGCCTTCTTGGCCACAAGGGCACAGTGCTGGCTCATGGTCATCCTGCTGTCCACCAGGACCCCCAGGTCCCTTTCCCCTACACTGCTCTCTAACAGGTCATTCCCCAGTTTATACTGGTACCTGGGGTTGTACTTGCCTAGATGCAAGACTCTACACTTGCCCTTGTTATATTTAACTAAATTTAATTACAATTTTCTCAGTCTGTCTAGGTCTCTCTGGATGGCAGCACAGCCTTCTGGTGTGTCAGCCACTCCTCTCACTTTGGTGTCATCAGCAAGCTTGCTGACAGTGTACTCTATACCCTCATCCAAGTTGTTAATGAATGTATTGAATAGTACTGGTTCCAGTACTGACCCTTAAGGGACTTCACCAGATACAGGCCTCCAACTAGACTCTGTCCCATTGACCACAACTCTCTGGCTTCTTTCCTTCAGCCAATTCACAGTCCACCTCACTACCCAATTGTCCAGACCATACTTCCTCAGTTTAGTTGCAAGGATACTGTGGGAGACAGTGTCAAAGGCTTTACTGAAATCAATATAGACCACATCCACTGCTTTACCATCATCTCTCCACCAGGTTACAGCCTCATAATAGTCTATGAGTTTCTTTAAGCATGGCTTCCCCTTGGTGAAGCCATGTTGACTGCCCCTAATGACCCTCTTATCCTTCATATGCCTTGAGGTGGCACCAAGGATAAGGTGTTCCATCACCTTTCCAGGGATGGAGGTGAGGCTGACTGGTCTATAGTTACCCGGGTCCTCCTTCTTGTCCTTTTTGAAGACTGGAGTGACATTTGCTTTCTTCCAGTCCTCAGGCACCTCTCCCATTTCCCACAACTTAACAAAGATGATGGAGAGTGGCCTAGCAATGACTTTTGCCAGCTCCCTCAGCACCCGCAGGTGCATCCCATCAGGACCCATGGATTTATGGACATCCAGACTGCTTAGCTGGTCCTTAACCCAGTCCTCATCCACTAAGGCAAACTCCTTCATGGTCCTGACTTCCTCTGGGGCCTCAGGGGTATGTGACTCCTCAGAACAGCCTCCAGCACTGTAGATAGAGACAAAGAAGACATTCAGTAACTCTGCCTTCTCTGTATCTTCTGTTACCAGGACTCCCACCTCATTCATCAGTGGGCCTGCATTGCCTCTAGTGTTAGTTTTATCTGCCATGTATTTGAAAAAGCTCTTCCTGTTATCCTTGACCCACCTCACCACGTTCAATTCTAAGGAGGCTGTAGCTTTCCTAGCTGCCTCCCTACATCCTCTGACAACAGCCTTATGCTCTTCCCAAGTGTCCAGCCCCTCCTTCCATGATCTGTAGACTCTCCTCCTTCCACTTGAGTTTGCCCAGCAATTCCCTGTTTAACCAAACAGGTCTCCTAGCTGTCCTGTTTTAACATTCATCATTATGCACAGAGACTGGAAAGCTTTTTCTTTCCACGGGCTGCTGATAATTCAGCGGTATCAGTTACTAATGCCCTCCTTTTCATAAGTTAGAGATGTAAATGGTTTGATACTTGGAACAGTAGCCTTCAAAGATGTCCATGCAATCTTTAGTTGGTCTGTACAGTTAACATTTGTCTATGTACAAAGATAAGCAAGTGACTGGAGACCATACCCTTGTCTTTGGGGAAGCACTGCACAGCGCTTCCTCATAGACAAAGCACAACAGACTCACTTTATCAGTGAGGTAATATACAACTGCTTGTTTTGATTAATTTTATGATAGCTATTTTTCCTCAAAGAGAAAGCCATGATCTTGGCAAACACACTAAAACCTGGGGCGGGGGAAAAGCCAGGTTAAAGAGACTTATTTTGATTGAAACAATCTAAGCAAAACTATAATTACTACTAAACACTAATATACCCAGGGTCCAGCTGCTATGCAACTATGAGGATGTTACAGTATACCTGCTGTAGGCAAAATAAGCAGGAGAAAAGACAACTGATTGACAGAAGATACAGCTTTACTTTATTAAACAAAGGAATGACCTTTCCACCTTTCATTACATCATGTCACAGTTTATCGTTTTCAAGATCATGCTTCAATTAATCAGCCTATTATACTTCAACAGTCTCACCAGTTTAGTACAGTCTACATCACTCTCCCAACTGTGAATCTGTGCTTGCAGTAACAAAACACTATCACCTAGGCTATGCCCATGACAGATAGACTTGATTTTGTAACTTCAAGCTTCTGGTTTTTTTCTGACTCCACATTCCCAAATCTTATATTGCATAACATACACATCAAGTTCATTCACTAATAATTTTTGGTTTTTTCTGTCTTCCTATTCTAGTGATGAAAATAAGCAAAATCCAGATTTAGTGGCTCTTAGTAAAGTAAGCATTCAGAACAGATTATCTACATGCCTAATAGCAGAGAATGCAGAAATAGATATATTTCCCAAAAGCTTTGCAAGGAGACAACTTACATGCTCTCGCATAGTATAGATTTTGCAGCAAAGAACGTATTTCTAAATACTTTTCTTACAAAACAAAACCACCCAACAGTACCTGAGCACAACATGAAACAGCTTCTTACAAAACCAAATAACCCCACCCTCACTTCTCCTCATGTTTCCTTTCTACAACCCCTTAATAAAATCGTTGCTGTCAGGTTGGGCTACCTACCCTGCTTGACTGATTGTTGAAAAGGCCCAGCTGTGTACAAAGTGCTCTACATAGGCTGTGAAAAATAACCATGAATCCTAGGAAAGGTTTAAGGTCCCAGTTTGGAATTCTGATTCTTAAAACTTCATTGCTGACAAGCACAGATGTAAATGCATCTCTAGCACAGAAAGAACTGTGAGCCCATCTTCTGAGAATTCACCTATGAATTATCAAAAGTTTCATACTCTGTTCTGGTAGTATCCTACTGCATATCAAATGATAGCAGCCTAATTTATCATAAACAACAAAAACATCTTGAATTTTCAAGAAGTCTCTCACACATGCATCCATCAGAAGTGAAAAATAAAAGTTGGTTGCCAAGTTTCTGCCATTAAATGAGGTGGAAAAAATAATTTCACATAAGAAAGGACCACTACTTATGTGAAGCTCAATTTTTTAAAATCTTAACTCTTAATGACTGTATTCCATTATATCTGGTAGAAATCTTCACCTAGTTGAATAGGGAAAAGAGAAAAAAATAGAGAGGGATAATAGAAGAGTCAAATAAAGTTGGGAATTCTAAATGTATAAAAAAGAGTTACAAAATTTAACACAGTTACTGGACCTCAAGAGCTTCAGGATTACAACTTTATCGTTACCTCTATATAAATAACTCTTTGAAGAATAAAGATCTTATCAGTTACTGAAGAATACCATGAATTACAATCCATTTCATGACAAAAATGTCTGTTGGGCTTAGAAACAGTCAGATGACAAGTTTTTTCGCTTTGTTTTGAGTCACTGTGATACTACTAAGAATTTATGTGATCTCTTCAGCCTTGAGTACCTAGTCAAGATAATAATCTAAACAGATTTATTACTTCTGTGGGGAAAAAAGTTGCATAAAGATTGTGAATGAATAGCAATTTGGTAGTTTCCCATGTCATAAAGTGCAAATAATGGCAATATTCTTGGATTGAAGGAATTAATTTAATTCCTATGCCACTTACAACGTCTACATACTGACTTTTGTATGACCATCACTCATATCAGAAATAATTAGTATAAAAACCACTCATGTTTGCTGTCATCATCCTTCAGAAGTTCAGCAGAACAGCCAGATCTTAAGAGGATATGAGGACAAAATTACAACCTTCCTATTTAAAACTAAACACCCCTACGGGTCAGGATTGAGTTACAGTGAAGGGGCCTAAGGCAATAATTGTTTGGTATGCCTTTCATACTCTTTTGTTTGGAATAGTAAGAGACTTCATATTTGAATGGCTTTTAGAGGCAGTAGAATTAATCTAAAGAAGAGGATGTATGTTAATTACAGTATGCAGTAGACCAGAACAGCACTAGAAGTGTACAGTACAGAAGAATGTGTTTAGGATTCAAATCATGTATATTCCAAGAGGTAAAGTAAGATTACTCTCTCTCTATAATCCGTAATTGCTGATTTTCCAAGTTAACTATATTGCTCTTCGTTAAAACATGCAGAAATCAGGTGCAATTTGACAAATTTGCCTCATTTTCCTATTTGTAGATTATTTATAACAATTAACTTTTCTGCAAATAAGGTTAAAGGATGATTCATACTTACTATACCTAATAATCTATAATTTGCATGCCATGTGCATTAATATTTTCAGCATTTTAGTTCATCATGAATGTACTTGCTAAACAATTATTTTCTTTCAAAATTGTTCATGAAGACGGAAGAGCTGGTAAACCTCATGAAAATAAACTCGCATGTTAATGTAATGGCTGAAGTAATTTCCTCAGGATTGGCTAGTTTTGATACGGATAAACCTTGCAACTTTTTAAAAGCTATTTTTACACTTCTTGAAGTGAAAACAAACGAACACAACCACAAATGGACCAAGAACACCAGCCAAACGAAGACAAGAAAAACAAACAAACAAATAACACACACCCCCAAAACAAAACCAATGCAACCTCCCTCCGTGCTCATCAGAAGATAAAAAAGGATTTATGGTTCTTGTCAAAAACTAGAGTACAGTGGAAGTATAATCCATATACAGAAGAGTATTTTTCCTTCAATTTAACCTCTTTCAGATGGACCACAATGCATTACTTTTTGCTTTGCTTATACGTCCTGTGAAGATGGTAAATAGAGATTCTTCTGCTTTTTGGCCTTATGACATTTGAAATTGTATGGGAATTGTTCAAGAATGGTGAGGACGTTAAATGTAAATACGCTCAAGTGACTTGCAGCTGGGGTGTAGAAAAAACACATACATCACACTAATTGTTTTACTGACCTTGTGTGCTTGACAAGTAGAACCTCTGTGTTAGATAACGTAGGCCTGTGAGAAACTCTAAGGCACCTTTTCATTATGCCTGAGATTCCTGCTTTGTAGTGAGGAAGAGCAGAAGGTGACGCCTGCTTGAAGCCTTGAGATACAGATGAACACAGCAGGCCCAGTGATCTTCTAGCAGGGCTGAATTCTGCAGTGCCTGCGTCTCTGCTTGTGTCACCTCTACCCAGGAGCTTAGATGCTGTTTTGGAGATCCCCTGGTAGTGAGGTAACTAAAATAAATTTGCTCTTTGCAATTGCATTTGTGGCCTCTGGTTGCTTCTTGTGACGTGCTTGCGTTGGCTCACACAAGATATTAGACATTTGTCTAGTTAGGGCTCTGTCTCTCCTGTCTTCTTAATGTTTATTTAACACTAAGAAGCATCCTGTTTCTTCCAAACTCATGGCTATTTCGGTGCCACAGCAGCAGCCTGCAGCATGGATTCCCTCTACCTTGCACACACTGCATTGCACTGACTGTCCTCCCATACAGCTCAGGCAAGTTTTACTGGTTATGCAGATCTACACAGATGACTACCAAAGAAGACCCTACATCACCAAAGAACAATGTCCAATAGATACATTTTGGTTTACTACATTTCTTCTCAAGCATCAAACAGGTCCTTTAACCCCACATGTGACAGAGAGCGAAGTACAGCAAAAATTTAATAGAGGTGATTTTCTGCCACTGTACCCAGTCCTTTCAGCAAAAGCTTATTCCACACAGTATGCTGCTTAAGTCAAAGCGCATTTTTCTTGCACTTCATCTGCTGGATTTTTACAAACCATAAATTGTTGTGTTGTCACTCTGCTGACTGACAGCCCATCCCACATTGACCTGCAATATCCAGTTTTTTAAATTGATAGTATATTGCTGTCTAGCAAGTCCCACTTGTCTTGAGTTGTAAACTAAATTCCCTGATGGTTGTAATATGGTGATTTGTTACTAGAGTCAATGGAGGTTTTTCTTCACCATGGATATGAGCACATGGACAAAAGTACAGGTCCCCACTGTCCCACTCAGAGAGTGAATATTCCATAATTTTCAAGTAAACCACGGTGTGAATCCTGGTCAAAGCAGAGTTTCAGGAGAATAAAGTTATGGAACCAGATTACATCAGCTGTGAAAAGCAGACGCTGAAAAGAATCCTGGTTGACACTTCTCATGTTTTTAAACACTGAGAAAAAAGTTATCATGAACAAGCTAGTAGCAAACCTGATAAACTTGATCTGGAAGACTAGCTGAAACAGAAAACACAGAAGAAAAAACAAACAGAGGCTGTTTTTTGAAGAGGCTGTTCAATATTTAACAGTAATTAAAAAAAAAAGGATTAATTCTCAAGAATCCTCTTTTTACAAATAAGGAGTAAAATGTTAATTTTTGCCGTTTTTGCTGACCATTTCTTTTCTATGACGGAGTTTTATTTTTCAAAATCAAAATGAATACATTTTGAATCTCGGCCTTAGCAGAGGGTTGGTTTGTTTCTTTACTTCTGTTTGCTTGCAGAAATTGTTTTGGGGCTCGGTGTTCCTGGTATCATCCCTTGGAGCACAAATATAAAATTTTAACAGGATGATGCACTTAACAAGAGTGCATTTATCACCTTTCTCTGCAAGGTTAATCAGTTCACTTGAAGGCTTTTCCAAGTTTCTTGTGGCTCAAATTTTCTTTACCATCCTAAAGTTACGGTGTTATCACTTTAGCTGGAGAGGATTCAGAGTGCAATACTCCACAGAGTATGTCCCAGAACGACATCCTAATTTAGGTCTATTAATTCCCTTAAAAGAAGACCCTTTAAGTGTCTGCTGGATTGCTGGGAAAGGACAAGTGCCATTCACAGCAGAGAAGCAGGCTAGGCAAGGAGCATAGAATTTCTTTCTGATGATCTGATTTTGTGTTAATGAGCACAGAATGGTGCTCACAAAAATCATTAATCCTGATACCTAATGTTCACTTTGATTTGGCTGGAGATTCAGACTATATTACACAGTTTCTGTGGCTGGAAAATTTATAATATTTTACTATCATCTTCTGCAATATCCACAGGGTTCCACAAGTTTTCCATTCCTACAGTGTTTGAATGTCTACCCATTGTGAAAGAAAATTTGCTCTAACTATTCACGGCAAAAAGATACGAAGAAGACTTTTCATCTGGTAGATGAAACCAAATTTTAGAAGACTCTATGCAACTTGAACCCATGTAATAAATAAAATATGAATGCTCATTTGCTCTCTGTTAAAATATTTTTCCAGGACTGGGGTTGCAAAACATGAAATCTAGTTTTCTAGCTAAATTACACTCTTCTTTTGCCTGTACCTTTCTAGTCACATGCAGACCATCAAGCAGCACTGTATAGCATTTTTAACAAAGGGAACAGGAAAGGGGTGAAAACATGCCTAACTGTACAGAAAGCTGAACAGTCTAGATTACATTAGTTACAGCTAATAAAAGGCATTCAAAGGTAGAAAAGCATGCAGACTAACCATCTAGATCCTCTCCAGTCAATGCTGCAAGCTCACCAGAGACAGTTTATTGTATCTTTGGTAGGATGCGAAATGTCATTCTGTGGAAATGCTCTTCTATCATAATGACTGTAGTCGGAGTAGACTTGATTAACTGAGATAAAAATCCTACTTTTAGATCAGTGAAAAAAATGAATTCTAACACTAGATGGTAATAAATAATGATATTTGACAAACTATCTCCAGGAAAAAAAATCTTAATAGGTTTGGGTTTTGTTATGGAAAATTAATCAAAATATATATATATTTAATACCAAACTGATTAATTACCTAGGAAAAAATCTATAAACAGTCAAATATTCGATGTTCAAGGAAATTATGAATGGTCAGGCAAGTCACTTAAAAAAGTGAGGTCATTTGAACACTTAATATAATTTTTCCTCAAGTAGATAAGACAAATTTTTCTTAACTCTGTGTTAGTTCCTGCAAAGTTTGTTTCTGTTTCTGTAACTACTGTATGTTTATCTAAAAAAACCGCTTCTAATGAATATTCATGTTATTCATTCAAAATTAACTAAGCTGTTCATAACCTTCCATATCTGTTCATTCAAGGTTTCCTACACTGAGCCTAGTAGTAGCAGTGACCCATTATGGTAATCAGGTACAGTCTGCGTGATGTTCAAACCATTGTTACTGCCCTTCATGATCAGCGCAGAGCCCCAGCTTCTGTCTTAGAAAGCACTTAAGAACTATGCAAAAATAATAGAATTAAATTTAGTTACTTGAACCACACTGTTGTGGAAGCACTCTAAAAATCAATTTGAGCAGGTGATGAGCCCCAAACAGACTTCATTTTAACCAGAATTGTTTAGCAGAGAACCAACTAGAAACAGGGTTTATCCAAAATCATTCAGCATTCTGACATTATGAAACACAAATTCAGATACCAGTTGGGAGTTCAAATACTGTACAGACGATTCAGACTCAGAGGATCCCTGAAACTTTAGAATGACAATTCAAAATACGCATTCATTTGCTCACAAAATACGAAGATTATCAAGAGTACCCAGAAGATACAATCACTAACCAATAAGGCAAGGTTTCTCAGTCCTTGAGGAAGTTTCCTTAAAAAGCATCCCAATTTAAGGAGGAGAGTCTTGAACTTCTGACCTAGTGCTCCAAGGAAATCCAGCTCAAAGGCAGTCTCCAGTAGGAACCATTTATACGCTAGATGAATCTGAACTGAATCTGGTGATTTACGGTAGTGATCTAGATACTTCTCTCAATTGGGGCATTTCATTGGTCAATGGCCCTGCCTCTTGACCATAGCGGTCCATCAGCCTGGAAGTTTCTTGTGCTTTTTGGGGCTGGGAGTTAGGTAGGGAGAGGGAAGTGTGCCTGCCACACATACCTGAGCCTAGATTCAGCTCATGTGCACAATAATATTCCAATAGGAACTGCGGGGTAAGGCTAGAAATATTCCTGTATGAAGTAGTATCCTTCCAAGGAGAAAACACGCACTAGCAGGAATCGGATGCCTTTTTTAGTACATATTCTGGAGATGGCCCATCCAATAATTAAATGTCCAATTTCCCTATTCAATCCTTTGCTAGGAGATAGATTTTGGCTGGACTAAGCACAGTAGAAGAGAAGACAGAGTCAGGCAAGCTGGCTTTTAGAGATTACAGAGTAATAAAGTAATGAATAAAGCCTTTTTGCTCCTTTTTTCAAAGTGCAATTGTAATGTTTGGCCCTGGACAAGTTAGGCTGCTCTGAACTAGACCTCTGATATACATTCACAGAATACAGCACTTGGTCAAATATTAAAACCATTGAGAAGTCTATGTGGGACCACTACCTCTTTAGCACTTATGCAGCCTGCCAGCCCCAGTATATTATAAAGGAAGTAAAAAAGATGGGCCTTCTGAGCCAGATTCCTGGGTAAGAAATTACACTCACTTGTGAAAAACCTGGATCTCAAAATCATGACAGCACAAGAATTCTGTTGGAGGCAAGACTGAAGCTGAAAATGCTGAAATATTGACAATTTCTGAAGGTTTGAATGACCATAATTTCTGTTTCCATGGTGATTTTAATGCTGTCATAATTGGGTTTTTTTAAATGCGAGAATAATTTTTTTCTTTATAGCTGTGTTTAATCATCTCCAGTATCAGAGTAAACTGTATAAATAGAAGATCTCTGAACCTCATCTGTAGGTAATGAAATAAGTTCTAGCCTTCACCCTCTAGGCACCGAAAATCATGTGTTTTCATTCTGTGGATACAAATTTCTTGCATGTTAACAAAGGTAGCAACTGCTGCTTCTTACAGCGGACAGAAGCTGACTTCTAAATATTTGGATTACAACATCGGCCATATGTCCTGGTTTTGGTTAAAACAAGATCAATTTTCTGTTAGTGCATTTTCCTTTCAGCTAGGTCATTCTAAGTAACAGCACTTTTCTGAATTTGGCTGCATGTTTTTCTGACAGTGTTTGCTTGAGAGCTGGTAATACCCGATATTTACAGTTTTACCGAGCTAAGGGTAAGAATGGTATGCACAAAAGGCCCAGATCTATCTTTTATTGCTATAGCAGACAAGGTCACTGGTAGATTTCCTATGTCCTGTAAGTGAGACGGTTGTACTTGAAGGGAGGGATGGACAGAACAGACAACCAAAATTGACCAATGAGGTATTCCATCCATGTCACACACAGTTTAAAGCTGGGAGATTGCAAGGGTCTTGTTCTCTTCATCTATGGCCAGTGCTTGAAGAGGACCCTGCCTGTAATCCTGATCCTGGTTCCAGTCCATGAATTCCTGAACCCAGTTCCTGTCTACTGCTGAGTCCAGTCCAGGACTTTCCAGCAGGCTGCTGCTGCACTACTTCAGGAAATTCAATGTTGGTTTTGCATATTTTGCATTATTTTTTTATAATTATTAGTATTATTAATAAAGCTTTTTTTTAAGTTTCCGACTTGTAAGGCTCTCAATTTTCCTCCCATTCCCTTTCCTTAGTGGGGAGGGCAGGAGTCAACAGAGAGTAGCTGTCACACTTTACTGTTGCCCTGCAATAAACAGTGACACTATAATTATATATTCTGGGATATTTTATATATATATAAAATGAATTCACAAGCGTATTCGAGAAAAAGTAGTACAGACCATTGGCTAGGGGCTTAAGATTAAATAGGAAAGAAGATAGAAGCATTTAATTTCTTTTCCATTTCAATTGTTTGAGTGAATATGCCATTAGTATCCCACAAACTATTACTACTCAAAGATCTGGAAAGACAGTACCATGTAGAGGAGTGTTATGGGTTAAGGTATCTAGCCATCTAGCTGTATGATTTACATGAAACCCACATTATCGCATGTAGTCTCTTTAAAATGAGTTTATTTAATTTTAATCAAATCACCTAAACTAAAGGACTTTACTGGGCAAGTCAGTAATGCACAAAGAAGCTTAAAAGGTCCCTGATGACTGTGTGCACAAAAAATATTTTGACTTTTCTGAAGCAAAATTAGTAATACAAAAGAAACTGATTGTGCCCTGAGAAACCAAGGTCTGGGGATGATTTACCATATCTGACTCAGCTCACAGTGGAAGAAGCACCAACTGATATCGTCACTAGAACTATTTCAAGAATGACAGGCTCACCCAGTGAACAGTGAAATGCCAGTGTATTGCTGAACTTTTGCCCAGGGTTTTGCACTGTCTCAGTGGGAACAAGGGCTTCTAACTCATCTCTAAGAGCATCTGTAAGGGACAGTGTCTTGCAGAATGCTGTATCTATCATAATTTTTCTGTTGTTGTTGCAAGTGCTTATGAGTGCTTTTTTGAAAGTGGCTATGATAGCTACAATTGCTGTAAACCTGAAGAAGGGTATATTTACCTTTTTTTTTTTTTTTTTTTTTTTNTTTTCTCCTTCCTCAAACACCTCTGGAAATGTAATGAAATATTATTTCTCCCTAGGTTATTTGTCTTGTTAAAAGCAATATGTGGTTTAAATAGTAACAGCATTTGTGAACAAACATGATCACTGGGGAGAGGCATGGAAAGGCGTGAGTTAGTGCCTTGGATAAATTGCCATTCTTCTTTAAGTGGACTGGGGGCTTTACTGGGGCCCTTATGAATCCATTGCTTTGTGAACTGCCATGACTGAAAACAACATGAGTAAATACAGTCAATAAAGAATCTTCAGGATTCAACTATCTCTTTATCACTATGGGTAATTTCTTGGGCAGTGTGTCTGAGGAAAATAGATTTCATTGCCTATGTAACAAAGGGCAAGGAAAAATCCACAGACTTGCCCATTTTAGTATCAGAAATAGTTGTTGGACATGACAAAAGTTGTTTTTGTCAAACACAATGCACATGATTGCACCAAGGGAATTTAGGAAAGGCTAATGACATTGGCTCACTTCTTGCAGATGTCATACAACATCACAGCTCTTGAGAACACTGCAAACTGTTGCCTACCAAAAAGACTTTGGGAAAATTTTAGTTTCCACATATACAGCGATGATCAACAAAAGCTTTTCAGTTACTCTTAAAACGTTAAACTTTTGCCTGCTGCCTACATGCTGAATGCTAATGGACAATGGGAAATCTGTCCTACTGAGCATTCTAGACAAGATCTTGTTCTTTTAGGTTGTTTCACTGAGCAGTTTTCAGCACCTTTTTAATCTGTGGCTAGTAGTAATATCATTATAATATTTTACACATGCAGTCAACTCTTTGGACATTTTTCACTTGCCTGCCTTGGGCCTTGGTCTTTTTGATTTTTGTTTCCAAAATTGGGTGAATTTGCTTAAACCTGGTGGTGCAGCTAATATTCAAGATCCAAAATGATAAACTTCATTTCACAAAAAAAACCCCCACAAATCGGAAACTTTCTTGCATTATCCGATTACTTGTACATGGATTGCTCATGTCCCTTCTTACTGAAGCAAATATGTGCATATTTCTCTCTATGACAAAAAAATATTTTATTGTTACTACAACCTGCACCTTTGTCAGTGTAAATGTATATGGAAGTATTTTCTATTGTAACCCTTACACATGCACATACTTTTGCAAGAGGATGTCTGAATGCAGGTCATTTTTTTTTATATATTTTTTTTTACATATTGAAATAATTATTTCCTTTGAATACTTTTGTCTAAAAGAGGGCACCTGGGTCACAAAGAAAAAAAGCAAGGTCTAAGTGTGTTTTCAGTGCATGAACACTATCATAATCTCTTCTCTTCTAAAGGAACAAACAGCAAATGTAGGTACTTACACAGCTTTGTTGCAGATGCATCAATAGCAGGATTCTGAGTAATGAATGAAAGAGTAATGTTACAATTTGTCATATAATCTGACATGTGCCATATGCAGCCATAAGGTCATCATTTGCTTGCATGTGTTTGAAATTATGTATCCTCTCCCAGTCATTGTTACAGTAATATATCCCATTTTAATCCAAGGTAAATACTTGCTTGTTTCATAGTGTCTGCTTACAATTCCAGATCTGTTTCGGTTTGGTTTTTCATTATTATTGCAGCTAAATCATGCCTACATTATAATTTTGATTATATTTTAATCACTTAAGAGAAATTTTTACTTAAGAAACTTTTTGATAAATCATTGTTATTTAAGACAGAGACATGATATGTGGATTAGAAGTCTTTTGCTATGGGACAATTATTCATTTGCAAGCTGCAAATTGCATAAATAAGAGACCGGAATGGCCTACTCCTTGTGTCATTTAGCCTATCTTCCTCTGTCACTGGTGTCACTGTACACCATATTCTTTAATATTCTTCCACTGCATTGTCAAATGATTCAGATGATGTAGTTTCCAGCAGTTCTGTTTGCATATGAACATATATCTTGCTATATTTTCTTAATAGTCATACTGAAATTTGTTCTTCCTTATTTTACGTTGTTACTACTATTGGCAGCTCTGTGCATTGGCCTATTAACACATATCCATCCAAATATACTTATTAATTTATCCTGAGCCATACTAATGAAAGAATATTTACTTGGAAGGCAATCAGTGACTGGTCTACATATTGTGCTTTGTTTTTTTGATTATAACTCTATGAAAGCATATCTCAAAGCTTGGGAAAAGAAAGGTGATATCTAAGTATAATCTAGGACTCTAGCAGCTACAGGGGAGACAGTAAGAGTTTATGAGATCTGAAGGACAATAATAAAAAGTTATGAATGATTTAAAATAAGCTGGGTTATTTGTAGAAATCATGGGATTAATTCAAGAGAGGGAATACTTAAATATCAGAAGTTTTCCTACAATAGACTTCCTGTTGGGATAGAAGAACTTTTATCTCCAGAAGCGGAAGGAGATCTGTTGCTTGGAGTGATACAGTTCTCCCTGGGCAGCAGGATTGTAGAAGTGTAATACAGCAGTCCTCCACTGACAGCAGGATGAATTTGCATTCAAAGATGTAATCTTCTATCTCTTAACTTCTCTCATTCTCAAAAAGTGTGTATCTACGTGAAAACAAGCCTGTTTTTCAGCCCTTTATCACTCAAAGACACAGTCTAGCACCCTTATCTTCTACTGTCTCCATTCAACCACATGTGACCTGAATACAGATCAAGGATCATCATTGCAAATCACAGCCTACACATGATCTTGTCTGCAGTCCCACATAATCCTAGTGGAACTATTCAGTATTATAACTGAATATTCATAATTAGTGGTATTGACTAATAATAACAGTTTTTCTCTTTAATTTGCCATGCTTCTGTACAGAGAGTTCTCTGCAAAAATGATGATGCTTCTCATTGGATAAATGTTATCTCTGTGACTGATTGAACCTGATATTAAGGTACTGTTGATCTCACCTTACCTGGAAATTAACATTTCCTGTTGTGTGACAATTTATTTATTCAGTTCTTGTAAAAAGAAAGTAAAAAGAAAGTGGCAGAAAGTAACTAGCAGAGAGTGAGTTTCAGTTGAGACATTGGCCTATCACGTTTTTCCTTCCTTCATCTCCATTTCCTCAGGTACCTATACAATATAAAAATACAGTTTGTGAAGCCAAGAAATATTGATATAATTTATATTATGCAATTCGTATCACCAGTTTAACCAGGAACAGCATAAAAACTGTTATGGATAAATACTTTGCATTATATACATGCATAGCCTCTAGGGAGTAGAATGCTAAACACCAGTGAGTGATATGAATTTCACTCAGTTTTGTAGGAGGCAGCAATATCTACAGGGTGGCTTGAGAAGAACAGAAAAGAGATTGAAGGAACTTTTGTCATGTGTATTTTACCATATCAGCTGCAAATAACTAAGACTAGTAAGATTTGTTTCAGGCTTTTAAGAGTACAGTGCTAGTTTGTTATAAGGTACAAAACAGTATCTAAAGAAATAAGGAATGGTAGGTGAGATGTTAACACAACTTTCAATAAATCTTCAAGATTTTGACTGCAATTAAAGTTTTGATGACTAGTTAAGCAAAAGAACTGCCACGAGAAATAACTCATCTCTGTAATTCAAGAAATAAAGATTAAAAATTTAGGTTAGAACAAAAGCTTAGTTAATGAACAATAATGACTGAAGATTCATTCATTTTCTATTACTCATTCAAGAAGCTGACCTTACCTGCGCGAATGAGCTCAACTGTGGATGTGCTCTTTTTTCCAAATAAATAAGATAAAAATATTGGACCAAAATTAGAGCAAAGCAGTGAAAAGACAGCCAAAAGATAGCTAAAGCTATCTTCAAGTCTATAATAATAGCAATAATATCAACAACAGTAATAATAGTTCTCATCATTACATTAAATTACGCTAGATTAATCAAAATTTGAGGTAGATGTATTTTCTATAAGTTTTGCAAGGATAAAGAGTGACAAAACATCAGAAGCAGCAATTCACATAACTTTATTAATAATTACTGTTTCAGTATCGAACATTACCTCCATAGTTGGTGAAACTAATCTTTGAATCACTCTAATACAGTACTAGTTTTCTTGAGACCATTTCCATTACTAGGATTTAGGACTACGAAGTACAAAAATATCTTTGGAATAATATTCTACCTCATGCAGTATCTCTGGGAAAAGTAGGAGTATAACGTTGCTTATTAGGCATGTCTGACCACTTTGGCATCAGGAAAAGTAAATCTGCATTGCACAATGAGACAATAAAAAGGTTCACTCCAATTATGCTGCAACCAAGAAGACAACCGAAAGAAAAGTGACCGCATTTATGTATCCCCAAGTCTGACATTCTGGATAAACCTACACACCACACGGTATTTTTACAGGTCCATTATAAAGGAAAATAAAAGTACTTGATCCATTGATATAGTGCTATTAAAACTATTAATCATTCCAATGTCATATATCTGATGTTGGCTTTTTTATTATCCTTGACAATTTTCCATTTACATTGTAAAATAGGATATTACAGTATGAAGACAACCAAGTGTTTTTCTCACTTCTCTTTAGAATACAATGTTAACAATATTGTTGTCCCAATTTTCAAGAAGGGTGAGAAGGAAGACCCTGGTAGTTACAGGCCTCTCAGTCTCACTTCAGTGCCTGGTCAAATTATGCAGAAGTTTATTCTGGGGGTTATTGGAAAACACCTTGAGAGATAATGAAGTCATTGGTCAGAGCCAGCATGGGTCCAGGAGGGGAAAGTCCCATCTAACTGAATTTCCATTACAACAATATCACCCATCTAGTTGACCAAGGGAAGCCAGTAGATGTGGGGTTTTTGGATTTTAACAAAGCTTTTGACATAATCTCTCACAGTCTTCTTCTGGACTGAAGGTCCATAGAAGGCTGTGCAAACAATTGGCTGACAGGTGAGGCTCTAAGAGTTATAGTAAATGGGGTGACATCAGGATAGAGGTCAGTCACAAGTGGTGTTCCCCAAGGCTCAGTTTTAGAGACAACACTCTTTAATGTTTTGCAAATTAACTGGATGCAGAAATCAAATGCACATTAGGTAAATTTGTCAATGATACTCATCTAGGAGGAGCTGTGGCCACCCTTAAGGGTAGAGAGGCCTTATAGAGAGATCTGGATAGACTAAAGAGCTGGGCAACTACCAACCATATGAAATTTAACAAGAGCAAGTGCTGGATTCTGCACCTGCAACTGGTAATCTTGGTTATACATTAAAATTGGGGGATGGGAGATGGGACAACAGCCCCACAGAAAGAGATCTGAGGGTCTGGGTTGATGGCAGATTGAATGTGAGCCACCAGTGTGCCCTGGCAGCCAAAAGGACCAACTGTGTCCTGGGGTGCATCAAGCACAGCATAGCTAGCTGGTGAAGGAGGTAATTGTCCCCCTCTATGCTGCACTAATGCAGTCCCGTCTCAAGTACTGCTTGCAGCTTTGAGTGCCTCAATACAAGGACACCAAACTGTTGGAGTATGTCCAGAGGAGAGGTGACCAAGATGGTGAAAAGTCTTGAGGGCAAGACTTATAAGGAGCATCTGAGGTCACTTTGTTTGTTCAGCATGGAGAAGGCTGAGGGTTGACCTCGTTGCAGTGTACAGCTTCCTCAAGGGGAGCAGCAGAAGCAGAGGTGCCAATCTCCTCTCTCTGGTGACCATGATAAGACACAAGGAGATAGAATAAAGCTGCACGAGGTGAAGTTCAGATTGGACATTAGGAAAATGTTCTTCACTGAGAAGGTGGTCGATCACTGGAACAGGCTCCCCAGGGAAGTTGTCATGGCACCAAGCCTTTGAGTTCAAGCAGTGCCTGGATGATGCCCTTAATAATATAATTTAATTTTTTGTAGTTCTGTGAGAAGCAGAGAGTTGGACTTCATAGTAATGTGCTCACATAATTAATTTATCCTAAAACCTATCTTACCTTAAATAAGTGAATTCAGAAAGTAGATGATATCACATTAAAATCATAAAAGGATTACTCACTTGGTGCGTCCTCATATTTTTTCAGAGACAAAAAAAAAAAAAAAAGATAATTCTTCTGTATTAGGAGATCACAAGATAAGCAGCAAAGAAAAAAGAATTAAGAACAAACAATAATTTAAGAGCAGTGACTTCCAAAAAATAGTGCTAAGCTTCCTTGGTTTAAGAAGACACAAGAAACTAAAATGGAAGAGAATAACATGACTTCCCATTCCTTTGTTGAATATTGATGTGCTGGTAGGTAATCTGCCATCTTATTTTCAGACATCTTGCACAGTAAATTCAATATAATTGTTAAATATTGCAGTTGCCATGATCTTAATGGTTAAGGCATGTGTATAATGCACAGTGCTAAACAGGAATTGTGTGCAGGCCATGACTCAAACTCAGATGTGACAATTTTGATGGCCTAAGTTATACAAATTTAAAGCAAGGTAAAACAGTACTGTGATGATAGGAAATACATTTACCACAAGAAAAAACACAGGTGAATGGAAGACAAAAATCTCACATCACAGATATTATCCCCCTTTCTTCCTTACTTAGAACATCCTTTCAAAACCTCAAAGACATTGCGTAGCTCTAAAAATGCTCTCAAAATAAAACAAGCATGGAATTAATAGGATTCACAGTACCAAAAATCCATGTCATAAACATAAAAAACCACAAGCACTTCTTGAAAATGAGTCCATCTAGGTCTTGACATACAAGTGTTTGACAGCTACAGATATATTCTCATGCTAATAGAAGTTTATTCATATCAATTCCATGAATTTATATTATAATGCAGGAAATAATGAGCGTCTTTCTTTTTTGAGTTCTTTCATGTGCCTCGAACAATCTTTTTTCAATAATCTAGTATCTATGTCAGAAACAATAGAGAGACTTCATGTAAAGATTTGAGTACATGAAGCAGCTCTTAAATTCACAGAATCACAGAATGTTAGGGATTGGAAGGGACCTCAAAAGATCATCTAGTCCAATACCCCCACCAGAACAGGAACACCTAGATGGGGTTACACAGGAATGTGTCCGGGCAGTTTTTGAATATCTCCAGAGGAGGAGACTCCACAACCTCCCTGGGCAGCCTGTTCCAGAGTTCTGTCACCCTCAATGTGAAGAAGTTTCTTCTCATATTTAAGTGGAACCTCCTGTGTTGCACTTTGTACCCATTACCCCTTGTCTTATCGGTTTTGTTTCTAAAGGCAAAAATGCCATAATACAGTAACATTTCACATCTGATCTAGTAATCCTTAAATTTTCTGGTGTGTAAATACCAGAAAGACAGACAAACACCCCACACAGTGGGAAATTTTCATCTTCACTTACAGAGGTAAGCAGAAATTAAGAATGGGAACGGAGGAATGTCTGCTTCTATAACACTACTGAGGGGTCATGTACTGTCTTTTAGTTAAGTCAATTTTTCATGAGAAAATATTAATTACAATAATTATTTTATTAATTAAAATAATTAAAATATTTACACTTTATAATTAAGAACTTCAAATATTTACCTTACTGCAGCTGAAAAATACTTTGCAAGAAGCAGGAAAGGTAGGTCAGATGCAAAAATGTTTATTTGTCTGCCTATCTTTGATCTTGTTCCTGCAGACTCCCAAGGTGTGTCCACAGATTACAAGTGGTGCTCTTTATATTGGCTGAAAAAAAAACCAAAGACCACCCAAATATTTGTGACGAAAGATAAGCATCACAAAAAAAAACCCCACCAAAAAAACCCCACAACTGTCTAAATTACCAACCCATCTTGAAGCAACTTTTAGTTGTGGCTAAGGTACTCCACATCTACTAATTAGTTATTTGTAGGGTGACAGGTATGCATCAAATCTTAACGCATTGGAGCTAATGCCTCCCATTGTCATTGGTTTTAAGAGTTTATAGTAGTTTTCATTTCTCATGTCAGTGAGGTTCTTTTGAGCAGAGATGTTATCTGTAGGAATTCTGCACGTGGTCTCACAAATCACTTTGGACACTCCCATTATTATATCCACAGTTCTGCAATTGTCTTCCACAAAAAATTCTATCCTGTGGCTGAGAAGTACACTCAGCTTTTCTTAAACTGATAAATAGCCAATAAATACTAGAAGTTGTTACAAGTCTGTTAAAGTAGGTCTCTAAACAACATATGGTTGTTACAGTCTCAATATTATATATATACATACTTTTTTTTTCCTAGCAGAATCCTGTGTATCAACAGAAGCTGTTTCTACACTGTATTTTGTCATTGCTGGGCCCAGCTTGATTTTCATTGCCGTTGCGTGCTTTGAGAAACTGTGCTCTAATGCAGGTTTATAACTTACTCAGATTAGCAATACTCCTTATCAAATATCTAAATATGTCTGTATTTGCAGTGGAAATAAAATGAGTGTGTTATGCCTAGCTCAGTGACCATAATCTAGGCTATTATAAATAAAATATCACTTTGTATGCGAGCAGAGGATAAGCACACAAATTAGAAATGCATAAACTGTTTTCCCAAATTTTAGTTGTTGACTACACAACAGCAAAGTGATGTCACCATCAGGACATTTCTAGAATAGTCCTGGAGCCAGCTGATGCAAGACAATATGGGCTCTGAATCCAGGGGACAAGTGCAGATGTGCTACTGAGGTCCTCCAGATTTCAAAATGGAAAAAAAAAAAGGTCTACATAAGTGCTAACCTGCCTCTACTGCAACGTGCCATTGGACATCCTTAAGTCAGTGTGGAATGTTTCTTATTTTAACATCAAATTCTGCCGTCATCTGTTTTAAAAGCAAATGCAAAATAAATAATTAGTGAGCCATAGTTACCATGATTTTAGTATTCATCACATTTTGATTGAATGATACTCCTGTTTTTTTCATTGTTCTCTTACACACATCTGGTTAGATCTTTACAGGATCTAACACATGATGAATTTTGCCATTTTTCTCTTTATGCTTTTACTACTCTTCTCTAAAATGCATTTTTCTTTCAGATCAATGAAGTAATTTGAAATGTCTATACTCTTAGTCATACTTTTTCATTTAGTTAAAAAAATAGGGCAAAATAAAAATAATTTTGCGATGTCTCAAGCAAACACAAGATAAATTGGTTGACCAAATTTACAGCAGTTTCTCCCTCTTCTCTTCATGGTATCAGTAGAGTGTGAGTAAAAACCAGTGAAAGTGCCTCAAAGAAACCTGAGAGAAACTTAGATACCAAAACATCTTTCTACAGTTCTGAGTGTCTTTGTTGTTTGACTGTTTTTGCTGCATTATAGACCTGTTCCTCTTCAGTGACACCTTAATTAAAACAGCATTAGTTTTACAATCGAAACTTAGACTTAAATTAACAACAAATATACAACGTATCTTGGAAATTACTGGTGTAGGCTAAGTATTTTTGGTTTGGCTTTTTCGTTTCATCAATATATGGTGATAAAAATGTCTCTCATCCACCCAAAAGAGGCCAGAAGTACCTTAGAAACATGGAAGGCAAACACAAAGCTGGGAATGTGCCAAGGTGATGTCTGAGACACTGCTGAGCTGGGGAAGAACTGGTTAGAAGAGGTCAGAGGCACTAGTATTCTTGGAACAGCAAGCCTTTCACTACCAAGTACCAGTGAATTGCATATCAAGGAGGCGAATAACTGTCAGTAACTGTTACTGTCAGTAAATTCTTCTAGTTATGTTTCTCAGTTTCAGTATCTTTATTGCACCCTACACTACATGATCCTGTTGATCTGTTCAACTGGGAATGAATGCAGTGATATGACATTTTACTGAGCCCTGTCTTGCCATGTGTTTGTCTTTCTTTCCAGCAAAAAGGCACTTAATAGATACAGAAAAGGCTCAAAGGATATCTGAAATCTCAAATATTATACTCTGTTTTTGTAATGTGTATGCTTTGAGGGTTCCGAGAGTTTAAATGCTGTCCATTAGCATTTCGGCCAAAACAAAACTAATTTTTATATGTGTTAATACAATCCCTTTATCTGCACACATCAAATTATTTTCTTCTCCCTTCATGCTACCTATACTTTGTGCAGGTGACCTGCTTTTATACCCTTTCCATCAAGTTTTGACTTGCCCAGGATTTATTAATCAGAAAAAGCACAAGACAATCAAATTAGGTCCAGCATGCTCCTGCTGTCAAAAAATCACCCAGCTGTGATTGATTAATAGAAGAATGAATATGATTTTGTGGTGCAAGTCCTTCCCTAAAAAAATTGCAGTTTTTTAACATTTCTGTCAGCAAACCTTCTCAGCTGACAATGTTTATGGAACAGCCACCTGTTTTTGAGGATTATGAATACTTTATAAAAATATTCATGACATGTTTTTCCTGAAGGATAATATCTTCTTCTTTTCAATAGATTAATGTCTTAGAGGTAATTGTAAAAGCTAAGTATACAGTCAGAAAATAAACTTTAAGATTCATCTAACTCACCAGCAAATGACATAACCCATGGCCTCAGTCAATTCTTACTGCCATAAGGGATATTAAACTAACATCAACACTTTCAGAGATACTGCCATTTTATTAACAGACTTAAAGGCCATGCTAAATTAAAAATAAATAGAATTTAAAATGGTTAATCCAAAGTTGCATATTCCCTCTTACACCTCCCCCTGATTTACCACTGATTTGCCTATATCTTGTTTTGACATTTTTCTGCTATTTCAAGAAGAATTAGAATTCAGATATTTTAGGCATCCATCTTGTAGATGTGGGGGTAGTTCTGACTCTGTGAAGACTTTTGCTTTGCCGTTCTGCAGTTATCCATACAAATAAAACAATTCTTTATTTTATATTTTTCTGCAGTGACCAGAAGCATCAGCTAGAGCAGGACCCGTTTAGCATTAGCTAGAGCAGGACACTAGACACAATATTAAAAAAAAAAAAAAAATTCTTTGCTATAGGCTTTTATAGGCTCAAAGAGAAGACAGAACATGTAAATAGATAAGAGTCAATAGGGCCCAATAAAAGAGAATGAAGAAAGAAGGATGATGTTATGTTAAACAATTACATGTGCAGTTTAAATCCATTAGCAGATCAGGAGAAGTAATATTAGGCTGCCATCCATCCCCTGTCAGGTGGATATTTTTTGCAGGAAAAAATTTGAAAGTGAGGTTAGTCATCACATGTTTTTTTAATGTGAGTCCTAGGTTAACTTTGTTAAAAGGCTTTACTTGCTTCCAGCTGCTTTGTACCACAGTGACTTTGATATGTCCTCCTGTGTAATATATATTTCAAGGGATGCACATATTTAGAAAAAGACTTTTTTAGTTGTGACTAGAAGGCATAAAGAAATAATGCTGTCAAGGACTGGAGAGCTACTCTATCTTTCAGAAATATATTGTGGTTTTCATCAAGTTATTTCTAACTTACTATTATTTTTTATTTGATCTTCTCTTTATCTTTTCATCTCAACCCTTTCAGCATGGAATAATCCTAATCTTTTTAGATCTAGAGGATAAAGATCTTTGTCATCATTATGAGCTCAGTAGATATTGTCATTGTCTTTTAGAGAGATTGTATTATGAACATACATATTTATTAAAATAATAAAAACTCCATTCCATAGCCTCCCTGATATTAGTTACTTTTGTCCTTTGTTAATAGATATGACCTGATCCTGTGAATAAGATACCAACATGCCTCACATTATTCACATTAATAAAACTTGGTGCATACAGAAATATTTGCAAAACTAAGTTATATAAATTAAGATTTTAAAAAGAACTTTTAAAAATAAACTTTATTGTTATGTATACGGTGCTAATTGCCTCTCAAGAATGTTGATGCCACTATGGGTTTTCAATAATTTATTTACACACAGTTCTGACCTACAGTGGATGGACAGGGATTATATTATTGGTGGTTAGCCCTCAGAAGCACCAAGGCTTACCTCCTCCTAGCCCTTATTCCAAGATTAAGCTGAGGTTCTGGGGAAGGGGAGGAGAAATATCTTGCGGTTCTTTGCAGAGATTAGTATTACCTTATATTGAAAACAACTGTACAGTGCATGACAAAGAAAATATGCATGCCTGAAGAAGAACAGAAGTACCTAATATTTCTTCTTTAAGCTGTAATAAAAGTATGGGTGAGAATAAACCATTGAAATAAAGTTTGGAAATTTATTATGTTTGTGAAAGGAAAACCCGTATCACACAACTGTAATTTTGGCTTCATGAAGGCAGTGAAAAAAAACTATTAGATTCAATGAGGCCATGATTTCCTCTTTCTTTTTTTACTATCATAGGTACCAACACATGCTGCCTAACAACAGATCCTTTTGTTTAACTGTGGCTGTATAGCACCACTGTACTGAATGATGAGCAAGTGTCAGCCCATATCCCACGGGTCTAACCATCAATTTGTTCTCTGTGACATTTAAGTGTGCAATGTTCTGAATGCACTATATCTACATGCATTTCTCTAATGGGATAGGGGTGTAACTGAGCTTTTGAGTCCATTAAGTTAGGCATAGCTTATGAGATTCAGTTTCTGATTGAACATCTTTGTCTTTCACTCACAGGCGGTATTCCAGTGAGATGGAGATTTGCCAGTGCTTCTTATGTGTACCTAAGTATGAATTCAATGCATTCCTGGGTTATCTGAATAACATTTCTGAAACTGAGACAGCTTCCCTATCACAAATTGCTTTCTAAACTTCTGAACTTAGATCCAAACAGTGGCAGTGCATTGTTTACTACCTTCGAAAATACCTGTGACTGAAATCTAGTAAAAAGGAATATTTCTTTTGTGACACTAACATGCTTGTACACACAGGAAGCACCAAAGGATTGCATTTTAAATTGTCATATTTTTCTTTCAGTCTTTGCATATGAACTGGATAAGTAGTTCAGCACCATTAACAAGCAAAGTTTACAGTCTTTGCCATATGTGGAGAAGAGGGCCAGAGGAAAATTTGTCCCTCTTTTGTTTTAGTCCACCAGTGATGACTGACTGTTGTCATAGGAAAACAAGATTAACTTCAGGGAAAAAAATGACATAACACAGGAAATTCTTGGAAAGGTTTCGGGAGATATATATTTCAAGAAATTTATCATAGCTCTGGCTATTGCATGCAATTTATGGAGCTGTATTATATTACTCATAAGAGAACGTCTGCCACTCTGTGAAATGAATATATTTGTACCAATACATATTACTAATTTTGAACTGTGCCTATACTCTGTGCATATGTCTAGTTTCAAAACCAGAAAAATTATACCATGATTGCAAGTTGCCTGGTAGCAGACAATGGAAAACAGGTGGTGGAGACCAGAGAGGTCTAAAGGTATTTAATTTTCTTCCGTATAATTGACACCAAATAAGTTAGAACTAGCTTCTCCGAGTTTAAGCTGACCCTTGATATTTGTATTACAACTAAGATTTTTTAAAAAAGAGTTTGAGGAGAGTTTGGAATTGGACATGGAACCACATGACATAACAAATAAAAAACCAAATAATTGGTAATGCTCAGACATTATTCTAAAGTAGAATTCTTAACAAACTATTTATTATCTTTGGTAGAAGTCTTTTTAAATAAGCAAGAATAATAAAGAGAAGAAAACTAAAATTACTAATGTGAAATATTATGAAAAATTGAATTGCAGATGATAGGTTTCCTAAGTCTAAAAAGTGATTGTGGATGAAAAAAAGAGGAAAATGCTGTAATGGCCTATGGTAACAGTAACATCACTCACAAAATAAACCAGGTAATTACACTCTTCCATGTAATACTGTGTAGGTCTCCTGAAATATTACATTGAGCTTTGGGCTTGCCATTTCAAAACCATTATCAGTAAAACTGAGTAATTATTTGGAGGAGATAAACAGGATTAAGATTTAATAAAAGTAATCCTCAAAGATAGAGTAGATAGAAACAAGACTTGTACAAACAAGAAAAAGGAAAGATGAGATGTTGGGAAATCAGTGTCCAGAACCATTAACAAGGCATATATTATGTTACAAGGATGATAAATATTATTATGAGGGAAACATGACAGAATAAGAAACAGATAATTTAGTGCCTAAGCCATGGAAATGGAGATTTATGGAACAGAACTAAAAAGGATCACACTATGCAGCCCTGCTAAGGATTTTATTTCTTCTTTGTGCTTCATTGCATTGGAATTTGGCAAGGCCAAACTTGCTGGAGGAGAGGGCTTCTGTGACCTAACAAATATTTTCTACTCTGACATCACAAAGTTGCCCACAGTGGAGTACCAAACAGCTCCTAAATGCTCAAACACTTGGTGGTGTTTTGGGAAGGTCTAAAATGCCAGTGTTGTCTGTGAACTTTTGCCAACTGGGTCACAAGGGAAGAAACAAACTTTTACCAGCACTACTAATGGTAGAAAAAAGGAGGGCCTATAGAGGTTTATAAAATTCTCGTCTAACCCTAATGGCTAAAATTGATCTCTGAGGATTAAATTATATGTATTTTTTTAGTGCTAGGGTCAACAGAATCAAGAACTACGAAATAGAGCCTTTTTAAAAAATACAGCTCTTAAGTGGCCAAGATGGTTAATGCAAAACTTGAGTTAAATCTATCCTGACAAAAGTAAAATGTTGATTAACTTAGATTAAAGCAATTGTAAACCACACTGGCCTCAGTTAAGTCTGACTATTCATACAGGGAGTTGTCTACCCAGGTAAATAGTGCTTAGAAACTGATACTTGAAATGTTCAAAAGCTAATTCCAGAATCACTGATCAGTTTCACAAGACATACCTGAAACAGTTTAGTATAAGTTCATTTCCTAAGGTAAATACGTATAGAAATTACTAAACAGTAAGAGGAGTTGATTTTAGTAAAATTAGAAAAATTTTAGCAATATGTAAGGAACTTTTAAAAATAGTATATATCATGCTGACACTTTAGTATAATCTATAATATAATTACAGTATTCCTAAAGATTTTAAAAAATAATATTAAGAAAATAACAAGATTAAGAAAAATGTCTAAATGACTGCATGTAACAGGTTGAGAAAGATAATATTACTCATATAGTTATTTACATAAATTTCTACATTTTGTCAAAAACTAGTGATTATGTATTGCTACTTACTGACTCAAGCCTTCAAAGTTTTCCAGCACTATAGAAGTAGAAAATAAAGAAGATAGTTAAAAAAAACCCAACATGCAATCTCTGAGGAAAGAAAAGCTTTAAAAAAGGATGATAAGCTTTGAAAGGATGCAGAATTCAAAAATAAATACATACAATTAAATCATTAAACTTTACAGCTTCCTTTTCCATTCACTAAATAATATTTCCTACTTTCTCCTTCTGCAATCTGTACATTTTAGATTAGAAGTAAATGCTGTTCATATTTCATATAAGAAGTTTTCAATTAAAACTTCATAATTTGTAATCAGACACACAGTAAAGAGCAAGGCATTGGGTATTTGTTTTATCAAGCAATTAGTATTTTGCCTTTAGAGTCAGAAGAAAAATAAATTAAAAAAAAAAACCTCTGTCAGCTATTCTTTACCACAAAATCAGCTAACACAAAGAAAAAGTAGATGTTCCTCTCTGTAATGTTTTTTGTTGTTATTGTTGTGATAGCAGTAAAGAATAATCTGCCAAGATAAACGTTGTGCTACATTTCCAGCTAGATTTCACAGAACAGCAAGGCACAGGTTAATACATCAACTTTTTAACATAAAAATAAAATATTTATATGGCAGTTTGCCTACCTGAAGTTTGAAACAAATTATTACAATGTAGTTGTTAACAGTCAAAAGAGCAAAATAACATATGCTCAAGGGGTTGAATTTTGTCAGAAAAGGGACAAAATATGAAAGGATACCAGGTAAGGGAGTACTGGCTATTAGTGGAAGATTTTTATTACTATCTTCTTGAAAGCAAGTTCATTCTTATGTAGAAAGAAAAAAAAAAAAAAAAAAAAAAAAAGCAATTTACCAGTCAAATACAGCAGTAGTTTTGCAAGTCTAACTTTTACCTTGAACAACATATAGGGAGAGTACAATACATCTCTAACGAGACATACAAAGTAGTAAAACAGGTTAGTAATTATGTACAGTAGTAAAATTTTCTCAGAGGAAGTAAAGAGAATGGAGGAATTGCATAAAGTGGTGAGAAACAGAAAAATTGCAGTGAGTTTACTGTTCTGATTTTCTGCTTTAATTCATATATAGGTATTTTCTCATATTTGTAACCTCTGCCTCAGGCAGGAAAATCAGGACCTGTTAAATAAAATATATTTTTACAAAATAATAAATAAGAATATTAGAGTCATGTAACACAAGTATGCAGGCTGGAAGAACTATCAAGTAAACAATAAACATTCACACCCAGAGCAACTCTGCAGAGCATGGGCAGTAACGCAGAGGGAATATGGATTGCCTTGGGTTCATCAGCTTAATTGAATGGATGCCTTTTCTAGTCAGGCACATTGATTTCTGATTAATTTATCTGATTTTTTTTTTTCATTAGCTGCATGTGTACAACTTGCCAGCTCAAACTTTGATATTTCCACTCTCTTCCATTCCTGCTCTGGATGCACATGTTTCTGCTATCAAAACCTTTCTTCATTTATCCACACAACCATACAGCTATATAATCTTAGAATTACTTCTAAGCCAAGGAAAACCATAGTAGTAAGACAAAGCAGGACATAACTCCCACGAGCTTGTATCTTTTTAAAAGGATTTACAACAGTTACGTTTCTTCTATTTCAATCCTAATCAGGTATGGTAGCACTTAAATCTTCCCTAATACCCAGTTTGACTCAATCAAAGGGGTCAAATTCATAGGTTCATAATTCTAACTTCCTAAACAATTGCACCAGTGATGGAGATTTAAGGAGTAGACTCACCAGTTTGTTTTGTTATGGAGTTTTATTCATTCACTTTTCTTAAAAATACCACCCCCTAGAAATGTTAATATTTATGGAAGACTTACTTCCATGGAAATATATGTTTGCCAAGAAAACAGAATAATGAAAGAATGAAAAAAAGAAACAGAAAAAAGGAAGGGAAAGTCAACAGTGCAAAAGACAAAATTCAAATGAGCAATATATTTTGTAGCAATATAAGGGACAACCAAAAAGAAAACTTTGCTGTTGTAGTAATATTGGTGTCAGCTTTTATCAAACAATATAAAAGCCTATCAAGGTTGTAAATTATACTCTGAAATAGTAGCATGTGTAAGTGCACCTGATGATATATATATTAAGAGTGGCTCCACTTCATTTATATGTTTTGTGATCCTTTGAAAGCGTACTGAAGTTATGAAGTCTGATTTGTCTTTTTGCCCATATACTTGCAAGTTTGCATCTTTGTCATCTGCATCAGAAAAGCAAAACAATCTGCTGCTTTCAATGCTTTCTTTTTTTTTTTTTTTTTACAGAAATAACTGGAAGTAGAATCAACCTGATATATTTTTTCTTTTTTATTTGCCCCCTTCAGTCATTAAAAAGACGACTATGAGATACACTTTGCTTTGTATCATGCTGCAGGCACGCCATTAGTATTCCTAAGTAATACCATGTAACATCTCAAATGATACCTTTTCTATGATTCTAACAAATTCTTTACATTCTCTTATCATGTCTATAAACCTTTGAACAGTATTTACTCAATCATGAAAAGGCTTTGTAATGTAATTACTAGAGGCAAACTATGACATATCCTCCTTTCACAGCCCAGGGTTCCCTAGCTCTATATATCACACTTTAGATGTCAAAAAAATCCCATCATGATTATTCATATATAACCATTGTTCTCTGCTGAACCAAAATGGTTTTTCTGAGGCTGACAGTAGTGTATTCTTCTTTTACTCTCCCCCTTTTTCTCTTTTGAAAGAGGATCATTTTACGGTGATAAAAGCCAATTACTGAGGCCATGGACCTGTATAATTTCATTAAATATTTTACTTCTTTATCTCAAGAGATCTCAAAAGCCTTTCACATGAATGGAGCTGTTTCATTGCTTTCACAGCATGAAACTATAGGGTGATTCTAACAAAACTTTTACATACAGGTGTGTATATGTGTCTGTATATGCATGTCTCAAGTACAAAACCACAGACATACATGTGCATGCACATGAGTCATCTGAATTTAAGGTTTATATTTGAAAAATAAGAAATTAGAGATAATATTTCTGTTATAGCTATTTCATCCAAAATATTTTTGACAAACCTATTCAGACAACTGTTTAAAAATAAGGTCAAGGGTATTAAATATAAATTAGGGTCAAAGTGCAACCACAGAAGTCACATTACTGCTTGTATTCTCAAAAATTATCAAATCATAGTGAGAATTGTTCTCGCTCCCAACTATGTTCACTAAAGTCATGTACAGTAGTATTGTTGCCTTCAAGGGAATCGAAGAGTGACTTGAGCTTCTAGGACAAGGATTCCTAAATATAGCACCTATCACAGAATATGATTGCCTGCAGAGTAATAATTGCTGGGAACTGGAGATAAGTGAATGTAGTAGTGACAGACTGTAGTAAATATCTGTCGCAGTTTAACCCGAGCAAGCAATTTAACCATCATATCTGCTCGCACGCTCCCTTCATCCCCCAATAGGAGAGAGAATCAAAAGCGAATGGAAAAACTTATGGATTGAGATAAACATAGTTTAATACAATAACAAAATAATACTAATATACTACAAGTAGTACTAATAAAATGGAAAACAGAATATAAAATAAAAGATATGCAATGCAATTCCTCACAACCTCCATCCTCACCAATCATTAGATTATATGACATCCATATTTTTTTCACTGACTTCATTAGAGTACTTTATTAAAGGCTTTTTCTGTTCTTTACTATCACAGTAGATGAAGTTTTTCACTACTTTTTTACAGAAACCACTTAATTCTTTAGCAGTTTTCACAAATAGATGTTCTTCCACTAAAAGTCTTCCTTCCTGCAATTCAGAGTATATTTGGTCCATTTCTCCTTGCATTTTCCCCTCCTTTTACTATTTTAATTCCCTGAAGTATGACACTGAAGAATTCCATGGTAGTTGCACAGCTGAAATGCTCACAGATATTTATCACACAGAATCATAGAATCATAGAATGGTTTGGGTTGGTAGGGACCTTAAAGATCATCTAGTTCTAACCTCCCTCCATCAGCAGGGACACCTTCCACTAGACCAGGTTGCTCAAAGCCCCATCCAGCCTGGCCTTAAATACTTCCAGGGATGAGGCACCCACAACTTCTCTGGGCAGTCTGCTCCAGTGCCTCATCACCAGTGAAGAATTTTTTCCTTACATCTAATCTAAATCTTCTTAATTTTCATCTATACGTCTCTGCTTATAGTTGGTAAATATTAAACAATCTTTGATCATTCAAACTTTGTGCTAGTGAGATTCTTCAGACTGCGTCACAAGGTGATGGGCACAATGAACCACACTGGTGTTTCTGCACTGATGGTGTACAGCATGAGAAAAAAGAAAGATGAGCTAGAAGCCTTGGCCTAGTCCCAGGGGTATGATGTCATTGATATGAGTGAAACCTGGTGGGATGAATCCTGTGACTGGTATGCCAACTGGATGATTAAAGGCTATTCAGAAGGGATAGGCAGGGCAGGCAAGGCAGGGGGGTGGCATTGTGTGTAGTGGACAGGCTGGAGTGAATGGAGCTGGCAGTTTGCAATGGCAAAGCTGAGAGCCTCTGTGTAAGGATTAAGGGACAGACAAATAAAGCTGATGTTGTAGTGGGAGCCCATTCAACTAGGATGATGACACTGATGAGTTATTCTCTAAGGAACTAAGGGAAGCCCCTAACTCATCTGTCCTTGTCCTTATGGGGGACTTCAATTTGCCAAATATCAACTGGGAATATCATACAGCTGGCACAAACAGGTCCAGAAGATTCCTAAAGCATCTGGATAATAACTTCTTGGTACAGATAGTAAGGGAATCAACCAGGAAACTTTGATTTGCTGCTCACTAACAGAGAGGGTTCCCACGGGTGAAGCGGCATTTGACAGCTGCATTGGCCACGAAGACCACAAAGCAGTCAGGTTTAAAGTCTATGCTGACAGGAGGAAAACTGCCAGCAAGAGCTTAGTAAGGGGCCCTGGGAAAAAGCTTTGAAGGTTCTGGGGTCCATCAGTTCTGGTCACTGCAGGCGAGGCAAAGGTCAGCTTGGCTAAGCACGGATCTTCTTGAACTATGGCAAAAAAGAAAGTATATGGTCAGTGGAAGCAAGGTCAGCTGTCATGGGAGGAGTACAGAGATGCTGCTCACCACTGTAGGGAGAAAATTTGTGTGGCCAAAGCTCAATTAGAGTTGAAGCTTGCCAGTACTGTGAGGGAAAATAAAAATGACTTTTAAAATATGTTAATAACAAAAGAAAAGCCAGAAATAACATTGGCCCATTTTTTGATGACCATGGTCACCTTATTAACAGGGACACACATAAACCAGAGACATTTAATGCTTTCTTCTCCTCAGTCTTCAACACTGAAGATGGACTCTGGGACCATGACTGTGAGAGTGATAAACTCCCAATCAAACCCAAACTTGCGTGGGATTTGGCACCCCAGCTGGATCCCTATAAGTCAATGAGGCCTGATGGGATTCATCTGAGGGATCTTAAAGATCTGGATGATGTCATACTGAGATCTCTCTCCATATTTTTTCAGTGCTCTTGGGAATCTGGAGAGGTCCCAGTTAACTGGAATACCCCAGTCTTCAAGAAGGGCAGCAGGGGTGACCCTGGCAACTACAGGCCTGTCAGCCTCACTTCTGTGCCTGGCAAAATTACGGAGAAGATTATTCTGGGAGTTATTGAAAACCGTCTCAAAGACAATGCAGTCATTGTTCCTGGCCAGCATGGGCTCATAAGGGGAAAGTCTTGCTTGACCGATTTAATTTCTTTCTATGACAAGGTTACTCACCTGGTTGACCACAGGAAGCCAATAGACATGAGTTATTTGGTTTTCGGTAAAGCCTTTGATACTGTCTCTCACAGTATCGTCCTGGATAAAATGTCCAGCATACAGCTGGATAAACACACAATACAGTGGATGAGCAATTGGCTGGCAGGCTGGGCTCAAAGAGATTGTGCTGGGCTGGTGACCAGTCACTAGCGGGGTTCCACAGGGATCTATCTTAGGGCCAGTACTCATTAATGTCTTCATAAATTACTTGGATGCAGGACTTGAGGGAATACTAAGCAAGTTTGCTGATGACACGAGATTGGGAGGAGCTGTCCACACTCTTGAGGGCAGAGAGACCATGCAGAGGGATCTAGACAAATTGGAGAATGGCACAATCACCAACGCATGAAGGGCAAGTGCTGGATTTTGCTCCTGGGACATGGCAACCCTGGCTGTACATACAGACTGGAGGATGAGATGCTGGAAGGCAGCTCTGCAGAGAGAGATCTGGGGGTTCTGGTAGACAGCAAGTTGAACAGGAGCCAAGAGTGTGTCCTGGCAGCCAAGAGGGCCAACCGTGTCCTGGGGTGCGTCAAGCACAGCACTGCCAGCCAAGTGAGGGAGGTGATTGTCCCACTCTACTCTGCACTGGTGCAGCCTTACTTGGAGCACTGTGTGCAGTTTTCTGTGCCACAGTATATAATAAAAATGATATAAAGTTGGTGAAGAGTATCCAGAAGAGGGCCACAGAGACGGTGAAGCTTTTAGAGGGGAAACCATATGAGGAGCAGCTAAAGTCGGTTGGTTTGTTCAGTGTGGAGGAAACTTAGGGGAGACCTCAATGTGGTCCACAGCTTCCTCACAGGAGCGGAGGAAGAGCAGGCGTTGATCTCTTTTTTCTGATGACTGATGGTAGGACCTGAGTGAATGGCAGGAACATGTGTCAGGAGAGATTTAGGTTGGACATTAGAAAAAGGTTCTTCACCCAGAGGGTGGTGGAGCACTGGAGCAGGTTCCCTAGGGAGGTAGTCACAGCCCTAAGCCTGACAGTATTCAAGAACTGGTTGGACAACACCCTCAGACACACGGGTGAACTGTAGGGTTGTCATATCCAGGGGCAGGAGTTGGACCCGATGATCCTTGTGGGTCTCTTCAAACTCTGGACATCCTATGATTCTGTGATCTGTTCCTGTAAAATGGTTCATGACAAGATTATGGAAATAGCGAAAGAAGTATAAAGGAAGCAGTCTTGTAGGGCTTTTTTTCTCTAACTTCAGTCTTTACTTTTTGCTGACAGACAGGAAATTGTGGCAGCAAGCTGAATGTTTTTCCTTCAGACATCGACTTTCATGTAGAGGGTGAATGGAGGCAATCGATAATTGGACATTTGAAAAGCCAAATCTTTATTTCATAACTAGCATTAGAGGAAGACCTAGTTATTTTTGAAAACTACATGTGCTATGGACAGTTCGGAAAATAACTTGGGCTCCCAAAAGATGAGATCTAAACTCTGTATGCCTAAGAAAAAAATAAAGAACACACAAGAAAACGGATACTGAAAGAAACATGTTCCACTACACTCTCTCTGGGATGACCTTATGGGTCACTATGTCAAAAAGACTTTTTGACTGACTATAGTCAGCACTGGCTCCTTTAGATTATGTTGCATTATTTATTCTCCAGCAGCAGAGAATGTTGCTACTGTAAAGTGAAGGATGGTGCAATCAGCTCATGGCGCTTTTCATGCTCTCAAAGAAATATAGAGAATTATTGAGAAAAAAACCCCATATTTTGTGTCTTTAAAAAAATAAAAAGCTTTTAAAAATATTTTGTACAGTAATTTTCCTTTCTTGTTTACCCATTTAAAAAGCAGGTAGTTACAATATCAAGGCTGTGACTGCCGAATCTGCACACAGTATTCTCACTCCCACTCACAAAGGTTATGTTCAAACCATCCTCGAGGTTATTTAATTTCCCTGTGCAAGATCCCTAGCTGGGAGGGCTGTGAGTTCCTAGATGCAAAAGATGCATCTACATATATATACATCTGCTTTGCTTAAAGTTAGTTATTTATTACTTATCTGACAGTAGTTGCCAAAAGACCCCAAAGAAGATCAAGAGGCTACCCTGCTATCCCCAATATATGCAAATAATAGCCAGTTATTTCTTTAAAAGCTCCCAATCCAGATAAAAAATAGACAGGAGTGAGAAGTGGTAATGATGATGTGAGATGTTTAGGACAGCTAGGAATAGATCCTGTTTCGCTCAAACTTGTCCCTGATCCTGTTCTCTTAGAGAGATCCTGTTCTCTTAGAGACCTTCCCAGCTTTGCTTCTGGAAGCATATTAGATCCTTGTACACACAGCTATTAAAGTTTGGCTTTCTTCTTTCTCCTATCCCATAGTTCTAATTTTTCATGCCAAGCTGATACTTCGAACAGGAATTTTTTTTTTTTGTCTTTTTTGATCATACTCAAGGAAAGAAACAGGTTACTTGGAGCACTGCTGGGTACAGAATATATTTACAGCTGCTTTCCTCATAAACTTTACTGCATATGGCAGACACACAATGATGTTACTGACTACCTATTTTTCAGTTGTATCCAATCTGTAGGAAGATATTATTTGTCACATTTTCTTCAGTCACTATTGCAAATAATGGCTGTCAGGAGTGTTGAAGCACTATTCTAGATACCTAAAGTATTCAGCAGATTCCTGTCAGCTAAAGCCTTTAGCCCCACACAGATTAACAGCCATTATGCCTTTCATCTGAAGTCTTCCAACAAAAAGCCATCTGATTGCATGCTTATGAAAGCACACAAGGTTGTCTGACTCTTTTCTAGCAGAAAATAAAACGACTAGAAAGCAATGGGTGAATAGAGTTAAGACAAATGTAGGTCATAATTCAAAGCATTGCTCAACATGTGACCAGATCTGTTGTTGCTGTCACATTTTTCACCTTAGACTTTTTTTGCTGCAAAAAGCCCGCTGCTCTGATTCTAAAAGAACAGACCTTTCCCTGATACTGCCATTTGCTGTTATGATCCAACTTTGAGTAGATTCATGTTCTGGATTACTTTATTTAAATCCTAAATGTATCTAGATTACTAGAAGAATAATCCAAATTATTCCCTTGGTAGTAGTGCAGGTCTTCCTCCAATTAAATCACAGAAATATTCTTACTAGTGTCGTGTTGTGGTTTAACCCCAGCTAGCAGCACAACTACAATAGCCGCTTACTCCCTTCCCCATCTCCCTCAAATAGCGGAGATAATCAAAAGGGAAGAGGAAGCTTGCATGGACAGTTTAATAAAATAACAAAATACTAATATACTACTAGTAAATATATATTTCAAATGGAAATAAAAGATATGCAAGGCAATTCCTCACAAATTCTGTCCATACCAAACAGCCAGTCCCAGGAAGAAGCACCCTGCTCCCAAACAGCTGAACCCAAAGAGAGAAAAAAGGAAAAAAAGCAGAAAGGCTCAGAGGCCTCTGCAAAATGGCAAAAGGCTGAACTAAATGTCCCAAGCAAACTCACCCGGCTCCAACAAAAAAAAAACAAAGAAGAACACATACGAGAGAGACAGCAAGAACGATCAAGAGAGCAACCAGAAGATTCTGACTCTCTTTAAATACGAAACATAATGCTAATGGTATAGAATACTCTTATTGATCAGTCTGGGTATCAGTCAAGGTCTGCCCCATCTATGCCCCCCTTCCTCAATGCCTCACACCTGTGGGCAGAGAGCTCAGAATATCCTTGGCTCTCAGACCAGAGCAACTAAAAACATTAACTCTGCCCTGGGGTGTTATCTCTTGATCTCAAACTATGTCCAAATAATGATCATGCTAGCTATAAAAAAGAAAGGTTTCTAACTGCATGAAGAAAATTAACTCATTTTCAGTCAAACCAGCGCATGTCAGCAGAAGGAAAAAAAAATCTCTCACTTTAGAATGCTAGGGAAGCTGAGGAGAGTGCTGAGGAGAACCAGCTGGACTCACCTCCTCTGGCCTGTTTGTCTGAATGAGGTGTAAGCATAACATTGCAGTTACCCACATTTTGTTATGAAAAATTGGAATTTTCACATATGAATTAGGTTGTTGTAGTTTTTTTTTGTTGTTCTTGTGTTTGTTCGTTGTAATACAGAGTTTAAAAGCTACAGCTGGAACTTTGCACTGTATACCTAGAATTTTTCCATAGTGTCTTTTGTCACTGACTAATGGCATTGACAGTATCAACTCACAGTGTTTTCTTGGCTGTTGGTTACCCAGTGATATTGGATCCAGATCAGAAACTTAGAAAATAGTTGGGAGAGTCATTTGTTTCATTTAGAAGAAGAAATAGAGCTACTAGTCAAACAAGTAACTAGTGAGTTGCTATGTTATCAGCAAAAAACCCCATAAATGGTGGGGGTTATTGATCTTTGTGATTTCATCCAGAGGACCAGGAGAAAATTATCCTGTGCAAGTTTTATCCCTAATACTGACACATTAAGGAAATTCAGCTGAGGATAGTTCATACTTATGCTTCTTGTTTTGGTGACTTGAGATTAGATTGAAATACAAATGTGTGGGCATGACCAGCTGTTACAAATATGACAATTACAATTTTTTTCTCTAGTATTGCCTTTCCTGCTAGTTTTCACATCCTTCTTACCGATAGAAAGAATAAACACATCTCAATAGGGGAAATTACACCTCAGGCTACTATTACTGAATGCAGATCCTTAGGTTGTTTAGAATATTCACTGTAAGAGAGGTGATTCTGCTTTTATATGCACACCAGGGATGAAGTATGCCTAGAGCAGAAAACTTGAGAATTTACAAGGAGACCTTCCCAGCTTTGCTTCTGGAAGCATATTAGATCCTTGTACACACAGCTATTAAAGTTTGGCTTTCTTCTCTCTCCTATCCCATAGTTCTAGTTTTTCATACCAAGCTGATACTTTGAACAGGAATATTTTCTTTTTTTTTTTTTTTTTTTAATTTTTTTGATCATACTCAAGGAAAGAAACTTTTCATATTCTTGCTTAGTGCTTACTTTCTTTCACTCTACAATTTTGCTTTTCTAAGGCAGCCCATTTCATCTGCCTTTCAGGGGGAGGTTTTATATGTGGTAGATCTATTGCTTCCTTAGTTCTAGCACAAAATATGATGTTAATCTGAGCCATGTATACTGATACAAATAGGAGGTTTTAGTGAGAATTTTGATGTAATTTTTAGGTTCATTTATATTATTAAGAAAAACACAAGAGGCTTCATAACAGTTAATGCATATTTATCCTCAATGAAATTAGGCTATATTAACAGGAGGTACAGAGAAAATGAAAAAAAAAAAAAGAAAATTGTAAATATTCTATATGTTGAAAATGGAAAGAGCAACAGTTCTGTGCTGAAGAAACAGGAGGCAGTTGGATTAAAAAAGTCTCTGCTGAGGAAAAAAAAGAAAGATGGAATCCTTCATAGATGCTGCCAGATCTGGGCTTCCCAATGTGCTTTAAAAGAAAAAAACAAGTTACACAATTTCATTTCTGTCAGTAAAAGGAAAAAAAAAAATGGTTGCAGTTGTTTGCAAATCACTTCTATGTGAGAAATTTATGTTCTATATGAGGGAATGTTCTATAAAGTCTGGTTTTTAGTGTACTTAACACCTTATTTGTTCTAGAAACTCCTGTTTTAACCTACTTAACACAGAAGAAAAAAGAAGGAAAAAAAAAAATAAAAGGGAAGTGTTTCACCTAAGGCGTAGTATTCACCATGAGAGGTAACAGCTGCGCTATGTTACACCAACTGCTTGCTACAGAAACTTCAAGATAATGGACTTCCTGAAATAGACTAAAATAAATTAAATGGAAGTATAATTACTAGGGCTGCCTATGCACTTGTGCTCTAGAAGACTCAAAAGTTACCTGAATTCCATGATCATGAAGCAAATATTGTGACTACAATCTTTCTTTTATCAACACAAGCATCCATAGAAAACAATTCAGAGGTCCTCCTCTCCTATTATCCAGCCATAAATCATTTTTACAGTGAGACTGCCAGCAGTGGCATTGCCAGTCAGGCAAGGGAGGTGATTGTCCAGCTCCACTCTGCACTGCTGCGGCCTTACCTGGAGCACTGTGCGCAGATTTCAATGCCACAGTATAAAAAAGATAATAAACTACTGGAGAGTGTCCAAAAGAGGGCTACGAAGTTGGTGAAGGGTCTGAAGAGGAAGCTGTATGAGGAGCAGCTAAAATCACTTGATTTGTCCAGGCTGTAGAAGAAGAGACTGAGGGGAGACCTCATCCTAATCTACAGCTTCCTCACAAGGGGAGGAAGAAGGGTAGGCGTCAATCTCTTCTCTTTAGCGATCAATGGCAGAACCTGAGGGAATGACAGGAGGATGTGCCAGGAGAGGTTTAGGTTAGACATTAGGGAAAGGTTCTTTCCCCAGAAGGTGGTGGAACACTGGAATAGATTCCCCAGGGAGGTAGTCATGGCCCCAAGTCTGACAGTATGCAAGAAGAGACTGGACAACGCCCTCAGACACATAGTGTGAACTGTTGTCCTGTCCAGGGACAGGAGTTGGACTCGATGAACCTTGTGTGTCCCTTCCAACTTAGGACAGTCTGTGATTCTGACTGTATTCACAATTTCATATACGACTAAAAAAGTTATTGTGATATTTAATCACAATAACAAACAGATATATTTGAAAATTGTTGAGATTAAATTCTACTCTCCTACACCACCCAACTTTGCAGTTTTAAGGAATGTAGACAAGCTCCAAATAGAGGCTTTGAAATACACATGGCTTATATAACAGAACTAATTGGGAGGCTGGAGGAAAGAACTCATAAGAGTTGATTGGGAAAGACATATGATGATGACTTTTGTTCATAAATTCAGCTGCTGAGATATTTTAGAGTAGTCTGCATTTTCTAAAAAGGATGTCAACAGTGTTTTTCATATTTTCTAAAAACACTTTTTATATATAATTTGGTGCTGATTTTAGTGTTGATTTTCTTTATATAGTGACCACACTTCCCCTCTATTTGCAATTCTGATGAATACTTTTGACAGGGTAAGGCCAGATCCAAATGCTACACAATAACTTTATTTTAAACACCTGTTTTGATTACTATGAAAAAGAATTAAAATAACATGCCTAGTAAAACGTGCTATTTCAAGTTGGTTCTATGCAGCTTTTCTTCTCCCTGACTCAAATTAGAAAAGCAATTGAAAATACATAATTTTTGTTCTATTTTTTCTTGATAAATCAGTCACATAAAGATTTTTTTCCATAAAAATTGTTTGTTTCCTAAAACCTGTTTAGCTCTCTTTGCCTAGCAGTCTGCCTGCTCTAATTGTCATTGCAGTGACAGAAGTAAGGTGTCTTCATTACTTCATTTGCGCTTCACTTGCTAAAAAACATTGGTTGACTTAGATAAAGGAAATTAGAAAGCCTGTAAGAATAATTTGGACATATTCCTGAAATTTATGTTTATAAAATAAAAATCTGGGAAAATAACCAGAGGGAACATTCAAAAGAGTCAGGCTACAGAGTACTAGTATTTATTTGGCCTCCAGGTTTTCATCTTTATCATGAGAATATCTCATGCACCGGAGATTAAAGGTATGCCAAGTGACCATCTTGTTTAAGATAAGGTCCTTAATTTAAAGCTCTTCTGGCAAGCTTGTACATTATGTTTATCTGATTATATATATATAACAGAGACTATTTAGAGACATTAATATATCTGGAGTTGTGCAGAAGCAATTGTCACAATTTCACTCTGTATGTAGAAAATCTGAAACACAGTTCAAGGTAAAAATCATGTTCCATTCCAAGCCAGAAGCATTTTAATCTTTTTTTAAACCTCCATGCATTTAGAAAGGACAGAAATGTGATCTGACTCTGCTACTGAACTTCACAGTGATATTTCTTCAAAAATTGCTTAGAAAAGGCTGCATTTTAATAATCTGCAAGTTTTATGATTTACACATGAAGTCCTTCCATGTTCCCAGCTTCTTGGCAAAGGTTTCATAGCAGCCTGCTCCAGTGTTTTATTGTTTGCAGCACAAAATTTATAACACTTGGTTATTGTCATAAAATACACTATAAAATATTTACTGTTATATTATGAAGGCATTATCATAAGTAGTTAAAACTGTAGCTCAGTTGTCAAAATAATTGAATAAACCGTATTTTGTGATGTATCACCAGTGATGCATCACCATTTTCATTCTGTTCCGTTCAGCTACTCACTAACGTGGCAAAACTGAAATTTTCTCAAGAGTCCACACTTTGAATTAGACATCTTTATTTATATACTGAAAGAAAAACTGAATTAAGTCTCTGTTCTATCAGTGTAACTTGCATTTGAACTTCCTGGAAGGCTTCTTAAGACAGAAATTGTAGTTCTTCAAAAGACATACTTTTTTAAGAGATAATTTTATTTTTAAATTAGCAAAATCAATTACTTCCAGACTTTGAGAAGACAATTGTTTCTGCTTGATGGGTAGCTAGAAATGTACAGTTTATTTTTTTGTTTGAAGCAATAAATCCAGACCAAATTAATCAACATTTTATAAACCCAGAAAAAGGGAAAAGCCAGATCTCCAGAACTTGTCAAAATCTCACTGAATCAAAGTCCTTACCTACTGTTGTTAGACACTGAGAGTAGATGATGTTAAAATAGTTAGGAGTTAATATAAATACAAGACACTAATTTTCAATGCTGTTAGAGCTAATTACAGTTGACCATTAAACTCTCTATAAAGGTAAAATCTCCTCTATCTTTGACAAAGCCAGAACGTATCCATAAAGAAATTTGACCAGGCCCAGTGGGTAGACAAGGCGCATAATATGAGGGACTCCCTAGCCTCTCTATCACACGACACATACAGGACAAGCAGGCAATCACACCAGGTCAGCATGCAGTATTAAAGGCAGGTCCTTCTTGACCAAATTGATCTTTTGTGACAAGGTGATTCACCTAGTGGATGAGGGAAGTATTGTGGCTTTTGACTGCCTAGACTTTAGTAAAGCCTTTGACACTATATCCCACAGAATTCTCCTGGAGAAACTAGCAATTCATGGCTTGGATGGGCATACTCTTCACTGGGTAAAAAACTGGCTGGATGGCTGGGCCCAAAGAGTTGTGGTGAATGAATTCAAATCCAGTTGGTGGCCAGTCACAAGTAGTGTTCCCCAGGCCTCAGTATATGGGCCAGTTCTGTTTAGTCTCTGTATCAAAGATCTGGATGAGGGGATCGAGTGCACTCTCAGTAAGTTTGCAGACAACACCAAATTGAGTGAGAGTGTTGATCTGCTGGAGAGTACGAAGGCTCTAGAGAGGGATCTTGACAGGTTGGATTGATGGGCTGAGGCCAGTTGTATGAGGTTCAACAAGGTGAAGTGCTGCAACACCACAGGCTTGGGGAAGAGTGGCTGGAAAGCTGTCTGGTTGAAAAGTACCTGAGGGCATTGGCTGACAGCCCACTGACTGTGAACCAGCAGTGTGCCCAGGGGACCGGGAAGGCCATATATAAGGCTTATATAAGAAACAGTGTCCTCAGCAGGACTAGGGAACTGATCATCCCTCTGTATTTGGCACTGGTAAGGCTGCACCTCAAATACTATGTTTAGTTTTGGGGCCCTTACTACAAGTAAGACATGGAGGTGCTCAAGCGTGTTCAGAGAAGGGCAACAAAGCTGGTGAAGGGTCTAGAGAAGAAGTCTTATGAGAATCTGCTGGGGAACTAGGGCTATTTAATATAGAGAAAAGGAGGCTGAGGGGAGACCTTATTGCTGTCTACAACTACCTCAAAGGAAGTTGTAGCATGGAGGGTGTTTGTCTCTTCTCCCATGTAGCAAGCGATAGGATGAGAGGAAATATCCTTAAGTTGCACCAGGGAAGGTTTAGATTAGATATTAGGAAAACCTTCTCCATGGATAGGGTTGTCAGGCATTGGAATAGGCTGCCCAGGGAAGTGGTTGAGTCAGCATCTCCATCTTTGCCAAGCCTTGGGAAACGACAGAGATGCCTGAGGCCTGGAGAAAAGCAAATGTCACTCCAATCTTCAAAAAGGGCAAGAAAGAGGACCCGGGTAACTATAGACCAGTCAGCCTAACCTCCATCCCTGGGAAAGTGGTGGAACAACTTATCCTTGGTGCCATCTCAAGGCGTATCAAGGATAAGAGGGTCATTAGGGGCAGTCAACATGGCTTCACCAAGGGGCAGTCGTACTTGACCAACCTCATAGCTTTTTATGAAGACATAACGAGGTGGATAGATGATGGCAGAGTGGTAGATGTGGTCTACCTTGATTTCAGTAAAGCATTTGACACAGTCTCCCACAGCATCCTTGCTGCTAAATGGAGGAAGTGTGGTCTGGACAATTGGGTAGTGAGGTGGACTGTGAACTGGCTGAAAGAAAGAAGCCAGAGAGTTGTGGTCAATGGCGCAGAGACTAGTTGGAGGCCTCTATCTAGTGGAGTCCCTTAAGGGGACCAATACTATTCAATATATTCATCAATGACTTGGATGAGGGAATAGAGTGTACTATCAGCAGGTTTGCTAACGACACCAAACTGGGAGGAGTGGCTGACACGCCAGAAGGCTGTGCTGCCATCCAGCGAGACCTAGGCAGGCTGGAGAGTTGGGCGGGGAAAAATTTAATGAAATATAACAAGAGCAAGTGTAGAGTCTTGCACCTTGGTAGGAACAACCCCAGGTTCCAGTATAAGTTGGGGAATGACCTGTTAGAGAGCAGTGTAGGGGAAAGGGACCTGGGGGTCCTGGTGGACAGCAGGATGACCATGAGCCAGCACTGTGCCCTTGTGGCCAAGAAGGCCAATGGCATCCTGGGGTGTATTAGAAGGGGAGTGTTTAGTAGGTCGAGAAAGGTTCTCCTTCCCCTCTACTCTGCCCTGGTGAGACCAGATCTGGAATATTGTGTCCAGTTCTGGGCCACTCAGCTCAAGAAGGACAGGAAGCTGCTGGAGAGAGTCCGGCACAGAGCCACAAAGATAATTAAGGGAGTGGAGCATCTCCCTTATGACGGAAGGCTGAGGGAGCTGGGTCTCTTTTGTTTGGAGAAGAGGAGGGTGACCTCATTAATGTTAAAGGGTGAGTGTCATGAGGATGAAGCCAGGCTCTTCTTGGTGACAACCAATGGTAAGACAAGGGGTAATGGGTGCAAACTGGAACACAAGAGATTCCACTTAAATTTGAGAAGAAACTTCTTCATATTGAGGGTTACAGAACTCTGGACCAGGCTGCCCAGGGAGGTTGTGGAGTCTCCTTCTCTGGAGACATTCAAAACCCACCTGGACACACTCCTGTGTAACCTCATCTAGGTGTTCCTGATCCGGCAGGGGGATTGGACTGGAGTATGTTTTGAGGTCCCTTCCAATCCCTAACATTTTGTGACTCTATGATTCTGTGATTCAGAGTTAGTGTGACAATACCACTCACAGTTTGAAAGTAAGAAAGTTGTTATTGTTCACTCAGTCCTATTAATTTGGAATTCAAATTTGTATGATTTCTTGAGAATGTACGAGCTGAATGAACAAGTCAAATTTAAGTGTTACTAGATTCACAAATTATGTTTTGTTTCTTTATGTCATCTTCTTTTTAATTAACATATTATTGATGCTTAAAAGGGAAGACCGTGGAGAATATGTTTTCTCTTTGCAGCTCTATTTTTAGTTGGGAGGCTGAAGATGTCAGCTTCTTACCAGCTTTTATCAGTGCACTAAAAAGAAGCATGGGGGGAATCAATCCTGTGTTCATCTGACCTCATGTTAATGCGGGGTGTTGGGTCCAATAGGAATTTCTTTCCAGTAGAATGTTTTTCTGTGAGAAACTGGGAATTCACCACAGCTAACACTTTTCATGTTTTATGTAGGATTTAGCTATGATTCCTTTAATCAAGATGTAATTTGTGGACTAACAGAAGCTACTCCCAGAGCAGCAAAAACTCTTATTTGTCATAGGATTGTGAATTATAATTAGAATGAGCAAGCTATTCAATTGTATTCAATAATCTTCCAAATTCTTGTCAGAATTCACTGGCAAGATTTGTGCCCTAACTAATAAATAAAAACCAACACCTTTCTGATTGCTATGGCAGCTGCTTCGTAGAACTTCTCTTCCAACTGTATCTCAGAAATAGTTTCGAGTGTCTCCTAAAATCTATGCTGAATCTTGGAAATAGGTGGTTGATGTAGATGGAGTCTTTTAGAGAACACAGGACTCTATAATGTTTTATAGCCTCCTCATCACCTCGTCATCCTGATAAAGGTGATTTATTGCTCTTAGAACTGGTTTCTAGCTGGATCTGACTGTCATAATTAAATCTTTCTCAAAATTGTACTAAAAAGACTTTTCTCCAGGTTAGGTCTTGGAATATAAGCCAATCAGACAGAAATCTGAATAAACTTAAAAAAAAAGAAAAGTGGATTCGTAATAAGGATTTACAACTTCAAACATGAAACTAGATAACAGTATTTATAAGCCTATAAATTTTAAAGCTCCCAGACTAATTTAAAATCAGTTTGGTGATACTGCCAGATGAGAAGTGCATAAAGAGAAGGTCCCTTTGATTATCAAAATGTTTGCTTCTGAAAATTAGAACACAACCATTTAGCAGAAGGTGTCTCAAGGCTATAATCAGTTAAAGATATTAAAGAACTGAGATATTTTAGTGTGCTGAATGTCAATCAAGACAGAGCAAAACATGAAGCAATGTGCTAATGTAAATGTGAAATATGCATATGTTAAGGTGACATAATGAAGGCATAAGTGACAGTCATGTTCCTGATATGTTACAGTACTTTGAATACAGTCGTGAATGTGTGTAACTGCAAGAGACACCTTGATGCAGGAACCCGTGAATGTCACGAGGATGGAGCCAGGCTCTTCTCAGTGACAACCAAGACAACTCTGGACCAGGCTGCCCAGGGAGGTTGTGGAGTCTCCTTCTCTGGGAACACTCAAAACCCTCCTGAGTGCCTTCCTGTGTAATCTCATCTAGGTGTTCCTGTTCTGGCAGGGGGATTGGACTAGACGATCTTTTGAGGTCCCTTCCAATCCCTAACATTCTGTGATTCTGTGAACTCTGTTTCACAGAAAATTCATCTTCTAAGAAGGGATTTTGATTAAACTGAAAATAGGTAAGAGACACAATAATACAATACATAATAGAGGCAAAGAGAAAATAAACTGACAGCTCAGTTCTCCATGAGGACAGTTCTTGCCAACATCAGTTTTTTGAGGCCAAGAGCCCTGCCATTTCTCTCAAAGAAAAAACCTGTGCTTCTACATGAGCTGAAAGTTTCTTCTTCCCTGTGTATGGTTTTCCAGACATCCTGATGTAAATCTTGGGACCACTGACTGATAATGGCATATTGATTTAAGAGCTAATGAGAAATTAATATAACTAGGTCTGGTGCTGTACCTTAGGTCATAATTACAGAAACTGCCTTTTTGACTAGCCATATAAGGTAGCATATTTTTTTGTCCTGAAGAACTTGTTTTGTTGTAAACAAATTAATTAACAGTTGGATATGAGTGGGTTTGGTTTGTTTACTCGTATTTTGCTTCACTCTGAGTAAAATTGTAGCTACTGAAAGTTTTGACACAGAAGACAGTGGACAGAACTGAACTGAGGGTAATTATGTAAATGAAAATTTCCTGAACTATGTCTTGGGGTAAAAATACTCGGAGGTCAGAAGACTATTATTGGAAGGTATTAATACATACTTTCCCCTTTCTTCTTATTCTATTGGAACCTCTTACGGCTATGTATGACATGTTGCTGGGGCAGGCAAACTGATCCTCTATGGCCATTCTTATCTGAATCAGGACAGAAAATACTAGAGATACCTCCTACCCACTATTTTGTTATAATGAACAGAATTAAAACAAACATTTATTATATGACCAATCTGGGAACCGATAAAGGTGATGAAGAAGCAAACAAAAAACAGGCAACCAGAATTTTAGATGACTATGCTTATGGCTGGTGCAAGTTTACTTGACGGTCAACTACAAGTGTAATAAATTTGTCTGTTAATATTTACAGAATCACAGAAGGGTTGGGTTTGGGGTTGGAAAGCATCTCTGGAGATCATCTGGTTCAACCAACCTGCTAAAGCAGGTTCATCTAGAGTAGATTGCACAGGAATGCATCCGGGTGGGTTTTGAACTTCTCCAGAGAAGGAGACTCCTCAAACTCTCTGGGCAGCCTGTTTCAGTCTCTCTCTGTCACTCTCAAAGTAAAGAAGTTTCTCCTCGTATTCAGATGGCATCTCCTATGCTTCAGTCTATGCTAGCTGCCCCTCATCCTATCATGGGGCACCACTGGAAAGAGTCTGGTCCCATTCTCTTGACATCCACCTTTAAGACATTTATAAACATTGATAAGACCCTCTCTCAGCCTTCTTTTCTCCAGGCTGAACAGACCCAGCTCTCTCAGTCTCTCCTCATAAGAAAGATGCTCCAGACCCCTAATCATCTTCGTAACTCTCTGCTGGACTCCCTCCAGGAATTCCTTGTACTTCTTAAACTGGGAAGCCCAGAACTGGATGCAGTACTCTAGATGCAGCCTCACCAGGGTAGAGTAGAGGGGGAGGATAACCTCCCTCAACCTGTTGGTCACATTTTTCCTAATGTACCCCAGGATACTGTTGGCTTTCTTGGTTGCAAGGGCGCATTGCTGCCTCATAGTCAACCTGTTGTCAACTAGAACTCTCAAGTCGTTCTCCGCAATGATGTTTTCCAGCAGGTCCACCCCTAACCTGTTCTGGTGCCTGGGGTTATTCCTCCCCAGGTGCAGGACCCTACACTTGCCCTTGTTGAACTTCATGAGGTTCTTCTCTGCCCAGTCCTCAAGCCTGTCCAGGTCTTGCTGGACAGCAGCACAGCCTTCTGGTGTATGAGTCCTTCCTCCCAGTTTGGTATTATCAGCAAACTTGCTGAGGGTGTGCTCAATCTCTTCATCCAGGTATCTTACCATCATATTTAAACGGAAATACCCCATAAGATATTGTTAGGGAATAATTTATGAGTAGCAGCTTTACTAGGCTTTCAAGGAAGCAAAATTAGGGAAGATGTGATCAAGGAGAAAGTCCTCCATAACCATAAGCATGTCTGTTTCAAAACTAATGTTGAAAAGCAGGGTATAATGTTACATTTTTCTTTCCTATGTCTAAATAGTTCATTTTTGGAAAGTTATATAATTTTACAGTTTTCTATCACATATTTCCAGTTGCCAATGCTATGCAAAAAAAAATATGGGACATAAAGAGACATAAATTCAGGACACAAACTTATCACTGCAAGACAAGAAGGAATACTTTTCTGTATATGTGGCAAGCGCAATTAGCTAAGTATACAGTAAGAAGTTACCTTCTTTTGAAGAAACAAGAGTTGGTCAATAGTGGAAGTAAGGCATTGTACATGATGAATCAACAATACCTACTGTCTAGTAAAAAAATATGTGCTTTTTTACAGCTATATGTATCTATGTAAAGTGACACATAAATTTAAACATTATTCCCTCTGGAATTTGCTTTCTGAATAATTTCATTATCTTGGTTATTTTAAGCAGAGAAAGAATACAATCTTACACATAACTCTCTAGCAAAACTAAACAATCCCTCAGTAAAATGCTATTAATCCCTCAAGAACATATCAAAATTAGGCTTTTTTATATAGTTTTTTTCATGTATCCCCCCAGGCCTGGATGCACAAAGAAACTGTAAGCCACGAATTTTTCCTAAGTGAAAACCAAAAAGCAATTCTACATGCTTCATGGTTCAGGCTTTCTTTACTCTCAACTCCTTCTTCCCTTTTTGTTCTAATACAAGACAATGGTGACAAAAGTATTAATAGAAAGTTTCGTTTTGTTTTGTTTTGTTTTGTTTTTGTTTTGGTTTTGTTTTGTTTTGTTTTGTTTTGTTTTGTTTTGTTTTGTTTTGTTTTGTTTTTACTTACTGCAGTAAATTGTGCACATTCTTAATCCTCAGGTTACAATCTCTGAACTGAAATTATCTAAAATTCTATAGTTTTCAGTTAATAAAAAATAAATAAAATGAACTATTCAGTTAAAACCAGGCACATTAATAGAGCAAAATGCATACAATTTCTCTACTACATTTATAAAAAGCATTGGTTTTTATTACTACATACAAATCCTTCCACCAAGACCAACAGTGTATTGAACAAGATACGCTTCACATATCACAATGCCTTTGTCTCACAGCATTCAGACAAGAAAGGCAATGATTAGAAGAAAGACACATTACTGATTGCGATTTATTCAAAGATAAGAAATCAAAGATTTTTGACTAAATGGAACTAAATTCGAAACTTAGCTTTATTTCAGAATTTTCACTAGTATATCTGTAAAAGATCACATTGTTATGGCATACTATAAAACATAAACATAGAATATACACTTTATATTACCTGAAGTAAATGGATTCATATTCCTCAACAATCTCTCAGTTACAATTCTGATTTTGCCTTAAGTCCACATGGACAATTACTGTGTTCTAAATGAAGAGAAGCAAAGACTTTAATAAAAATGAGGCTCTGAAAGACTCTTCCTTCCAGAATGAGTAAGGAGACAACTTTTAGAAAATTTCACTGCTATTATTGTTCTTATGCTTTATGAATGAATACAGCATGACCAAGCATAACTTTCAGCATTGTTTTGCACTCTTAAAGGCTAAAAAGGGTTTGGCCTGGATGAACAGGAGATTTCCCAAAAATATGTAATTGCTCTATGAGATAGTAGGTAATATAGCAGTAGAGAACAGACCGAGTCTATATTTACTGTGCATTTGTGAAACATAAGAAAGAGAGAAGAATAGGTTCAAAGACTAAATTTAAAACACATACTCATTCAAAAGTTACTGGGCTTCAGTTTAAATGTTGGAATCTTGACTCCTATATTTCAGCCAGACCATAGTTTGAGTGATAACATTCAACTTGTTGAACAAATTGCATCTGAATTTTCTAAAATGATGACAACATAAATTTCTTCCTAACCAGTTATTTTATTCTACTTTATACCAGAAAAATTTTAGCCCACCTATGATTTCCATGATGTTTGAAGTTCTACTGTGTAAGAAGAACTTTGTCCTCTATCTATTGAAGTAAATGACTGCAGAATCAGGACAATATCTTATAAAACCTTTTGGATCTTAGGGGTTAAAAGGTGCTCTTATAAACGGAAGTCATTATTATTTACTCATGGTGAGCTGAGGTGTATGACCAGAGTTGTAGCGAAGCTTCTGCATGTATTGCTTTTGCAAGATGTCTTAGTTGAAGCTCAGTAGGTTCAGGCAGTTATCACAGAGCCATGGATTAACAGAAGAGTTGGAACATGACCTGAGAATCTCATTAAACTTCACTCACAGGAAGTGTCTTACAAAGTCTTTCTCAGAGATCAAAACAGGAAAAACACTTAGAAATACACAGCGTGAACAAAGACTGATGGCCTCTAAGAAAGAAAAGGCAGGCTTCACCATCTGGTTAGGTTTCTTTGAAGACCAGACTACCATAGGAGACAAAAAAACGGGATTCAATGGATACCACAAGTTCAGATTTCCAGAAAGGATTTGACAAAAGTCCAGCTCATGTGTTGTTCTTTTTTACTGCAAAGTGGCTCAAAAGCATATGGGCTAGCTGCATTTTAGCAGTGTTTTACTGTTCAAAGTTCAGCACAGAATGGAGGAGGAACAGGGTGGGCTCTGGGGGCATCCGGGCATACTAACTGCTGTGAAATGTCATGCATTGATGTTTCACATAGTAACATCAGCTGTATTTAACCCAGTGTCTGCTGATTTCTAGTGCAATGGCCAAATTTCCTTCTGGAGCGCTGACTTTCTTCTCAAGTTCTTATTTTGATCTGGAGCGCTTTTTGTCTTACGTACATTAGAAGGCACTTCAGACATTGCCTTTAAGACCTACCATAAATGATGGGTTTACTGCTGCAGAATTTATGTACAGAAGGTGATGCTTCACAGCAACATTTAAGAGTTTGTGTACATCAACACAAGAAGCAGAATAAGTGGTTACTTGTGAACTGGTGCCACATTCAAAATACTATGAAGTAAACATAAAGACTCTTATTGATTTAACAGGTCATGAGAGTGACATGTGACCTTCAAGTTACTGTTATCTTCTAGCAGGAATAAAATTAAACTTAGCCAGATTTATAGATTAAATCCCCTAACTCTTCAAGCACGCTAAATTTTTGTGTATATTTGTTCATTAACTCCTAAGTACTGTAAGGTAACAGACCAGATGTGTCCATGACTTTCCTTGTGACTAAATGCTTGCACCAATGCTTCAGCTTGCTTCTCCTCCCACATGGTTTCAAACTGGAATGGGCCGTACTTAAATGCCTCCAACAAAATAGCCTGCACAGGTTAGTGATCTAGAGCTTAGTACGTGTGTATTTGCTAGTCTACCGAATATTAACTACTAGAGCAGGAAATTATGTGATCCGTTATGGATTAAATAAAAGAACTGTTATGTCCTGTTGTAAATACCCTTTCAGGATATCTTTAGAGTCCTGAATATCGGAGTCTGCTCATGAAAAAGTCTTTGGACAAGCTGATCTTTCAAAATTCTTTTCACCATACATTTTTACAAGCCATTAGTAGGTCTGTGGACCTAATTCTGTTAGCTTATCTAGATTTTCCTTTCTGCAAAGAGCTACTGTTTATTCCATTGACACAAATTCTATCAAATGCATTCATTTAGTCTGCAAGTAATTGAACTTCTACTGACATCAATATATTTATAGTACAGATTGCATGGATTTTTGCCTTATCTCTATAAGTAAAATTTTTTCTGATGAGACAGTTTCTTCTCATCTTCTGTGAATGTACTGTTTAACTACAGCCATTATTTTGTGATAATCAAACAAATGACTTAATAAAACCTTCTGTAAAGGATAATCTAAAAGAAAAAAAAAATCTTACTTAAAAGAAAAAAAGGGATTAATATCTTTGTTCAGGGCCTAAAGTGTTTCTCAGATCCTGGAAATCAATGGCACTTTATATCAGTCAAATGATACCAGTCATATCTGACAGATAGCTTAAAAAGCCCTGAAAGTGATTCAGATGAAATATGTTTTTTCTTTCTTTATCTGCCCTCCTTTTCAGCAACCACAGGTATTTTATTGCATTATACATTCTTACCTAGTTGCTCCTCAGAAATATTTAAGTCATCACAAAAAATCTGTACAACTTTTAGAATTCATTTTCTAAGACACTGGAATATTTCTAAGAGCTTTTGTGCCTTTTTCTTTATTATTTAGGGAAAGAAAATAACTATGTGAATAAATAATAAATACAATTTACTGAATAAAATTTGCACTATTTTAAAGGGTTCAGTACCTTCAGAGTTACCAGATTATTTCCATTGTGTTCCACAATTGCAGGCACAGAAGTACATCTTCATTATAAGCATAAAAGCAGTACTTTTTTTGAAGGTTACATTCCTGCTTATACGACCAAAGTTAACAAATATAATCAGTTTGCTCTGTAAGAGCTAATTACATTTTTGTGCACTAGCCAATAAAGTGGGAGTAAGTAATGACTGTGATTGCAAACACTGGAGATTAAATAAGATTTTTTTGTAATATTAACACAATTTTCATATTCTTACGAAAGCTTTGCGTGGAAAAGGGGAAAGGAAAAAATGCTCTCAATATCTTAACAGATTGTGAATGCCATGCCTTTGGGTCATTTTGAGCAATCTCTTATGTACCCTGGCTCAGAATACCAGTTGATAGAGCTAGTTTTATCAGCTAATGGGCTGGACCTGAATTTTCCATTTAAATTGACCAGTGAAATGAATGGCACTGGAATAACTGTGCTACTTAAGGTTACTCTTTTTCTAAGCTATCAACAATATTTTTTTCCAAGATTTGTTGTAGTAAAGCACCTACATTATAATGAAAATCCATTCATTATAGCATACAAAATGTGCACTTCTATGAAATCCACACAAGAAAGAAAAAGTTTGCATAAGTCACTTGTGCTTAGTTTCTTTTTAGCACAGTTAAACTACTTTCAGCACCCGTAACTAGCTCAAGTGAGACTGTACTGAATCATAAGAAAATGTTTCTTTATATGCTTAGAAGACTTTTTTCAAAACTGGATTTAGATTTTAAATTTCCTAAATATTCTCAAAAATGTAATCCTTCAAATCTGAAGTACAGTGTGATTTAAAAAAAAAATGAAAGTTTTTCCTGGTTTTAGTCATTTTCATAACAAATGACATTGACAGTCTACAGATTTTGTAAATAAATTACTATACCAACCAGAAGTAGTACTAACTTGTGATAAATCTTACCAGAATTACTCTTAGTGACTTGACATCTGCCTTGGTCGAACACGTGTGGATAATTACAGTCCTTTTTATTTAACTGCATATTGCAGATTTATTGTTTTCATCAAATGTTATACATATCGGCACGTGTAAGCTCAGTGGATTTATCCTATCTGAGCTAAATATAGATAGAGTTAATTTGCGAATGAAAAAGATTTCGTAAGAAGTGCATATCGAGGTGATTACCCTCCTCCTGATGAACTAAATTAATGTTTTTCCTTATGAATATACATATGCTACTGTTGAGTCTCCTCAAAAAGCTGTAGTTGGCCATATGATTCCAGCTTTCCTTCTTCAGTCTCCAGATACTGAATACTCTTAGAGAAGAAAATTAAAATCTTGCTAAACACATAGGGCTTTTTCATTCTTCACGACTGAAAATATTTCTATGAATATTTCTTCAAGATATTTCTAATGTTTATTTCTGTGACTTTACTTGGTGAGATAATCAAACCTTGGAAATCAATCTAAATTCACAAGTTTCATTCATATATTCAGTGTTTACTGAGTACAAAATTTAATGAGTTCAATGACATTACATTTATCTTGATGTACAACAGTTAAAAAACAGCAAAGCAGTTACCTCCTGAGACAGGATTCAAGGAAAGGTGTTATTTTGATACCAGTCACTGAGTGCTGAGAGGCCTTCCACAATGCTTTGTGATGAGGACAGGGAAGACCACACTGTACTATCCCCTACTCATTCTTAGTTCTCAGGGCTTAATCTGAACGAGTGTAAATTTGAAAAGTGATCATAAAAAAAAAAAAATTGTCTTAAAGCCTGCTACAAAATGATGCAAAAACATTTAACATTGTTTGATTTACTTAGATCAAGAATGATCAACCAGACATACATCATAAACTGGCAATCCGTTTGTAGCCTCAGCAGCGTTATCTGTCAACCACTCTTTGCACAAGCTGTCCACAGTAAAGGGCATTTTCAATGTTCTGGTTGAGTTTTACATCAGGAAACCAAGAGGATAATTCAACCCATCATGCCAATTAGTATTTTCGCTCTCAGAACATGTTTACTGTGATTTTGTCTCTGCTGCTAAAGGCCAATGTCAGTGAATGAGTCTACTGACCATACGCCCATGCTAGAGCTGTTTGTCAATGTCACTAGTTTGTTGACTGTATATCCCTGATTTCTGGTATTGGCTCTTCCTTCAGCATCCCCTGTAATGGTTAGACCACACATCACCATATATGCAGAGGAAAATTGATTGTGCAAACTTCAGCAACCTATCACCACTAGCTAAGATAAAAGACTGGTTGGATTATTTTCCAAATGCTACTGGAAAATCATATAATAGACTCACCTGGGATAATTTCAAAAGATAAAGCAAAACCAGTCCAAAATATTAATTACGTGGTAGCTTTCACAATGTTATTACAATAATAATATATTTGCTGTATTTTCCAGTTCTGATGCCACTGTCATCTGTCACCTCTTTTTTTTATTTCTATTGTGTTTCTTAATTTAAACTCCCTTTGAAATAGTTGCATTTATAGATTCTCATTGATAGATGAAGAGAAGAAGGAGAGGAAAAAGAGTTGACAGTATCCTTCTTACAGAGATCAAAATGAGATTTATTGCTTCAAATATTAAATCTGTCTACTTAGGCTGTGTTATAAATGCACCTTCATTCCCCACTACACATCCTCAAAGATGACAATCAATTTGTTCTACAGTAAAACTGGAAATGTACAATCACTGTTAAATAACACTTGCAGATATCAAGGTGACACTGGTAGTTTTGGAGAAGGCCTTTTTACTGTCAGTGCATTTTAGATAATGGAATGTAACTGGGAATAGATGTATAACCAGCTCCTAAATCAGTCAGGACTTTCTGATGGTATCATAAATGGAGAAAGTGAAACTTGAGGACCCCATCTGAGGGCATAATGAACAACAGTCAGTAAATTCTTCATGCGTCTCCTCATATCAGAGAATAGGAAAAAGAATACCTACTGAGGACTTTGAGTAATAATCTATTAAATCAGACCAAATGTTCCAAATAATTATTTAATAGTAAAATATTGACAAGTAATGTAATAACATGCCTAGTCTGCAACTGCCAGATTACATATTTTTATAAAATAATACAGTATTCGAAGTCAAGAGGTTCAGTTATGCTAATAAATAATTAAATGGATTCTTCCCATTCTTTTATATATACTTTTAATGTAACTATAATATATAAACATGATAAACGTTCTTATGCCAAGCTGAATTAAGAAAAAGATACATATTGTTTTCATACATTTTCCAGGGGAGAAAAAAAAAACAACAACAAAAAAAAGGAAGATGTTTAATTGCTCTATTTAAGCCTGAACTGCTGATGAAGAACAGGAAAGCTAGTGATGACCACTTGACCTTGAATCAACTTGGGAGCACCAGCACTGATACTAGTTCTATTACAGGAGAATTCTTCCTCTTCATTAAAAAAGTGTAGGTGGAAAACAACAATACTCAGATTCCAGGTGTTTTGATCCTTGGAATGTGGTCAATGCGCTTTAAAGACAAACCTTAAGGGCTTCAACAAATCAGATTCTTAAGGACAGTTGATAAAAACCAAAGTGCGTATGTGTATGCACGCACATATGTGTGCCTGTGTGACAGTGCTTTCTCCCATTTATACAAAAACCTGGGGGCTTTTTTAAAATCATAAGAGTATTTTGAAGAAAGATGAAATGAAAAAAACAAAGTTAATAATTTTTATCTGTAGGGCTTGTGTCTGTAAAGTCATATAGGGTTTTGAAATTCAAGGTTACAAACAATTTTTAGAATTAGAAAATACATTTCTTATTAAGACATACTTATTTATAACCACATAGTATCTTAGTGCACAGAGAACTTTGTGCACATTAGGCTTGGGGAACACGTATATTTATGGGTAAATTAACCTTCAGAGGATACAAAGCATTTGAATTATGAGGTAAACATTGTGAACCATGAACATTTAAATGAGTTAATTTATAAAAGATTTTCAGGAATAACGTAAAAAATGTCTGATTCTTTCCAATCCAAGGGTGTGATTGGAGAGGCGGGGAGAAAACCAAACCCATGCCTTAATTCTCAATGGCATTTATGTAAAAAAGTTTTTTAAATGCATTTCTAAAATATTAATGAAACAATAGCTTAAAACTTGAAACAGAGTTGCAAAAATGGGCTAATATTAATTTCAAAACGCTGTTGCACTCATTCTAATCTGTGTGTTGGCACGTTTTATGCGAAATCTAACCCCTTTCAGATAAATCAGTACCTCAGGTAGGTGGCAGTTATGTAAGTACATAGAAAGGAAGGTCTATACGTCCTAGCCACAAGCAATGTCTTAGTCTTCCTCATGGTTCCAGAGGCACTGCTTTAACAAGACTAAGAGTTGTGAAATGTCTACAAACACTTTCCAGTGTAAGTCAGCATGACTCCTTTTCAGGAATACAGAAGTAGCTGTTGGCTTTGGCATTCACAGGCCCAGAGGTAGCTTTCTATGCTCACTCCTAGCCCTGTAGAACTCAGCCGTTGCTCCAGACAGAACATGCCTTTATTTCTTCCTGATGTCTTTTTGAGATTCAGGGATGTTTGTTTGTTTCCATCTCCGTTATGCTACCTGAAATATAACAGCTAGGAAAAAGGCAGAATGGTCTGATATTGTTTCAACATAATAACTCATTGTTTAAAGATACTTATAGAGATGGAAGCAAGCTATATATTTTATGTTCGCTGTTGTGAACATGCTAGAGGACAAACACTTATAAACCTCTCCTGGTGATGTCTTTAATCTATTGCCCTTTTAGTTTAAAAGTGTACTGTAAAATACTAAATTCAGTATTTTATCTAAACAGAAACAGCTGGAAACATGTAAAGATAAGCATAAGCTTTCACACAGTTATTTATTGCAACCAGTCTCACTTTTAAAAGGTTTAGCAGTAACTATCCAATGAAAAATATCCTAGTATTGGGAAGTATATATTCTTTTTTTCAGAGCCATGGTGTATCATTTTTTCTATAGGCTGATTATCAGCATCCAACCACAAATATGTCTTCGATCTTTTCTTTTATAAATGATTTTTTTTACTATCACACACCATTTCAAAACCTGAGTTTCATCATCAAATATTTTTTGGTGGAACACACTCCAAAGCCCATCATCTCACTCCCTTCTCATCTCGTGAATACTCACTCTTTAGCTTCTGCTATAAATTGATTCATCTCATGTATGTCTGATCCATGTACCATGCCAAACTCTTCTGAGGCTTTAAAGTTGAATTTAAGGCCATAGAATTGAAGTGAAAAGTCAGCAAAAAAAAAAAAAAAAAAGAAAATTTGCATCACTGATGAGCTAGTGTCAAATATTTTCATCTTTTTAAGCATTCTTTTTACGTTAAAAACTCTATCATGTATAAACAGAATTAAACACACTGTTACTTTCCTTTTTTTGGTGACACGATCATTCATAAATAAAATAGCTGACTAACAGAAAAAGATCCAAGCATTTGCTTTCTTGTGTTCAATCTTGGTCTCTAGAAATCTCAGAAGAGACTGGGAAATTACTTTATTTCTACTCTTTAAGACAAAAATCTTTTTAACTTGGGATGGAAGGAGAAATGGGATAACGAAAAATGTGCAAATATATACACTCAACTCATAAACCATCTGGAATAAAGGACAGTGAGGTGTAGTATAATTAAAGCAGAAGAGAATTACATTCTCAAGCTTCCTAAAAAATTTCATATTTAATGACTCAGTAAATATGATTAAGAAGGTATTTGTAAGAGTTTCTTCTGGTTTAGATAGATGTCTCTGAATCAAGTGAAACCTTCAAAGAGAAGCACTTAAGGTAGATGTCTACCAGAAAAGAGAATTCAAAGGACCCTGTTTCCCATTCAACACTGCAAACTGTTTCTGATATCAGTCAAAGAACTCTGTAAAAGATATTATTTGGTAAGAAATTTGGCTTTTTTTTGTTTTTAATCTACTCACTAGAAATAATAAAAAATTGTCATCATTATGTTATTCATGAAGAAAAATGGTGTCAAATATCACTAGGAAAGAAATAAGGGAGTGCTTACCTTTTAAAACAAACATAAAGCAAGGTCATTAATTACTCAGATAAAATAGGAGAGGACCTTTTTACTACACTTAGCCAGGAAGATTTCCCCTGCTTAAAAGAGAATCCATGAGTTCAAAAAACAGCTAATACCAAAAAATCTATTTTCAGTTCAAAAGGATGGAAACTCACCAGGGCATATTGATTTATATGAGAGCGTTCTCATCATTTTTTCACAATGTACCTATGTATGTGACTGTTCATTACTTGAATTAATGTTATTGAAGAATCACACTCCACTGTGAAAGTAATTGTTCCTTGATATTATGTTCTGATTTCCTGTTTCAGTTTCAGCTCTAACTAGTCAATTTGCTTGGTAGTGGTTTACCAGAAAGTGAACATAGATGTAACAGAAGATAAATTTAATCTTGAAAGTATAAGGAAAAAAATTTAAAGTGATATGCAACCGATCAAGAGTTCAAAACCTTAGAAGAGAGATGTCCGAAGGTAGCTGTCATACAAGTCCATGTGATACAAAACCTGGAAAAAGTACTTAGAAGAGTGTTTACTGGTTCCCAGCCCAGTCTGGCAGTGACTAGAAGTTACTACCATATTATGTTGTAGTAATGAAACTTTCCACTTCTGTCTATGAGTTCTGTGTAGACTGTGTACCCTATGGACAGCCTTTCTGCTTGTGCAATAGTGCCAGGTTTTCTTCATGACCTTGTCTGCAATCATTCTGTAAGACTTCTGAAATTTCACATGCTATAGAATTAGTGAAGCTATTAGGGAGTCTAAAGTGCTGAGGTTCAGTTTGTTTTACATCTTTACAAGCATATGAAAACAGATAAAATTAAGAATTTTTGTTACTTTCACTCCAGACTCAATGGCATTTTATCAGAGAATCTCTCTTTCCCAAACAACGACAAGAGGTAACTCGTTTATCATGAGTTATCTACATCTCCGTAGAATGAAATTTGTACTTTTGTCCTTATAACCCCTTGTCGCGGAAGTTTATTTTTTTGAGGTTAGGACAGAGGCAGTGTGGCAGTATAAGAGGAGAAAAACTCACACCACCTTTTGAATAAAATGAAATTAATAAAATGAAGGCTTCAACTCCAGGGCTCTCATTTCAGCACTTGTGCAAAAGCAAAATGTTTTTATCAAAGAAAGATTGAGTTTCCCAGTTGACTTGCAGCCCTACAAACCTTCACAGACATGGCATGCTTTATTCATGAGCTGTAGACTCAAGTCATGGGCAAAGTCACTCTCTACTGAGATAGAAAAATTCAAGGCAGCATTTAAATGGTGATTTGACCACTAGGCCTTTTGAAATATGTTAATATAGGTGAGCAATATGCACAATATGCACTCGGAGCACCTGGTATAAATATGCACTCGGAGCAACTGGTATAAAAAGTATTTCTTTAAAGTTTAACTTATTTAATTCAGTGAATAATCCATTCTGAAGAGTCATAAAATAATCATTGCTACAGTTGCTTCAAGTAGCCTCTGTGTGTTGTTTCGTTTTGTTTTGTTTTGTTTTGTTTTCCCCAATCATATTCAGAATAATATAAAAATTAATTCAAAAAATCATTCCAGGCTGCCAGGCAGACTATTTAAAGGAACAACAGTAAAGGGCTCTCCATTTTAAAGTTCACTGAGACTATTATTATTGCCAAGAATCCCAATGCAATGCACAAGGATTGTTATGGAAGCCTTTGTCCACAACACACCACTTCCATTTGTTGGTTTGTGTGGATAACTATTTTTATAAACACAGAGCAAAACTAGGAAAACCAAGCTGAAATTGATATGAAATAACTGCAATGACCATCATATCCAGAAACAGTGAACCTAACGTTTGCAGTGTAATACTTCAATTAAAAAAACAAACAAATAATCAAAACCCACAAACAAACAAACAATATCCAAAAAAAAGACCACTGTTTAAATGAAAGAACAGTTTTACCCAGGATGCCTTTCTCTCTGCAATAACTCTTCTTAGGTACCTCGTCAGCTGTGAACTCTAACTCTGAGGTATATATCTTAGCAGGGGAGCAACCCACAGGACTACTTAATAATAGCACAGGTTTCCAATTTAATGTCAAGTTAATGGTTTAAGTATCTGTCACCAGTGTAGCTATATTGAGTTGATTACTATTCCTCCCAAAGCAAATAAAAGGGGAGGTTTGCATTTCTGCATTATAAAATATATTTGGAAAAAGTACATTGGTTAGGAATAATAAAATAAAGAAATTAACAATATGTGCACATTTGTTCTGTTCTATCATGGAAATATACCATGTATGTGCCATTGTATCACGTACTTCTGATGTCTATTTATGAATTATTGTAGAACAAAAGACAGGCAGAATTTTGCAAGATTTTTTTTTAATCATACATTGAAACACCATTTGTGCTGTGTTTTCTTGCTTAAAGAGCTAAAATTCAGAATTTCAACTGAAAGCAATACTCAGTACCTACAGGAGTACTCAGCATTTTTTCAAAATCAGTTTCAGAAAGTTCACAGAAACAAGACTGAAATACATTATAAACGTTCTATGCCTGGTCTTCAGCTAATATGTATTTATACAGCTCCAGAAAAGTCAGTTAACTTGGATTATCTTTTTTAAAATATATGAAAAATATCTAATGTCATTTTATAGCTATAGTAAGTTCAGAGTTTAAAGAGCAAGGATGTTCTGACTTCCAGAGCTAAAAAGCTAAGAATGTAGTCTAGCTTGGAACACAGCATACAGTTCACCACAAATAAAACAGTGTAGCTTTTGGAGCACCTCCAACTCCAAATTTATACTAATGTATTAGCCAAAAATATATTGCAATTGGAAACACTAAAAGAAAGTCACCTAATAATTTGGTAGAACAGGACAAGGTCTTTTTCAGAGCAATTAGAGTGCCTTGTAATATCATATGACCTGTTTTCTGATTAATATTGATATATTTTACTGCATTAAGAATACAACTGGTGAAAAAAATCAGATTAGTCTCAAAATGAGGCCACGTTTGAAACTGGAGTCCAGAATGTAGGTCAACACTGCAGATGTGTTCCTATTTTCATAACGTGTTTAACCAGAGTTTTCAATCAAAATGTTACAATATTATGGAGAAGTTTAAGTACAATTATAAATCTCAAATGTGAAATTCCAACCTCGTTTTAAATGACAGGTTCCAAACCCATCTCATCCCCTTTTATGTTACACTTTTTTCATCTTCATATGTTTGCTACTAAATAATACTGTCATCTCTCTACTACCTTTCACAACATTCAGTCGATGTCAGCAACTATCCTCATGCTCTGCTGCTGCTTACAGATTAATTTACTGATCCATTTTTCTGTTTTTTCTACTCTAAGTTGTTTCCACATTGTGTGCTATTGTAATAAGCCGAAGCCATTCAACGTAAAATATTATTTTAATCTATGAAAGATTGAGTGATTTGTCTAGAATTTATAGCTGCCTTCATGCAAATGTCAGTGGTATCATGATGATGATATTTCATTCCAGATAGAAGAGACTAATCAGCTTTTTATTATCGTTCTACTTTTATTCTCATTTTCATTACTTTATTACTTCCTTTTTTTCAGTCTCTTTCTCCCTCTCCTTCCACAGGGCCTGCCATATTATAGGAGAATTCTATTTATACTATATTAAAGACTAACCAAATTGTCTTTAAAAAAATTTTAAAAGCACAATCCAATTTAGGTATGGGCAGCTAGAAAAAATCAAGTATTGCCAATCATTTAACAAAGCTCTGTAAAAATAGATATACAGCTACCTAATCTTAAAAAAACCTGAATTCCAGATTGACAATGTGCCTAGAATGATGATGGATGCAATGTAACAATGTGACTGAATAGTAATAGCTATCTCTCAGGAATACATATATCTAGATAAATCCTAAAATATTTATAAAACTTAACAGCTCAAATTAAAAAAAAAAAAAGGCTTCGAGACACAACTGGATCTTAGATGCATGCAGTTATATGAAATATTAGCATTGCCTATGCAACAAGGAAACATTCTGCATTTACTTACTCCCATTTTTCAATTGTAATTCACTCTCTTACCCATTGTGATGCACATTTTGTGGAACTATGTTGTAAAATAAAACAAGAGAGTTTGTGTAACAGAGGTGAATCAGAGAGAGAATCATATTGGAGCATAAAACCTGAAGATAATTCTATTGAATTCAAGGTTCCTAGCTTCCAGAGTTATAAAAGCTTCATTTTCCAGGTTCATCTTTTTGGAGTATTTCATAATCATTCCTTTGAGAATCAAGACTGGAGAGGCCAGAGGTGGAAGACCTGTTCTGTGAAAAACGTTCCCCCTGTGGTGATTAGACATTCCTGTCCTTTATCAATTGTCTGTATGGTTCACCCTGATGCAGACAGTTATTTCACTTGTATCACTGGAAAGCAGTCAAACCCATGAAACCAGTAACATTTTATAAGAGACATTTTGTTTATAAGAATTGCTATTTTAAATTTTTTTCTTCTGTCATCTTACTGTTGTATTGATAGGGTAGTATAATTGTGAAAGGAAACACAAATATTTTAAAATATGTTAAATAAAAGTTATATATTTTAGTTTCTTTTTTCCTGTTATTTACTTAGAATGAACCATGAAATCCTAAGTTCAGGAGCACACCTTTATAGCACTAGAGCATCTCCACTCTGTGTCTTAATTTCAAACACATAAGGCTACAAATTCTTAAGACTAAATAAAATATAAGATTGACTGTTCTGAAGTTGATCCATTCTCCAGCTTGAAACCAAGTCTGAAATGCCCCCTCAGTAGTTCCTGCTCATTAATCTTTCACTCAGGAAAGTCTATTCAAGAAATTCAATGGTTTTCTTTGTTAGGGTTTCAAATGCAATATGATAGTGGTAGCATTAGCATCAAGTTAAATTCTGAACCTATTTTTCCTCTTGCTTGTATTTTTTCCTTCCAATCTTTGCTGCAAATTTAATGGATGCAAATGAAATTGAGCACTGTAAGCAGAAAAAATGTATCTTTGGCTGCAAGCCTCTTGAAAGTAGTTTTGCTATGAATTTAAGCCTTTTTTTTTTCATTTCCAAATGTGTTTTTCTTTTGTTAACATGTAAGATAATTGGTCTGACCTTCCTCAAAATAGTTGTAGTGACAGAAATCTGGATGATATAATGGTTCAAATAAAATGGCCTGACCCCCACGTAAATACATTTCAGCTTGAAAGTGTAATTATGGACCTTAATGAGAAGAAAGCTTAAATGAATTGGGGTTGTTTTGCTATTCTTGGTGTCCTTTAGCAGGTTTTTAGTTTGACTTTTATAACATTCAGTAGGAGATTCATTATCATGGTTTTCTGTTTATCACTTATCTCCCTTTTTTAAGTACTTCATTCAAAACTTGCATATTGTCTCTTGTTTGAAGGGGATAAAGCATATATAACATCAGGTATTGCCTAAGTTCTATTTATTTCACCTTCTCAGTTGCTGTCTCTGCAACAAGTACTCATCAAACCTTCCTCTGAGGGCTGTGGGGTCTCTGATGAGACAGCACAGTTTGTCATTCATCTGAATCCATCCAGCTCATATCTTGTGTCTTAACTTAAAGCAAACTGGCAATATGGTGCTTTGTGGTTCCAAACAATAGTGGTAAAGGAAGTGGCTTCTACATCCACATCAAGTTCTATTGCTTGTACAAGGCCATCAAATGCTTCTGAAAGTGTTAAAGGCATAATTCTATTGTCTTTGTGTTTACTTTGATTTGAAAATAATTAAGACACAGGAACATGATCCATTTGCTTTTAGCACTCACTAGTGTAAATTACTATAAGCAATAATAAAAATCTATTGCTTGTTATATCCCCTAGTGCCAGATGTTGATGAGCTTCAGTATTTGGATTTCCTATAAATAGTTCTTTTTTTACCAAAACTCAGGAGTTTCACTTGCACAGATACATTTCTGAGATTTTTTAAAGTCCTTATGTGAACCAAAATATATAATTAATTCAGTCTGAAAATCCAAATCCTCTTGACTGTCATCTGTGAATATTTCAATGACTTAACTTTTGCAATACTTATTGCTGGTTTAGAGTTAAAAACAAACAAACAAAAAACAACAAACAACAACTCCAACTGTAAAGATTTCCACAACCTAACAACGACATAATGAAATACAAATAGCAAAATTAACTTGTAATCTAGAAGAAATGAATCAGGTTTTGAGTTGTTTCACAATAATTACTAAGAAAATGAGACTTGGAAAATTTTTAAAAAAGTATAAGTCCTGGTGTACTGTAATCCTAGGCAACAAGGTCATTTTTTTCAAAGATCTAGAAACTGCAATTTTCATCAATTTTGATCTTGGTAGTCTGAATCAAAGACTATTCCAAGAATTACGCTTCTCTGACAATTAATCATCTATTTTTCAGCCTACATTTACTTATGATTAACTTCACCTGTTTGCTCATGTTTCAAGACTGTTCTGCAGTCTAAATTTTTGTGTGTTCCACTGTTTACTCACATATTTCCACGGTCGAATGTATAATTCTTTTTTTCCTACTTTAAATCATACAAACTTTCATTCTCTTCTTGTAAGAGAGGCTTTCCTTGCCCCTGATCAATCTTGCAAATTTTTTCTGCCATTATTTCAGTTTGTAATTATTAATAATCTTTCTGATGCTGTAAATATATTTTTCCTTCCTTTTTTTCCAAAATTACAGCCACTGTAAAAATGTTGAACCCAGTGTCTATGAACTGGACTGAAAACATTAATGAACAACTTAAGTCAGCTGGCATTCAGCCTAGATTCATTTTATCAACAAGATAACATCTAGAGGTAAAATTGTATGAATAAGCTTTTGAATGGGTTAAGAATATTATAGACTATTCCAATTATCCTGTTCATTTAAACTTAAAATTACTTGTGATTAAGTTCAGCTTTCCTACCATTTATGCTCTCCTCAAAAAAAAAAAAAAAAAAANAAAAAAAAAAAAAGTCTTAGAATACAAATAATAAACCCCAGAGCACTGAAAATAATTTTAATTCTCAGTCAGGAGAACCTACAGACCTTTCAGATTCATTACCCATCAGTACACCTAAAATTTATAACTTGTTTGGTGTTGTACTGAAATGAATCTGTTAGTAGTCTCTGTTTGTTATGCTGCTGTGCTTACTTGGATTGGAGAACTGAGAATTGTGTGTGCAGTTTTATTGTAGGTCTCTCCTTACAAAGAAACGTGTAGAAGAGTCCAATAACTATAAAAAATCTGTTATAAAAAATAGAAATGCTTTTGTATAGATAGAGATTATTTAATCAAGTTTTGCAGTTATATTTATGATATATTTACCATAGAAGTCCCAGAAGTCACGCTCAAATAAAATAAAAATAAAATAGAAGTCTGAAGTACAAGACTGAAAGTCCTTTGAGGACTGCTGATCTCAGTGAAGAACAGGCTAGAATAAAGGCAGGGACACTAGCCGAGCAGATTCTCTTTTCTAATTAGGAAATATGGTGTCTTAATTAGTCACCCTGCAAAACAGTGATTGTGGACCCAGATTTCGGCTTTTTTCTGCCGCTGGATGATTACCTTATTAATGCATGAGTCGGTAAATTTACCAGATGTGTGAGAAACTGCAATTGAAAATTAACTGATTGGATGTTATTAGTAATACTAAGCAAATACAATATACTTCCTATAACTAGCATAAAATATACTTATTTTATGGCTAAAGGATATTTGCCCCTCATGTACTTGATCATCAGTCCTATGACAGAGAGTTTTGAACGTTGATTTCTTTTTTCATGATATTAAAATTAGTAGGCTGTATCTTCAAGGTCGTAGTGTTCGGACATAGGTCAAGCCAACATCAGAAAGAAATAGATCACATAAATAATGGTCTTTTCCTCTTAAGAAAAAAGTGCTCTCTCTTTCTGTGCAAAGAATAAAATGGTAATCAGAAATTATCAAATGAATAAATTTTATGAATGAGGGAAGGAGCTTAGTTACTTCTGCTAAGAATAGAGCTGTGTTCTGTGATTATTCCTTCTAGAGTTGTTCAATTTAAGAAGTACATTTGAAGAATAAAAGTTATCTTTTGTATACATAGTTCATTTATTTTTCAATTTTTTTTTGATACAAGACATGCATTGTCTCTTCTAAGATGGAGACTGAATTCTTACGTACTCATGTTTCCCCATTTTTAACTAAACCTCAAAAATGAAAATATCTTCTGTTCTAACATAAAAAAAAATCCATACTTTGATTTTCTTCTAACTCAGTGTATGCTAGCAGGAGTACCATTTCACCTCTTGGTATCTCAGTTTCCTATGAGTAGAGTAAGACAATGATTACCTCAAATGGGTGTTTAGAGGCCTAATTAAGTACTGTTTGTATCATCCTGAGATTCTCAGAAGAAAGCAATTACACTGTGCATATGAAAAATATTGCTATACTAATTAATACATTATCGAAAAATTACATGATTAACCGACGTGTTACAAACATAATTGCACCCATTGCTATTTTTAAGGCTTCTTTTTGACTTGCATGGAATTTCACACCAAAGAAAGAAAAGTGTTGTCCTAATTGAATCATCAGTTCTATGAATAATCCAGCAGAATCACTTTGTGCACAGTACATCGCTAGGCTTAATTTTGCTTGTATGTACATTCATCCAGCAAAGTGACAGCTTGGGAAAGGAGGTTTATAATAGGATGCCATTATGATAGGGCAATGGGTTGTGCTTTTTTTCTTTTAGTAATCTGTGCTAAATCTTCAAGTTTCAGGGAGACCTCATTAAATGAATCCCATAATTCATTTGCAGAAGTTAACAAAAAATGTAAATCAATTTCACATCTCGGTGTCTTCTGCTGGATCATAGAAACCTATTCTTTTCCTTCATTACATTTTTTTCCCCACTCAAGATTCTCTCAGTATTAGGATTTGGGGCAGTTCATTAATTAATGACATTAAACAAATGTTTCTTTAGGGAAGAAACTATGTTATCAACTGTGATCTGCTCATTAAGAATTTTCAGTTCAAGTTCTTATGAAAAGTATCCTAAAATAAGACATAGAGAGCATTTGGCATCACTGCATCTCAATTGTGATAGACATCTCGACAACAGCACAATGTGAGCTGCATAGGTAGTTTAGCAGTCCCGTTGCTTCTTAGTGTCAATCAAGATTATAGGTGCAGGTCAACAAATTATTTTTTAAATAATGAAAACTATTAATTTTTCCCATCACAGGTCAGTATGTAAAAGAAGACAGTGCTTTAACTATGTGAATACTTTAGACAATGAGACAATAATAGGACACTGAGCACACTATAAGAAACATGCTTTGGAGCTGCAGGAAGAATATGGAGACTGTGACAAGCTGCTTACCAGTATTTGCAGGTAACAGATAGCAGGCAAGTACTTTACCATATCTGTTTCCTGATGGCAGACAGGAAAATAGTAGCATTTAGGCATTCTGAAAGTCAGGGCTGTGAGTTAAATTGTCATGTTCCTAAATATCATTGCTACTACGTGCCACAGAGGAGTTATTTGGCTAACAAAACACTGTATGTGAGATGTCCCAGAAGAAAAAAGATTCAACATCTTGCTATAGAAAACAGTAATAAAAATAACTGTCTGATATGTACCTATTCCCCCTGAGGAAGCTACTTTGATCTAACTTAATTTTGTTGACATTTTTCTCATGAAATTATTAAAAAAAAAATATGAAAGTGAGATTTCCCGTGAAAGTTTTGTAATAGTAAATATGGAATAAGGATGGAGTCATCACTTGAGAAAATACTTGCAACAACACTTCTACAAGAATCTTCTTGAATGCATAAGGTTAGGTCTCAAATGCCTGTTTCTGCCAATGTTCTATCACTTCCATTTTTATTTAAGGTCTGGAGCAAAAGCCCATCCAAAACTACACGCATTAGTTTCAGCCAGGAATCAGATACAGTTTGAGCAAGGAAAGCCTCTTCTTTATAGCAAAGAAAAGTGGAAGAAAATCCAAGTTCGTGCCTATAATTTTGGGTACTACTGAAATATGAGCACCATTCTTGACTGTTATTGTGGGAATTTGTTCAGGCTTATTGTAAATTTTATGAGGTACAAAATCGCAAATGGAAAAGTTTGCTGGAAAAAAGCATGACTAATTCAACATATTGAGGTTTTCATCAGGTCCATAGATTGGGCTAAAGGGGTTTGTTGCCCTTGAAGGATGTGAAGAATGCTCTATCTTTTATGTTAAACCACATTTCTTTAATACTCGGGGAGTGGCTCTAGCCCTCTGATGTTCTTCATGTAGAAGGGATAGATCACAGACATGGATAGTGACTCATCTAGTTTTGCAGACTTCTTTTTCCCAGTAGCCCAGATAGGATTACACAGTATTAATTTCCTGGTATAATAGTGAAGACAGAAATAAATACTCTACCTGAACAATCAGATATTACCATTTTGTTAAGCATCCTTATACTTCCATTGTCAATTTACATGATATCTGAGCTATTGTGTAACTATACTGGAGGGCATATGCCTTAGAGGAACCTGTGGTAGAGCTACATGTGGCTAAAAATAAGTTGTTAAACATCAGTTAGAGTTATGCCACTGCTCTAATGTATACAAATAAGAATGTTTCAGTGTAAAGAATAAATTCACTTTAGCAATTCACAAATGCTTCACAACTTTTTAGCTTATTATAGAAGCTCACATTGATTTATTGCCTCTGTTATTACAAGTTTTAATACTTCCCTTGCACTAGGACCATAGCGTTACTCCAAATTACTTTCCTAACCACTTTTGGTATCTCATAAATTCAGGAGGCCGGTAAAATAGAAAGGTTTTATAAAGCATAAGCTCAAGTCTGTATAGTAATGAAATTATTTCCTTCTAGGTTCTTGCTCAAACAGCTGTCTAAGACAAGTGTGGCAAAAAAAAAAAAATCCAAACAGCCAAGCAACAACACAACAATTCTACCCACTCCAGGCATGTAAGTACTTTACTGAATCAGACTTTTGCATGCTTTATTTGCATACTTTAATATGTGGTGTTGTAATTTTGCCTTTTTTTTTTTGCTACGTTTTTTATTAAAAATTCTAAATTGATTCAAATAGATTTATAAGAAAAGTGATATATTGAGTTGTGGAAGTCTGGGTACAAAGGAAGAAGTTTCTGGGTTTTGTCCTACTTTCTCCCATGTTAATCAATGGCCGCCTGAGCTGAATTTGGGTCATGGGCAATGAGTTGGCTTCACCACCTCTATTCACTAGCTGTGTTCTACAGTCAATGTGACTAACAGGAGTTATCTTCTATCAATGTTCATTACTTTGAAATGCAGTTCACCCCACACACATCTTTCATTAAAACACTGAAGCATACATTCTACTTGCAGTACTTGAAATTTTGCACAAAATAATCCCATATAATATATTAAGAACTCACATAATCGTTTTAGCATGCAATCCTTTGACTCTGTCACAAGTTTTCTTACCATATAATGCCTTAAGCAGAATTGTTGCAGTTAATTAATATAAAATACATAGTATGCAAATCAAGTCACAAATGTGGGGAATGCGAAGGAATAGGTTTTGTTTCTGAGCAGCATGTGCAAGATAGATGTTTGAAGATCCATTATTTTACTATCTGAACTTCAAATTTTGATACTAACTTCAACTCAGAATCAGTTTGCCTTCACTAGAGAATTGGCTGTATTTCGCTAAAATCAAATTAACCTGAAATGAGTAAAGTGTATCAAGCAGACTGACATATTTGGAACAAAATACAGAAAGCTAAACTGTAAACTGCGATCTGGCTGGTGGATATTTCATGCTTCATTAGTGAGAAATATCTTAATTTGAACTAAAGATGCAGTGCGGTTGAACTCAGTAGTACAAAACTATTAAATTAAAATAATATAGTTTTAAACTGTAAAGATTATAACATTTCTCAAAATATTATAACTGGAATCATGATTTCAGCAGAACCCCAAAACTCTCATTAAAGTCACAAAATTACTATTCAAGTACTCACACATCAAGCAAGAATTAATCTCTGCCCTGAGGCATCTACGTTGTAAAACATACATTTATATAGAGTAGCCTAAGTGATTTTTTATTTAAAAAAATTAAAGAAACGTTGTAATATACTGTAGATTATATATTTATTTTGGAATGTGCACTGTAAATCCATGGAAATACGCTCCCATAACTAGGAGCAAATTTGGTTCACAGAGCAAGCGGAAGTTGAACCTAACCTGTAAGCAAATTCCAATGTTGCAATGAACATTTATAAGGATAAAATTCATAATGGTTCCTGTAAAGATACCTAGGACAAAAGAACTTAAAACTATTTGTAGAACTAACTACAGCTATGAACAATGAACTGAAGAGATGAGCAGCTACTGATCTTACTTCTTTTCAATGAAAGATAGAAATTGAATCCACAATAACAGCTAACCAGCTCTGAAACCATATGAAATGATATTACTAGATTTAAACTCTAAAAATAATATTCAAAGATTAATTGGTCTAAAATCTGGGTAAATGTGCTAGGATAGAAAATGAATATGGAAGAATTAGCATATAGCTGAATGTAAATGAATTTTATTTGCTTCAGTGATAAATGTAATTTAATCTAAAGTGATACAACATGAGCCTACGAGAGGGGAACTAAATTGGAACAACTATAAAATAATTCTGTAAAATGGAGAGTCTTCATGATATGAGCAAACAATGGTCAGTTTCAAGGGACATGAAATAACAGAAACTGATAGGAGCATAAATTAAGACTGTATATCATGACTACGGTAAAATATAAAATCAATGGAGAAGCATAGAAAGGGAATGTTAAAGAAAGCAACCTGTAATCTCAAATGATATCATTTCCATTCAGAGCTGCTGAAATTGTTGAAGACCCAAGGCATATGGATGCGACTGCAGAGACTAAGACTATTGAATCTAAGATTAAAGGAAATAAACTAAAATGCTATAGCTGAATATGCTGTGATAGATACACACATGAATTATACTGCTTAAGTCAAAAATTATGGGAAATTAAGTCATAACGATTGAGTTGTAATCAAACTCTTAAAGTGAGATATGCAGCAAAATGTAGAGTAACTTTACAGAAGGGTGCAAGTAAGATGGTTTAACAGACAACTCTTAAATGTTACTGAACATTACATACAATATTGCACTAAATACATAGTCTGGGGAATTTAAACAAGACAACCAGCTAAGAGTTCTGAAACAAATGAATATTTTGTTTTAAATGCACAGAAAAGCAAAGTGATAAAACCTAGCCTGAAGCAGCAAATAGCATGTTTATCACTGAAAATAGTGGTTACCTGAAGCTCTAGTAATGGACAAATATCCAGTTCCATATATAATAACTATTTGAAGCCAAACTAGACTTCATTGAAGGCTGAACACAAGAATAACCTGAGTTCACCACCGCTTAACTCTAAATATGTTGAATCTCAGTTGCATTACTCCAAATTCATGTAAGAAATTCAGCTGTAAAATTTGGATTAACATTGGAATTTCTTTAAAGCTCATGGATATTTTGTATCTTGGGAGCTGACTTGGGTGCTAAATAGTGCCTATGGTTATAATTTACCTACTATTATGAAATCATTCCCCAACATGCTCCACAATGCACAGGTTTACATGAATTATGAATGCTAGTAGAGCTTTTATATTAATAGTTTAATAGTACTTGATATGGGTGTATAGAGGATAGAGAATATTTGCTTGCATTCATCTTGGGGACTGGTAGATGCAATAGAAGAACTACTGACAAAGTATTTTTGCAAAGACTGAGTTAGCATGAGACTATATTAAGGCTTGAAAGCTGAGTATTTCAAGTGGAATCTCAGCTTCGTTAGAATCAAAGGAAAAGTTTGCAATAGCTTCAGTAAGACTAGAAAATCTGTTGTTTCAAATGTTTCTTAATTTACTGATATTGACCAATACCTATTTTCATGTTTCCATACTTAAAACCATAAGAAAAAAGGGATACACAGCTTTGGTCTTTCAATAATCCCCATTGCCTGAAATCTGAATCTCATAAATACCAGCTTCATTTTGAGAAGAGTGTGACTAAGCACAGAAGAAATTATTTGTGGATGTTTTTATGATTCATCTCTCAACTGTTTTTTATATATATTGCAAAATCTCTCTATATACAACTATATAGGAAGAACTGTATTCGTCAGGAGTGGATAATAAGCAAATCCTATACAGCGATCACAATGGTATGCCTGAATGTTTGTTCCTGGATTATCTGTTTCAGGTTTTATTAGGCTGATGCAAAAGTAATTGAAGTTTTTACAATGTTGAAATTTGCCATTTGATATTGGAATACATTCTTAAATAAATCTGGTTATCTTATACATAATTTTAATACATTTTTCTCACTTTATGTTTTTTTTTGCTACTGACTTATTACCTGCTGTTTGTTTTATATTTACTATAGACAATGGAAATTATGTTAGACAAAAAACAAGTTTGAGTGATCTTCTTACTTGAGTTCAAACTGGGCGATAAAACAGCAGAGACAACTCACAACATCAACACCACATTTGTCTCAGGAACTGCTAATGAACATACAGTGCAGTGGTGGTTCAGTAAATTTCAAAAAAGAAAAGAGACCCTTGACGATGAAGAGTATAGTGGCAACAACCCAATCAGAAAAGCTGATCCTCTTACAACTATATGAGAAGTTGCTCAAGAACTCAACGTTGCCCATTCTATGGTCATTTGGCATTTGAAGCAAATTGGAAAGGAGTAGAAGTTCGATAAGTGGGTGCCTCATGAGCTGATCGATAATTCAGAAATTTGTCATTTTGAAGCATCGTCTTATTCTACGCAACAACAATGAACCATTTCTTGTCTGGATTGCGATGTGCAACAAAAAGTGGATTTTATATGACAACCAGCAACGACCATCTCAGTGGCTGGACTGGGAAGAACCTCCAAAGCACTTCCCAAAACCATACTTGCATCGAAAACAGGCCACGGCCACTGTTTGGTGGTCTGCTGTCAGTCTGATCCACTTCAGCTTTTTGAATCCTGGCGATATTCCATCTGAGAAGTACGTTCAGCAAATCAGTGAGATGCACCGAGAACTGCAACACCTGCAACTGCCATTGATCAACAGAAAGGGACAAATTTTTCTCCATGACAATGCCCAACCACCACTTCTTCAATCGTCTCATCAACTTTTTGCAGGGAAAATGCTTCCACAACCAGCAGGATGCAGAAAATGCTTTCCAAGAGTTCGTCAAATCCTGAAGCACAGATTTTTACCCTACAGAAATAAACAAACTTATTTCTCATTGGCAAAACTGTGTTGATTTACAATGTATGGTTCCTATGTTCATTAATAAAGGTGTGTTTGAGCCTAGTTATAATGATTTAAAATTCAGGGTCCAAAACTGCAATTACTTTTACACCAACCTAATATCTGGAGTATTTCAGCTGGTATTTTTCTTAAGAAATGGGACAAAATTTTCTGTGTAACTGGTGTTCCTTATATTTCTGTGTGCAATATAAAGAATAAAGACTTTGGCTATCATTGTGAGACAAATGTTCAGCTTTCCATCACTGTGTGAAGTCTGATTCTCATTCTTTTCTCTGACATTTTAAAATGAAATATTTCAATATAACAAATTTTCTGTGATTCTGTGCCAGCAGATTTTACATGCTTACTGTTAAAGACTTTAAAACAAAACAGAGTGAAGTCCCTTTGATTTGTAGAGACAACACCTACCAAGAAGCTGGATGAAATCATGAGAAGGGTAAACAAAGGAGAGCAAAAAAGCTTTCTCAAAAGCTTTTATTATCTGTATACTGCAGAAACTTATAAAATGCTATAAACCAGAGCTCATAGTAGCCCTAGTTATATTAATAATAAGCATTAATACATCACTTTTCATTTAAAGGAATCCCCCAGGAACACACTTACTCATCATTAAACAACAATTATTTCACTGGGGGAATGGGATGGTTGTTTTACAGTGCTCAGGAGACAAAACAAAAACAACAACAACAAATCCTGCTCAAGAAAGCTTTTCTAACAGCTAAAATTGTCATAAAATTTTAGAAAGATTTCGGTTACCTTCAACAGAATTTAGTTAAGCCAGCTGTAGTAACTTCTGAAAAGGTCAGAAAACCTTTGTCAACATACTGTCTCAGGAAACTGATTCATGCCAAGGTTTTAAAAAGTGCAGATTATTCATTCTCAAATAAAAAGCAGTTGACTAGCAACAGCACCCTTCCATGGTTTGAAGGCTGAGGCCTTATAGTAGTATCTGTAGCCATATTTAAGTTCTTGATAAATAAAATTTATTTTCACAGGAACAAGTGAGCAATAGCAATTCTCAACCACTTTATCTAGATGTACTTAAAAGATCAAGAAATTAAATTCTTTTTCTTCTGATTTAAGTGACTGATTCAAAAAAAGTGACTAGATTTGAGCTGTTGAATGCAAGGCAATTCATTTGTCCAGGGTCACATAGCAAATTTGTGTGACAATTTAATATGGAATCTAAGCCTTCCAATTCTCAGCCCTCTGGTCTTAACCACAATCAATACTAAACTGTTTCCCAAGAAGCCTGAAGTTTAACTTTCTCATTCATGGTTATAAAATAAAGTACGTTTTCCTTTTGAATTCCCAGATCAGGTAGAGAAACACAGTTTTAATATAAATGTAAGGTATCTTTAATTCACCATACTGCCTTTTTTTCTATCTATTAATATTTTAAGCATTTAAGTTCCTCTTTCTGGGCAACATTAACATGTTAAAGTTTACATAAGTTTCAAAAGAGGAATTCGAGAATAATAGAAAATAGTCTGCAATGTAATGGCTGAACACTTGGTTCATTATATATACTTGAACTCTCATCTATTATGTAATGTACCTTACATCTATCATGTAATGTACCTTACTAGGTAACTAACATTTGCATAAAATCTTCCATTAGTATAACCAAGTCCCATAACTTACTTTGAGTTTTCTAGTTGCAGAATGAGAAGTGGGAAAGGAATACAAGTGAATTTCCAGCAATAAGACCAAACTATGGAAATGAAAATATCTTTTATTTCCTACCAGCTCAACCTTTGTTCGTGGGAATAACGGAAGATTCCGCAAGGAGGAGAATTGTAAATACAGTCAAGTGACTGGAGTGTAGAAAAACGCGTAAATCACAAGTAGAACCTCTGCATTAATGTAACAGGCCTGTGAAAAAGCTGTAAAGGCACCTTATCATACACCCTTGAGATGCCTGCAGGCAAAGATCAAAGCAGTGTGGGAAACTGTGCCTGCATGAATCCTTATATACTGGCTGAAACAAGCAGGCTTGTTGGTCTTCACTAAGGGCTGAATTCTGCAGCACCTGTGTCTCGTGTGACCTTTGCCTGGGAGCTTAAGTGCTGTTTCAGAGATTCCTCCATTAGAGAGGTAACAAAAATAAATTTGCTTCTTGCTTTGCATTTGTGGCTTCTGGTTGTTACTGTGACCTGCCTGTGTTGGATCACACATTTACTTTCATCGTAAAGTAAGAATTAAAAAGGTGGAAGCCCACACCAAAAAGTTCAGTAGAAAGGGTGAGAACGGTTTGATTAATTCCTCTTCTGTTTCTCCATTCTTTATGCTTCAGCCAAGAGCTAGAAGTAAATTTAGGTTCCAGATCTAAGGCAATAAAGGAAATACGCTTTAATAAAGCCATACTTTTCTTTCTCTCTCCCTTTTTCTTTCTTTCTTTTTCTTCATATTTCACTCACCGGTAATTCAAGGCTAAATAAAAAATACGGCCTCACAAATTCAGCTTTTTATTGGAAACACCAACAAATCAGCAACAGAGACCAGGAGGAAAAGCTTTTTTTATTGTTTCTTAGTGCATAAAAGCAAAAAGTACACTTTAGATTGAAGGAAAAAAATGACTTATTCAGATGTCTTGACTTATAATAATTTATCAAGTTTCACAGAGCTATTCCTCTGTATACTATTTTTCCCAGTTTCTTTAAATATAATAACACTAGGGAATCTTCATTTATTGTTTCTACTGCACAGCTGGCTGATAGCTATTCAGAGCTGTGATTGTGCAAATCTGCCTTCAGGCTATATCAAGTGTCTCTACACCAGCTGGACAAGTGTCTATCCTAAAAAAGGTAGTATTTTCTCGTACATTTTATTTGTAGTGAAAGCTTTAAGAGCAATAAACCAAACACATTAACTACATTTTATTGTATACTTGAGAAACAGAATAACATTGCTGTGCCTTAAGGTAACTAAAACATTTACAGAGTATTGTGAAGTTTCCAGAGCAAAGCAGTAATCTGAACTTCAGTTTCTTGTGTCCCTCAAGAGTGTCCTAGCCATACAGTTGCTGGCTATTCTGAAGGAGACCCCTCCCTAAGAAAAAAAAAAACAAAAACAAAAAAAAACAAGGAAGGGTCCCCAGTGTTACAAAGTTTCTGATATGCTTTCTTGAAAAGTTTTGATGACAGGTATTTTCTCACAAAAACTCACCCTAATTAAAGAAAACACTAGCAAGGACACAACAAACCAAAAAGCGCATCAGAATAGTTAATTCTGAGGCATCCTCAATTGTTGGGAATATCAACAATTTTATTACAAGTTGTGTTCCCTACAATATTCAATATTAAAGAAATTATGATGCTTATTCAGTTATTCTAACTGTGGAGCCACACAGTTACATGTACTCTTTGCTGATCATACTTTAACTATTCAGTGCTCAATCATTAACTTAAGGAAAGATTTGTATACATCAATCCATCTGCAGTCCCATACCTAAGTTCATTTTGACTTATAAGATCATATTTAAATATTGGCCTGAGCAGAGCCTTAATTCCCTTTCCAATGGATTCTTTTGCATGTGTACTTTAGACACTATCAACCAACATAAGTGTCTTGAGGATTCATCTGAAGTTTAAGTGATCTGCAAATGCTGTCTGCAAAGCACACTCAAGTAACACAAGCTCAGAAGTTGGTCTTCCACACATGAGATGCTAAGTACACAGGGGCTTGGTGCTAATTTTGAAAATACGTGTTCAATAACTGCCAATATTAAAAGTTGCAGTCTGCAGATTTTGTAGCTCCCAACTTGGTATAGATAATAGCATTCAAGAGAAAGAGGATACTAACAAGATGGAAAGTCAGTCAGTCAGTCCTGCTTTGTGATTAATAGACTGAAATGCATCTGTTTTGTCTCTCTCCCACCATATAATGAATAGAACTCAACAGAATTTTTCTGATGAAACTGAGCTTTTGTCACAAAAGACTCATCTGCCAAACTGAAACATTTTACAAAATCAGATTGTTTTTGATGAATTGCTGATGAAAAGCAGAAAGACTGAAAAAAAACCACCAGCCTAATTTTCTGGCTGCTAGAGTCCAAGAACATTTTGGAAAAGCAAAGAATGCTTCAGGTGCACATCTTTGGAGACAAGTGAGTGTTTGGTACTTGTAACAACATAGATTAAAAAAAAAAAATCTTCTGAAACATAAACAGTAAGTGGAACATAAGAGCAATCAGCTATATCACATGTAATTATCAGAGATTTGTATACAACTAGAACTACAAAGAGAATTTATAAAAATAAAATTCCACTGAATTTAGAGCAGTTACGTAATATGCTACAATTAGTATCTCTATACTCCATGAAAAGTCCTTTAAGTCGTCTATAGTGGATAACCAGGTTTCCTTTTATGTGACCAGGCAGTATCAAGCATGCATACAGTGCTCATTAAAGAAATTTTCAGTTATAAAATACGTTCTCCTCACAAGTGGCATTGCTCCAAATATTCCTGCAGGTTTCTAGGTACACAAAGTTATATGTGTACAGGACCCGAATGTTTCATCCAAGGAACATCCATTCCACATAATATAAGCAAAGACAAAATTGTCATAAAGATATTCATCCTGCAGTAGTACAATTTCTCATCAGACACTTTGAGGAAAAACCTCGATGCTATGACTTTGTTTATTTTGACTCTGCTTGATGTGTGAGAGCTGACAAGACTGTAGCAAACAGTGGCAGCAGATAATTGCTATACAGATATTTACTTCTAGTAAAATACTTGTCTCCAGGCAGTACTCAGAGTATAATTGTCTTTCACTCCATCACATATTTGCTAGGAAATACACTTTAAACTTGTCATGCCTCCTGAGCATAAGTAGAAGGCTGCTTGCTGAGAAGGCACCATGGGAGTGTTCTGCATCTAACTAGTGTCGGATGAGTGCCTCAGCAATCCCTCAGAGGAGTCATTGAAACATGGTTACTTTGTACAGTATCTCTCTGTGTTGTTGTGACAGGCACTTCATGTTTGATTTTCTTAATGCTTAATTTCTGAAGCATGAATTATGATTTCACTCAGGAGAAACAGTTCTATATACAGTTAGTTACTTTAATGTTATCTGCTCTAGGTAGTCCAAAGAATTCCTAAATATGTGTGATAGAAAGTAAGATTAAATGTGCTTTTGTAATAACAAAGAGATGTATTATGTACTTGTGATTAACTGGGTTATAGTTTAGTTAACAGTCTCAAAACGTCAAACAATATGCCAGCTATTGCAAGAACTTACAGAGTGATTTTCACAAATAATTGGTGGAATTTCATTGAATCTTAACATTAACTGACTTTGTCATACCCTAAGGCCATCCATCAAGGCTCTGGCAGAGTAGATGAAAAGCTGACTAAAACCCCAGCAAGAAACACAAGCATTCAGAAAGAGCCAAATTTAATTATCTCAAAGCCCTGTGGCACTTAGGAGTCCATCCTACAGGTAGACATTTAATATTTAACAACCAATTTATCCATTCTTCTAAAAGGATTTTCTTTATGGGTCCCAGGAGCTACTTACATGAGGAATACCAGATCTTCAGGTGAAGTGTTTATAGACTTCAAAATGGGACAAATACAGGTATGATCTACAGTTCTTGTGACTTAGCTATCCCCTGAGCTTACTCACACAGTTTTTCTCCTTAGAATTCACTGTAAGACATACTTTAGTGAATGATAATTTCTGGAAAGATGAAGTGTCTTGTTCTAATTAACACCAAGATTTATTATCATTTAAGTTTCAATTAATTGAAAGCCTTCTTTTTCATTTAAGGATGGCACTAGAAAGTTCTCTACTGTCTGTTTAAAAAAGCACACGTCTAGATCACAGGAGTCAATTCCTCTGGCAGATCAATGGCTGCTCAGCTGCAGAAGTATGAAAAATCTCATCTTGTTTTAAAGGTTTGGCATCCACCCAGGAATCAAAAAGTCAGGCATTCTGGTTGTAACTTTCTAATTGTAAAACTGAAATGGGAGATGGACTGGAGTCCACCCTTCCAGTCTGTCCTTCCCCAAACAGAACATCTCTAAAGCAATCAAATATTTAAAGAACTCCTATTTCAAATGTTAAATCCAGACTCCCATCAATAAATTCATACTTTGAAAACATCAGGTCAGTGGGTCCTTCAAAATGTACTTAAGTCTTTCAACTTTATGATTGTCCAAAGCTACTGAGTGAAAAGGAAAGCCATTTTGAGATCTTTTATAGGAAATAAGCAATCCACGTGAAACAAGCTGGCCATGTTTTCAACTTCCTGGTTGTCACAGGATTTATCATAAAATCCACTAGTATTAAGTAGCACTCTTATTGATAGCCTCAGTAGAGATACAAAGAGTTGAGTAGACACAAAAGCTGTTCCATTTTTCCTCGCTAACGTGTCCCTACTAATAGGGGAGAATACAAAGTTGTTTTCAGTGTAGACATGCCTCTATTGTTAAACACAGGAGCTCATTCCCTAAATATGTAAATGTAGGATTTATATTGCAGGAGTTATACAGAAAAAGGACTAATAATTAGTTTCTAAGGCTCAGGAGGACTGACCTAATCTCCTTTTCCCTTCAAAGGCACGGGTTAGTACACTTTTCCTTAAGCCTATCTGTAAAACTGAAGTAACAGTACCTACATTCCTCGCCAGGGATTTGTGAGAATATACACAGTAGGACAATGGGGCCTAGAAACCATAATATATGAATGAACACTTCAGCACCATTTTTGTTATCAGACAAGGGTGAACATCCTCTAAAACTTCAGTGCAGGATTTTAACATGTTCATCTGTAATGTTTGTATATGTTATAAAATGAAAGCTGGGGAAGAAGGAGTTCACTGCACTTCTATAATGATGATATTTTATTGCTTTTATCAATTTCACATTCTGAAGAATACTAGGGTTTTGTTACTGAAGATTGCAAACATTACATTTCTTTGTATACAGAAAACAAAAAATGTTTAAATGATGTTACTGGTTCATTAACAATTTATAATAAGTATGATCAGTATAACAGTAATCATATACAGAAGCACTTCATCAGAAGAAATTCATTACTCTGATTAAGGAAGTAAGCAAGCTTTCTCCTCTAGCAATCATTCTCTTTTATCTGGCTTTGCTATATCCTAAATAGACTCCTATTTGTGTTCCGTTATGCAAATTTACAAACTGCTTTGACAAGTAATACCAGATTTCACTGGCAAAATGACACTAGATAATTACATTCTCTTTGTTAAGAATTGCTTGACCTTGTATTTTGGCACCAGAGTCCAGCGCTTATACCAGTTTCATTTGATATCAATAATAATTAGACATGTAACAGTTTTAAGCCATTTTCATATACAATTTGGCTTACTTGTGTACAATTCTTATTGTGCACCCTGTGTAACAATATTATGCAACTAAAAAATAAAAAGTAGCATTACTTAAAAAAATATTCATGCAATTTTCGTACAAGAAACAAAGATGTCAAGACGAGACTCATCAGCACAAGAAACAAATCTCAGTACAGTACCCATTTTGATTTTTGTAGATATCTTGGCCGAGAAAGGCTTAAAGGAGGAAAATTGTGAGTATCTGTTAGAAACTCCTAAATGTAATGATCAGCATAGATAGCAGTATAGAGTCTCTAGGCGGTCAGATGATATTTTAGCAGTGAGTGATGGATGACAGACAGGATACAGGTTTGAAGTTTATCTTTAATGTGACAGAATAGGAAAAGGGCTATAGAGGACAACCTCTCTGAAACTGCAGCCAGGGTAAAGCTGTGCTTGAAGCTTGAGATGAGAAAGTTCTGTAAAACTCAATGGGGATGCTACATATGCTGTGTGTTTGGTATTTGCACAAAAGCTGCAGGCAAGACTTAGACAACTCTGCTCAGAATCATTTACCTCATCCACTGAACTGCTTCTTCACTATCAGAGCATCTTTGAGACTTTGTGTTGCAGTTGCAAATCCCTGATGAAATCAGAAGCCTTCAACAGGACAGTTGATGGCTCTTTAGCACCTTTTGTGCCCCACTGTGCCCATCCCGATGTACACATCTAGGGTGGTGCTGACCGTCACATCCTCCCCCACCAGGGGGTAGGGTAACTTCACTTCCACCCAGCTCGGGAGGCAGGAGGGGTGGGACCCTCAGTCAGTTGACAGAGCCGTCAAAAGAGGTGCCCAGAGGAGCTGAGAAGCTTCTGGACCATGTTGTAATGATGACAACCAGCTCTGACCAGGCTATAAAATGGGGTTTCCACCAAAGTCTCCCTTTGAGTGGTCTTCTCAGAGCAGCAGGACTGGGAGCTGGAGCCCTCCCCTTAGATTGAGATGCCATCTAAGGAGAATTCCCAGGATTGTGTGTGCCTAACTTCTTTGTTTAGTCAGTGGTTGCTTTTCTTTGCTGGATATATCCTTGAGTGAGCCCTTGCGTAACCCAGGCAAGTGAGAGCCCTTGCCAAACCCAGGCAAGCGACTATTTCTTCTGAGTACCCCTGAGTGAAAGACCTCTAGTTTCGTTTCTTGTGAGTGAATGTGTGTATGCTGTAGATCCTCATTATTCTTATGTTGTCGTACCCCAATAATCTCCTCTAATGAGTATCCAAATCTGTGGTTTATGTTGTCAGAGTGCTAAATGATTTCTATAAACCCTGTTTCTACTCAGTTTATTGGCTATACTTTTCCGGCTAGAATAAAGTCTGTTTTCAGAACTTGTTGTCCACCTAAATTGACTTTTGGGGTGCCTCCATGACAGTTTGACACATTAACAACTTACCATACGATTTTCCTTTTCTCATTAAAAATGTATATGCAATATGGACTAAAGCCAAGACATTCAATAAAATAATGATGTAATGATAGGAACATCCTGTGATGATTGTATCTGAGTTACATTTGGCTTAAGTATTTTGTTTTCATTCTGCCATAATTATATTCTGTTAAAAAGACATTTTATATAAATGGTTCTACTGCAAAGAAAGGACTGTTTACCCCAGCTAGCTTTAATCTATTAATCTATTTAATCTATTTTTTATATTAATGACATCCCATAATTAAATTTTTGATCTTGCTATCATAGTCATATCAAAAAGCGCTTTCCATTTTTTCCCTCATATATAACTCAGTGCAGTGCATGACATCAGTCTGATTTCCAAAAAGGTGTTATCCAATTTATTAAACCCTCCATTATTTTGTCCTTATTTGAAAGACAGTTCTCTTACCAGCGTTACTTTAGGAATATGATATTGCATATAAATATTAAAGCTGAAATTAATATAAAACATTTTCTTAAGGAAAATAGCATCAAGTGTTCTGGATTATTTAATTTCTTCACAGTAGAACTATGAGTTCAAACTTAGAATTAAGTTTTTGGTGGTTTTTGGGTAACACAGTTAAGCTGTTCAGATTCCGAATGTACAATGCCCACCATTAGCAATATTAACATCTGTGCTATCTTAAAAGAAGTGCCTCAAAACTTAAATAAGCCATCTTAAGAAAGTTTTAGGTTGCTTTTTATAGCATCAGGTAAAAAATAAACTGTTGTGAAAATGCCTTGTTCTTAAAGAATCCATTTTCTTTCGGAAGTGCTATAACTCAAAGCTGGACTTAAATGGCAAATAAGATGTTGTTTATAGAATAACAATACTATGTTGCACTTTTAGATACTACAGACTACTCTTTCAGGGTTGATGTAGTTAGTGACACAATAAAGTCATTATTCACACAGTATAGACTCAATATTTGGTGGTTAACTCTGACCTCTATATTCTTAAAGTTTAGAAAGAACATATAATTCAGATCCTGAATATTTCAAGAAATTCCTGTAATGCACTTCTGCTAGGAATATACAAATGTTTTCTTTAGAACACTTCTTTCTGCTTTGTGAAAGTTCACCAGACTGGTGCTAGAGAAAATATTTCATATTTTCTTGTGAAGCTGTGTTTTGATAGAAAATTTCAAGACATTTTGATTTTATGTATAGAAAATATGACGCTTTCCCTTGCAAGTCACAGCAACAGCACAGTAAGAGCTTATGTGCACTGTGGTTGCCTTCAGCTTTCCTGAAACATATACGGTGCCTTGCCTTTGTACAGCTGTACACCTAAGTCCATTTGAGTTAATAGCACTATTGCAGAAAAAGTCGTCAACTGTCCTGATTTTGGTTAAAACAAGTCAAACTATCTTTTAGAGAATTTGCTTTTCAGCTAAGTTCCTTTAAGTAAATGTACTCACTGAAAGTGGCTGCATGTTTTTGGACTTACCAGAGCTGATAACGGTAACAATGGTCTGCAGAAGAGGCCCAAGTTTAACCCTGTTGCTATGGCAGCCAAGGTTACTGATAAATTTTGTAGGTCCTGTAAGTGAGAGGGGCACACTCGCAGGGAGAGTTGGACATAACAGGTGACCAAAATTGACCAACTAAGTATTCCATCCCCTACACATCATATACTGTGTAAAACTGGGAGATCACAAGGGTCTCTGGCTCTTCAACCACGGCCGGCATCTGAAGAGGACCCTGCCTGTTCTGCCTACGATCTGAGGCCTGGTTCCAGGCCATGCCTCCCTGAATCCAGTCCTTGTGTACTGTGGAGTCCAAGCCCAAGACTTCTGGGTACCTGCTCTGCAGCCTCTGGAGCAACGGCAGCTCTGCTGCAAGCTGCTGCGCTGCGCCAGAAAATTCAATATTGGTTTTGTATATTTGGCATTATTTTCTCTGTTTATTAGTAGTATTAGTAAAACATTATTAACTTTTCAACTTGTGAGTTTCTCTCCCTTTTCCCCTGTTCTCTTTCCTTAGTGGGGAGGGTGGGGTGTTAACAATAAACAGTGACACCAACACATCCAAAAAGCGCATAAACTTAGGGTTAAACAATGACCATAAGTTAAAAACACACCAGTTAAAGAAACTTGTTTGAACTAAATGCCTTACAATTACTGGGGACAAAAGGAGCCTGAGGGGAAACCTTATCACTCTCTAGGAACTCCTGAAAGGAGGTTACAGCGAGGTGGGTGTCGGTCGAATTATAGAATCATAGAATGTCCTGAGTTGGAAGGGACACACAAGGATCATCAAGTACAACTCCTGTCCCTGCATATGACAACAGTTCACACCGTGTGTCTGAGGGTATTGCCCAGTATCTTCTTGAATACTGTCAGGCTTGGTGCTGTGACTACCTCCCTGGGAGCCTGTTCCAGTGCTCCACCACCCCCTGGGTGAACAACTTTTTCCTAATGTCTAGCCTAAACTTCCCCTGGCACAACTTGAGGCCATTTTCTCTCATCCTGTCACTTGCTGGTAGGGAAAAGAGGCCAACACCCTCCATGCTACAACCTCCTTTGTAGAGAGTGATGAAGTCTCACCTCAGCCTCCTCCAGGCTTAACAGCCCCAGTTCTCTCAGATGCTCCTAGTACTTGTCCTCCAGACCTGTGGGATAACACTGTCAAAGTCTTTACTGAAGTCTAGGTACACAACATCCACAGCCTTTCCCTCATCCACTAAGCTATCAGAATGGTCAAACAGGACAAACCTTTCATAAATCCATGCTGACTGAGCCTGGTCGCTTTGTTGTCCACACTTAGAAAAGCATAGAAGAACTAGTTTTTATGGGCCAGGTTAGAATGCATTAAAAATCCAGGTAGTATCAAGAAAGCATCCAGCCATTATTCAACTCAAGACAGTAAGCATAACGCTTATTTTAAATGTCTAAGGTTCACTATTCTCCAGTTTAAAAGGACATTCAATCCATTCTTATCATATCACTTGCAAGAGTTCAGCTTTTTTGTTTTACTCGATTCATTTTTCTTTTAGAATTTTGTCTATTAAACATAGAAGTTATTTTAAAGGTGTCCAAAAATAGAAGATTTAACCTGACCTTTTTTTTTTTCACTTTTTAGTTTACTGTATGTTTTGAAGAAATCTAGTTCACATAGAATTAAAATAAAATACCTTTTACTTTGCAGAGTTTGAAACATATTCACAGAATTCTCATGCACTAGTATGCCAGAAAGAAAACTTCCTATCATTTAAAATAAGGCAGAACTTTAAGATCCCATCTATTGAAAATTTCTAAAATAATTTTAAAATTTCTGGAACAATTGTGTCTCTTTTTGAGCAACATATGCAAGTTTTGGCTATTGGTGTTTCTTCTTCTTTTGCCATTAATAATTGTTGGATTAGTGCTCAGTTGCTAAGCTGCTAGGAATTTTAGAAATGGCAATAAATAAGCAAATAGAAAAACAATACTCATTCTGATCAATGTAAGTGTTAGACATTCCTGTATTACACAAAAAATGCTGTAATCATAATATCAGAACTTGTATCTCAGATAAACTACGGTTAATAACGAAAGTCTTAATTAAATTTAGCTTGAAAATTGAAGGCTGTTTACTGACTACCTTATTTTTCGAAATGTGAAAATGTGACATTGTCATGAACAAGTATAGAAGGTGCTTGTAATTCTAACACCACAATATGAAATAACATGCACCAGTGTACTTGTCAGTGAATAATAGAATTGTTTAGAATTTGTCATGTCAGTAGTTTTTTCATAAGTTCACAAATTTACACATTTTTATGAACAGCACAATAATGTTGATATTGTTTCTGTAGGGGTAGGGATTGGAACTTCAGATATATAGAACTTTTGAAAATGTAGCAGATAATCTTAGTAGAGTAAATGATGGCTATGAGCAGTTCATATGCCCCGTGGAGTCAATGAATTCTGTGAAAAGCTTATCTAGCTTGCCAGATCTGTGATGTTCCTTAGAAAGAAAGGTATATCTTCTCTGCACTCCTGCTCCGCAACACTACATCCTCTCTGTAGACAGCTGCAATAGAACATATCATATTTTCAGACTGGCTTATGCTTTTATTTGACACTTCGCTTTGAATCATTATAGCTGTGAATTGATTTAAGTGTATCTGTCATATATTGTTAAAAAGGTCTTTGTTTAGGATTTTGTTCAGTCTCCAACACAGCTAAGCTCCTGTAGTCTCCGTGTATGCAGCTCTGTGAGAACCAAGTATGGCCTTAAATTTGGACCAAACCTCTGTCAGGCATTATTAATTCAAGTAAACATTTGGATCCAAGTACCAAAACAATGCCACAAATGATAAATGAACTAATTTAGAAATACTCAGTGCTCTATATAAGATGAATTGTTCTTCTCTCTGCAACTCTAATAAATTGCATTTATTATGTATTTTCCATTTTAAGAAATGTCCTTGCTTTTTGTCACACTATGCCTTTGAATCCTATGACTTAGCCATAGCAATGCAAAAATTTGTTCTAAGCTTGCTCATTATATGTTCAGCTTGCTCCTGAAACTTCTGATCCCTGAAAACTTCCATTGATTCATTATAATGTGGAAAGAAACCACAAAGACGTATGCATAGAACAAAACATATATGTTTTCAGAGGAACAAACTAAAGTATGGTGAAGTAGTTTAATATAACATTCTACTGTTCTACAACAGTGCCACTGAGATCCAAATTACTTCTTCCACAGCTTTTGACAACATGCTCCAAAACCACCACAAAGCTTGTAACTGGGTAAACTGTGCAAGTGAGAAAAATAATAATGCAAATACCAGAGTGGCAAGTCTGGGAACACGTTTCGTGTTTCTTTAATAGTAGAAAAAAATTCTAAACCAACCTGGAGTGCGCAGTGATATGCTCTGGAAAGTGGAATTGTTAAAAGGTGGACATGAATGCAAGTGGTTGCAACATAAAAGAGGGAGGTCAAAAGATCTCCCTGACATGGTCTTAAAGATTTCAAGTTGTAATTCTCGTGTACCATGTATTTATATCCAGATAACCACACAGATGTGCCAGGATATTACAAGATATCTCAGATGTACTTTTTTTTTCCCTCTGATCATGGTGGCTCAAATAGCATTTTAAAAATGCTGTCTGAATAGTTAGAAAGATAAAACCATTCAGATCCAGAAAAGAAGCATAATAATTAGCAATTCCCAAAGGGGTTGCCAATACTGGCAACAGGTAGGTTTCTTTGGCTTCTCCCCAGTGATCCCCTCCCTCTCCTTCCTTCCTTTTTTTTAATCTTCTAATGATTTACACACTAGCAAAAATTCCTAGCAAAAATAAGTAGTTTGAAGAACAGATTTAGCAGTAACTCCCATCCTCCACTCAAACAGGGGTAAAGGTAGTCAAGTTAGTGATCATTTTTGTTCATGATATTAAAACTGAAGTTCATCTTGGAAGATCTTCAGGATTTTAATAATCCTGTACATTAAGAAACTTTTCCTCTCTCTCTGTACTTCTAGTACAATCAACATGGTTTTACATGAGTGTAGAACAAAATGAATGCACATCTGAAAGGGAGTATGTGAATATCCAAATGGGCAGGTCTGCAATTTCAATAAACTTTTATCTTGCACTTATGGAGATCTCAATATAAGCCTAGCTCCTGCGAAATAGGATTTACTCCCAGTCAATAAATTCAGCTTTTATTGGATTTTTCAAGATACTTAAAGATTCTTCACTATCATAATGTTTGAGTACAAATTATATTGGTATACCACAGTATACATGGTATATTAACAATACTCTTGATACATGTTGCCACATAGACTTATTTTAAACAGTCTTACTCTATTCATAAGTTTATTAATATCTCCTATTTTCTCCTTGTATAATGTTTAGTTTTAGAACACTAATTAACGTATGATATGTTTCTTTTCAAAACACAGTGCTAACGTGTTTACCATCTTTCTTTCAAAATCTAAACTCTTCAGCTCTTTGTATTGTTATATACGTACCCTAAGCCTTTTTGATACGTCTGGTAATCACACACTAGTGGCAGGAATAGTCAAGATGTGAAAAGAAAACAAAGTTCCTTTGTCCATAATTTATTTTTAAATCCACTGGACAAGGGGTAAGCTAAGTTAGGTTTTAAGTGGTGGTGACTAGCTTCAACTAATCTTTTATTAAAAAGTTTGATTTTTTAAAAATCTCTTAGAATAGTATATTCACATGTGTGTTCTCAGAAAACTTCATTATTCCATCAGCACAATATTCGCTTTTTTCTAAAAAGAGTAACCAAGAACTGAATGAGGACCTGCCCTTGGTGCCTCACACAAGATATAAAATTACTCTAAAATGTGTGTCTCAAAAATTTGAAAATGCAATTAAGTATTAATATGCAGCCTGCACAGAACTCTAATGTTGGCTAATTCTCTCACAGACAGACTTAAACTTCTCAGCAATTAAAGAAGTCCAAAGAAAGCCAAACCAAAAAATCATGGTTAGGCAACAGCAAATTACATAGGCAGATATTATTCTGCCTGTTCAGTAGATACAGTACCCAGCTGAAGCTATTAGCAATAGGAAATCTTATGGTATTTCTACCCAATAGCATTCCCAATTTCTAAGTAAACATATTTGGCATCTACAAAAGTTCCCTGCCGTTCAGTGCATGAGTCCTCCTTAGTTGATGTGATATACTGTTGCACAGTGGCCACATAGCTGGTCACAGAGATAATAATCAATGCATCAATGCTTAAATATTTACCTCCTGTTTATAATCAGTAGGTGTAAGGGTTGAATAATGTGCTGCACTTCAAATTCAAGATTTAATCCCTTACTGAGACAATGAAACTGCTGTTATTATTTAATGAGTTTGTCAGCCTACTTCAGATGTCCCCAAATTTTGACAAAAGATAGAAGCAAACAGTCCCTTCTGCAAGAGCTATAAAGCACATCCTGCCACACCTGTTGCTGCAAAGAGCAGTAGAAGCAAGGACTAAAGAACTAGCTATGCCAGTTTCATGCAAAGACAGTCCCCACAAACCTCTTCCACTCACTTTCCTACGTCCTTTCTACTGGCAGAATACAACAATTTGGAAACAAATGGGGATCAAGATGTAGTCCAGTCACTAAAATATGTATGTTACAAAATATTTGTTACAAAATATATAGACCAGATTCAACCTAAGCACAACACTTGATGGATGCAAATATGCCTAAACTACCCGTTTACTTTTATGCCTTCCTATTAAAATAATTTTAGATTAAAGCACAGAAAGGATTTGCTAGAGTATTTTTCTTCAAGACATAAAACTAAAATGTGTTAATTGGTTTTTTCCTTCCTTCTCACTCCTCGCTCTTTTTATTTGGCACTTCGGACATTTATGTATGTTGAAAAAGGAAACCTAATTAATACTTGGGGGTGGGGGGGACACCAAAATAAAACAGAACCAAATCACCACCAATAAAAAACCCCCAAAACAACACCAATAGAACAGAATCAACAACATTTTCTAAAAGCCTGAAGAAAGACCGCAAACATAGAAGACATACATCAGATAGAACCGTACATCATAATAGCCTAAAAATAATCCAATATTGCTTCATTTGGTCGTATGTTGCAGTGTTTTTCTCATTGTACTGAGGTTTAAGATTGTATCTCACTGTATTAAGCTCACTCTGTTGGTATTCTTGCCAGAAGCTGAAGCAAAGCAGGTGGTAAAATCACCTCCAGAACAGCAGTGATGTTTGCTAAGCACCCTCAGATCCATCCCAGGGCATTTTTCTGTCCCAAATGGAACACTGGTTTAATTGAAGCACCATCCGTAACAAAAGAGAGGAATGAGTAATAGCTGGCTGCTCCCTTTATCATTGGGAAATAATCATTACAGAGGTATGGCATCAGCAATCAACAGCTGAACAACAGGAGAGTAATGGGGGAACTGACTCTGCTACAGATATAGATACGTATACGCAATGAATTTATGTTTCTAACATGAATGGAGGATCTCAGTACAGGCAGACTTTATATCTGCATATCAGATCCTTTTGTTCTTACTCAAGCAAACACTTCTTACTCAAATTACTGATCCAGTAGAAGTCTGCAGGATCCTGTCATTTGAAGTAATAAGAGCTTTTCCACTAACCCCAGTAAGGCCCAAAGTTCACAATCATGTGCAGCAGGGTTTTTTTTTGTTTGTTTGCATTAGTTTGGGTGTTTTGTTTTGTTTCTCCTATTGTAAACAAATCACAATTCTGGAGGAAAACTGCCACCATATAGTCTAAAATCAACAAAAGTAACTGAAAATACCCTGGCATTGGCACGTTGGTTGTATGTGCCCTAGAATGAAGATACCCAAATAGAATTAAATAGATATTCAAGAATTATCCATCTTTCATGGAAAATAAGAAAGAAAAATGTGTTGATATGTAACACCAACATTTCTTGAGACAACAATATTGTACTAACCAAAGTATCAACCTGATTAAACTTAACACCACCTGTTTTACACCAGCTGCTAATTGAATGCAGATTTGAGAGAAGTGTTGTTATATTACATCCTGAGAAGTGAGGAGATATCTAGGGAAGCATTACTAATTAAAAAAAAAAAAAGAAAAATCTACATTTTCATGCCACCATTCCACCATTTAAATATTCCCTTCATATTTTTTTTCTGCAGATACATGTATATTGTGTAGAGAAAATAGTATTGATGTTTAGTCATATTATCTGCATCCTTAAACAATGATGACTGACTTTAATATTGAGTCTTACAGTTCACATCTCACCAAAAAAATTTTGCACATTACATTATTTGAATTCTTCGACGTTTGAGAAAGCTGGAAAGAATAAATCTAATGACAGAAAGGCCTCAAAGAGTCAAACACCCATTTGTTAGGTCTATACGAGGCAAGAACTAAAAAATGGTAGTTACCAGAGCGTCACAGAATGCCTTTACTCAATACTTGACTCAGAAGACTTCCATGATAAACACTGAGAAGTGGGGTGTGGGTGGTAAAAAACACAAAAACCCAAAAACCTGAAGACCTTTGTCAAACAGTCATCAACTGTATTTTTTTAGATATTTAGAAATTCTTCCACTCACAAGAGCTTCCAGTCAACAGATCATGGAAAAGACACAATAATTTTTGTCCTCCAGAATACTGATGGAGATGCCACAGAGCCACATTTGGCACTTCTGAATTCCAGTCTGCAGGACTGTAGTTATGAGTTCAGGAATGTTGCTTCCAGATCCCCCCACTGGCAGAGAAAGAGTTGGGAAGACAGCAGTAAAGATTAGATGAAGAATTGAGTAGCAGAAAAGCCCCAGTCCTCTGGAATCAAGGGACACATATATTAATCATCATCACAAATTACTGCAGTGCTTTATGAAGTGATGGATCTAAATAATACTGAAATTATTCAAAGAAAATATCTGATTTTTAGGAATAGTAACATTCTAATTCTTATAAAATACCTTATTTTACACAGGCCAAATATCAGATAACATGTTCCAGGTGATATCTGATAATACTTGTCATATTAACTTGCAAAGTAAGGATTTTCTTCATTATTCTACATCCCCCTGCTTTTTGTTTTTCTGTAAACACTGTAATGCCCAAGAAAGCTTACCCACATTATCCTTTTGGCCTATCCAGGGAGGACATACAATGCTTTGCTTGAAAGGCATGTGGCTGGACATTTTGAGAATATTCTATTGTTACAGGCAAATCTTTCAGATTCTAGCTATGATAGCACATGGCATTACATCCAGCTTCTATCTTACAAGCATTCTGTTATCTCACACCTTTAATAAATGCTAAACATATGCGATATGCTACAAGTGAAGCTAATCCATAATGGCGAATTGGCATAAACTATTGCCTGTCAATTAACAGTTGGTGGAGGAGAATAAATTTAGAACAAAAATATCATTTGTTGGAAACAGAAATGCAATGACCTAAACTAAGAACTGTTAGGTGAAAATAAGGTCCATGAATTTTCATAGATACAAGTAACAAAAACTCAGATGCTACAGTCCTCAAACCATCTCAGTGCATGCAGCATTCATAGGCCTCTGGTTACCAATGTCGTACACATCACTGAATTGTTTGGCCTAAAATAATTATAATTTATATCTTTTTTTACTCCTCTCTTTCTGGAGGGTGGTAAGTATGGAACATGTGGAGGCGTACAGGGTGTTTTGGGTTGGTTTGGGTTTTCTTTTGATAGGTATGTATTTCAAGGGTAAACAATGGAACACAACCACATTACCAGCATTAAAAAAACCAAATCATTAGATTTCAGGAATAGGCAAGTTTATAATATTAATTAGGACATGATCAATACAGTAGTTCTTAGTGTGAAGTTTTTTCATTTTTACATGTGCATAACTGTGTGTCTTATATTTTTAAATTGGACATGTGTGTATCTATTTGTATTTTAGACATAATAACAGTATAACCTTTATACACTTTTAAAAGCTAGGGACAAAAAAAGAGACATAAATTTGATGTATTTTAGTGAAATAATCCATAGACAATAAATGCAACTTATTTAAATTTAAACCTGTCTCAAAACATTTAAGAAAGCAAAATAAAAGCTGCCCAGGAAGGCTAAGGTCCCCGCACTGATAGCTTTTATTGTCTTTTAGATATTTCAAAATATTGTGGTGAGGTTTGAGGTCAGAGGGGAAAAGACCACTCACATTACTTGGGTTACTAAGTCTTCATTTTAATTTTTATGAAAAGTAGGTTTCTATCAAAAAATGCCCAATAACTGTTGCTTGGGGATGTTAGATCAGGTACCTCCATTCATCAACTTACAAGAAAACTAACTGGGGACACCTCTAGTCTTTTAGCCAGAAATGTTCCAGGTTGAGGTCTTACAAGCACAAAGGCATAGTTCCAGGAAGCATGACTATACAATACACTACTGAGCCTTTTGCTGCCTTCTCCATTATGTCAGACACCTAAGAAGAACCATAATTAAACATTTTGCAAGCATTTTTGCTCCCTCCTTACTCTTTGTTAGAGTATTTAACTTACAGTCTCTTCTGATCCTTGCCTCCTTCTACCCATCCTCTTTCTCAGAGCAAAAGCAACTTGTTTTGAATTGCCTTTGCCCAGCAAGGGCAGCAGTAACCAGGAGGGTTCAGAGACTTTGCTGTCATTGGGCAAAGCCCCCTAGATACAACCCCAACAGAAACTCCCATTGAAGTTGCTCTTGCCAAATCTCTCCTTGCCTTTATGCAAGCACTTCAGGAAGGCATGAATAGTTTTGGAGGTATTGAGCAATACAGCGACAATTCCTGTACTCTTTGTTTTATCACTAGATTTCAGCAGAATTTCCACTCTCACTAAAAGCCTTTCATTTTTAGGATCATACTGACGGAGAGGTGCAGAAGACCTACTGCCCACCTAGTCTGAAAAATGCACTGACATCGTGATCTGATTATTAAAAGGCTTAATTTACACAAATACAGGTATGTACAAAGACTTTGCGCATATCTCCTCAAACGTATTTCATCACATATCACAGAATCACAAAATGGTAGGGGTTGGAAGAGGGGTAGGAAATCATCTAGTCCAACTCACCTGCTAAAGCAGGTTCACCTAGAAGAGATCACACAGGAATGCATCCAGGCAGGTTTTGCATGTCTCCAGAGGAGACTCAACAACCTCTCTGGGCAGCCTGCTTCAGTGCTCTGTCAATCTCAAAGTAAAGAAGTTTCTCCTCGTGTTTAGATGGAACCTCCTATGCTGCAGTCTGTGCCCATTGCCGCTCATCCTATCATTGGGCACCACTGAAAAGACTATGGTCCCATCCTCTTGACATCCACCCTTCAGATATTTGTAAGCATTGAGAAGATTTCTTCTCAGCCTTCTCCTCTCTAGGTTGAATATACCCAGCTCTCTCAGCCTCTCCTCATAAGAAAGATGCCCTAGGCCCCTAATCATTTTTGTAGCCCTCTGCTGGACTCCCTCCAGGAATTCCTTGTCCTTCTTAAATTGGGGAGCTCAGAACTGGATGCAGTACTCCAAATGTGGCATCACCAGGACAGAGTAGAGGGGGAAGATAACCTGCCTCAGAACTGCTGGTCCCACTTTTCCTAATGCACCCCAGGATACTGTTGGCCTTCTTGGCCACAAGAGCATACTGTTCGTTGATTGTCAACCTGTTGTCAGCCAGAACTCCCAAGTCCTTTTCTACAATACTGCTTTCCAGCAGGTCAGCCCCTAACCTGTGCTGGTGCCTGGAGCTATTCCTCCCCTGGTGCAGGACCCTATACTTGCCCTTGTTGAATTTCATTAGGTTCTTCTCTGCCCAGTCCTCTAGCCTGTCCAGGTCTCGCTGAAAGGCAGCACAGCCTTCTGGTGTGTCAACACTTCCTCCCAGTTTGGTATCATCAGCAAACTTGTTGAGGGTGCACTCAATCTCTTCATGCAGGTCGTTGATGAACAGGTTGAACAGGACTGGACCTAATACTGACCCCTGGGGAACCACACTAACTACAGGCCTCCAACCAGACTTTGCACCCTTGATCACAACCCTCTGAGCTCTACCATCCGGCCAGTTCATTATCCATCTCACTGTGCATTCATCCAGTCTGCACTTCCTGAGCTTGCCTATGAGGGCGTTGTGAGGGACGGTGTCAAAAGCCTTGCTGAAGTCAAGGTAGACAACAATCACTGCTCTCTCCTCATCTACCCAGACAGTCCTGCCACCATAGAAGGCTATCAGATTAGTCAAACATGATTTCTCTTTGGTGAACCTATGCTGACTACTCCTGATAACCTTCTTTTCCTCCACATGCTTGGAGATGATGTCCAGAGTAAGTTGTTCCATCACCTTTCCAGAGATGGACGTGAGGCTGACTGGCCTGTAGTTTTCTGGGTCATACTTCTTGCTGTTTCTAAAGACTGGAATGATATTGTGTTTCTTCCAGTCCTCAGGCACCATTCTTGGTCTCCAAAACCTTTCAAAAACAATGTAGAGTGGCTTAGCAATAACATCTGCCAACTCTCTCAGCACTCATTGGTGCATCCCATCAGGGTCCATGGATTTGTGGATGTCCAGTTTGTCTAAACGATCTCTAACCTGATCCTCCTCAACCAAGGGAAAGTCTTTTTTTCCACACTTCCTCTCTTACCTCTAGGCTCTGGGATTCCTGAGAGCCAGTCTTAGCAGTAAAGACAGAAGCAAAGAAGGCATTCAGTAACTCTGGCTCCTTTGTATCATCTGTCACCAGGGCACCCTCCTCATTCAGCAGTGGACCTACATTTTCCCTAACCTTCCTTTTGCTGCTGATGTACTTGAAGAAGCCCTTCTTGTTTTCTTCCACATCCCTGGACAGATTTACTTCCAAGTGGAGCTTGACCTTCCTCACCACATCCCTGCACACTCTAACAACCTCTTTATGTTCTTCCCAGGTGGTGCGTTCCTTTTTCCACATTACACAAATATCCTTCTTCCACCTGAGTTTTGACAGGAGCTTCTTACTCTTCCATGCTGGCCTCTTACTCTCTTTACTTGATTTCTTCCTCATAGGGGTGCATTGGTCTTGAGCTTTGAGGAAGTGATGTCTGAATATTAGCCAGCTCCCCTACCTTCTAGAACCCTATCCCATGGGATTCTTCTAAGCCAGACCTTGAAGAGGCCAAAGATAGCACTCCTGAAGTCAGTGGTTTTAGTCTTACTCATTGTCCTGCTTCCTTCATGCAGGATCCTGAACTCCACCATCTCATATTCACTGCAGCCAAGGCTTCCCCCAGTCATCACATCTCCAACCAGTTATTCTTGGTTTGTTAGGACAAGTCCAGCAGCACACCTCTCCTCATTGGGTCCTCCACCATTTGTGTCGAAAAGTTGTCATCAATGATCTGTAAGAGACTCCTGGACTATGAGTGCTTAGCTGTGTTGCCTGTCCAGCAGATGTCAGGGTGATGGAAGTCTCCCATGAGAACCAGGGCATATAATTGTGAGGCTAATTCCAGCTGTCTGTAGAAAGCCTCATCAACTTCCTCTTCTTGATCAGGTGGCCTGTAGTAAACACCCACAACAGCATCACCCTAGTTAGGCTGTCCCTTAATTTTTACTGTAAGGATTCAACTCGTTCCTCATCCCACCCTAGGCAGGTCTTGATACATTCATTTGCTCCCTCACATAAAGTGCAAATCCTCCACCTCGCCTTGCTGCCCTGTCTTTCCTAAAGAGTACATAGCCCTCCATGACAACATTGCATCCACGTGAGCTTTCCCACCATGTCTCTGTAATAGCAACGAGATCATGGCCCTGCAATCGCACATAGATCTCTAATTCTTCCTGTTTATTACCTATTTGACATGCATTGGTGTATAGACATTGAAATACTTATAAGCATAAATAAAGTTCCCTCTCAGTCTTCTCTTCTCCAGGCTGAACTGACCCTGCTCTCTCAGTCTTTCCTCATGAGAAGGATGCTCCAGACCCCCAATTGTCCTTGTAACTCTCTGCTGGACTATGTCTGCCCAGTCCTACAGCCTGTCCAGATCTCACTGAATGGCAACACAGACTTCTGATAATCTGCAAGAAGCAAACAAGTCACAGATAGAGCCTTAGACATGTCAATAAACAGCAAGAGAATTATTCTGGTTTACTTTATCTGAAAGTTTTTTCTCAGCTATATTTTTCCAGGTTTTTAGCAATTTTTCTCCCTGCAATCAACACAGGGCATTGCTCACTCAGTGTACAAGCAAGAAAGTTCATAGCTGTGAATGATACCGCTTCCAAGTTTTCTCTGTCCCATGTTAGGCACTAATTTTCATTATTTTATTATGATCATATTTAATAGTATGCAGCTACATAGTAGGTTTTTACGAAAAGTTCTGAATAGTATGTTTTTAATAGATACTTTTATATCATGATGTTCATACCCATTTTACAGACAAGAAACATTTATATTAGGTGAATTGTCCAAAATCACAATTAGCAATATTATCCTGTGAAAAGTCCTTCCTCATATATGCTTACAATATAAGGACATGACAGTTCCCCTTCTAGGCAGACACTTACCATATCTGTGTAAGGTATGTTATATTAACAATGGGTTGCATATGCATAAATAGTAGCAAAATGAAAATATTTCTTTCATGATGTAAGCAAGAAAGGCAGCTTTCTTCTACAGCTTGTTGGCTTGGTGAATAATTTTCAGTTCTTCACAACATTCATTCTCACTGTATAGCTTCAGCAAAATGTGTGGCCTACATTATGGCAAGACACAGCTCTTCCCATGGACTATCCCACAGGGATCTTTTGCCTTTTTTCAATGTTTGCATTGCATTAGGTGCCCTCAATTATTTAACAAGCAGCATCATCTTCATTTCACCAGCAACCCCAACCCTAAATCACATTTTTATGTGCAGTACCCAGCTTCACAGCTTCAATCAATGATATTTTTCAAGCAGGCTACATTGTTCCACTGAAATTTTAAACTATCTTGTGAAATGTTGCCCAATACTGAAGGCCTGTCTTGTTAGGAATTGTATCTAAGTAAAGCTTCCTCTGCTGAGATGCAAAGCAAAATAGACGTTTAAAAAAAAACTTTTCTCCATCAGATGTAAAGTCCATTTCCAGAAAGAACAGAAAGCCATTCAACCATCTGTCTTTAAAATGTGCTTAGTAAACAACCTGCCTGCCAGGTGTTGATAAGGATAATGGCTGAAACATTGTGGCAAAAACAGTTTATCCAGCCACAGGAGATAGTACTTTCAGTATAAGGTGGATTGCCATTTACATATCAAGGACAAGCTAACAGTGACAGACAAGGCTGGCTGGTTAATGTAGAAGGTGGGGGACACACTGGAGGGCACATAGTTCCACCTTCTGATACACCCAGCATGTCACAAAGGGAAAAGCTGAGACCCTTCAAGATGGCCCCAGACTTGTCAATGTTTCGCAATCACCCTTCCCCCCTCCCACGCCTTGACTTTTCTATCTTTTGCAATAACACCTCCACAAAAGACGAAAAATTACGCAAGCGGGCAACCCAAAGGGCTATAAAGGTCCACCTTGTACAAGACACAGGTGACACCCACCCACCATCCTGAGGACCACTCTGCCCACCATTCTCACCACAGAAACCAAACAAGACACCGGAGGATGCTGCACATGGCTGGATCCAAGACTGCAAACTCAATCACACATAAAGCAGAGCCATAAGGATGGTGAAATCTTTCTCTCTCCTTTCTTTCCCATACCTCTACTTTTTTTGGTTTCCTTTTTAGAAGTAACATAGTAATGTAAGATTTAGAGCCCTGCATATGCCACAAACTTTTTCTATTTACCAGCTGCATCTACAATAACATAATTCCCTCTGCCACCAAATCATATGCGAACTGGGCCAAGCTGCAAAATAAAAGCCTTTTGTTTACAGACCTTAAGTACTGTGTATACTGTTTTCCAACCAAGGGGACCCACAAACCTGAGTCACTTCTCCCCTCCAGTCATAACCCTGGGTGGGATGTGACATCTTTTTGGCACAGCAGAGCAGGGTCCCCTTCTGTTGGAAGGTCCACTAGGAGTCACCAACTCTCTACCTCATAGAAAGAGGTGGGGGGAGTTGGGAAAGGATCTCTCAGCTATACAAACCAGGAGAGATCTGGGGGGTACCAACTCTCTACCTCGAAAATGATGGGGAGAGTTGGGAGGTGACCTCAGCATTTTTGCCAGGAGAGGTTCAAGCAGTGGTGAGATGTGGTGAACTGTGAAATGCCTGTGCTCAGCTGCTTCCCCATTTTTGGGAAACTGGAGCAGTACAAAGCATGTCCTTCTCTATTGGAAATGGCTTGTGCTGATAGTAATTGAAATGATCGAAAAGCAGTGGCAGAAAGAATTACTAAACTTGCTAAAGAGAAAAAACTGCACTGGGGAAAGGGAAAAGCCACAGTGTGCTCAGTGCTAGGAGCAGCCCTGGTGGCAGCTCAAAGGACCAGGCACCTGGACAAACAAACCGAGCAAGAAACAGTAAAAGTCCTATAGGACCAGTTGGCTGCAGAACACACCACCACTCAGTGGCTCCTTGCAGCTCTGTTAGATGAATTAGACTGACACAGGGAATTAACTAATTGACACTTAACTAATTAATGTTTAGAGAACTAACACTTAAAGAATTAAGGAGCTAACACTTAGAGAGCTAACCCTTAACCCACAACACTTAGAACCCCTAACTCACAGCCTTGCTTAGCTTTGTGTAACTTCTTGTAAGAGAAACAAAAGTTCACTGACAACTTTACAGGCCTTGCAAAGATACAAAACCTTGGGTACATCCTTGGGTGAACCAGATAACCAAAACTTGGCCACAGGACAGGAGATACGCCAGTTCTAACCAACTCAGCAGTCTGAGTCCCAGCCAACTCAACACATCAGGCCAGAGGTGAGCATGTACAGAGAAGACAACCCCGGCTCACAATCACTGAGCAAGCACAACCAGGAGGGGCAGAAGATGGAGACAATGGAAATGATTTCCTGGAACTCATTGTAATAAGAACCGCCTTCTCAGGGACAGGTTATGAATATGTATAGGTGTTCCTAGAACTTTCATGAATATGTAGCACTTTACATCATTTAACCAAGCTCACAACTACTGGATATTTGCACACGTCTTAGGTGGAATTATTCCCCCATGTGTCCAAGCATTGTAAACACATACCTTCTTTACAATCTCAAGGGTTGTAAGGTCATTTCCATACCTCAAGAACAGGAGAAAATATTACAGTCTGAATTGGAAGAATATAAGCAGGCAAAAAGTGACCAGACAAATCTTGGTTCTGCTCCAGACAGTGAGCCCGGTTTTACCAGCCCATCACAAGCAGCTAAGAAACAGGGCCTTAAAGTCTTATATCCAGTTAAAGAATTGGAAATTACCTGGGAAGTATCTTATCCCGGGAATGAGCAAACAACAATGAAGCCCCTGATTAAGACTGAATCTACTGATAACAGCCAAGCAGGGGCAGCTCTGCAAATTGCCACCCAAACAATACCATACTCTGTGGTCAACTTATTAGAGATTCAGGACAAATATAGTAACTTAGCCCAAGAAACAGAATGTATTTTAACTGGTTATGAAATTTTGCTCTCAGAGAAGGAAGCACAAAGGTATTTGGAGCCTGCTGTGCTTCTGACTGCTAATGAACAGAGTCGTTAACTCAACGAGCCACCTGTTGGACCGGGAAGCTGGACCCTTTAGAAAGGAGAGACCCAGGATGTATTGAGACCCCTGCTGTGAATCACCTAAATGAAAATTTACGGAAGTATGCCTGCCTCCAGTTAATTCACAACACAAGTCTGGTTCCCCAAGAGCTTCCCCTGGTGCTGGTAAATGCAGGTCCTGTCAGGCTGATTCCCCTGACCTGAGGGCTTCCTGACCCACTGAAACTGCGTGTGGCGTGGCTGCGTGACCTTTTGGGGGATACGCCGGCTCCACAGGGTGGGGGGTGCGGTCCCTGGGGTGGTCAAGCCGTGGCTTGGGGAGAGGTGGTTCAGGAGCTTAATTACGGCAGCATGGGTCTGTTGGGGTGAGTCACAAAAACAAAACCTGCTGTACTGAGAGTGGAACAGCAGGTAAATCGAACTCCTTCCATAGGTGTCTCGGAGACAAATAGAAATCTTTTGTGGGCTGAGGGAATTAAGAGGGGAATTTCCCAAGATTTAATAGATGGAGTGTCTACCCTGGCCCTGGAAAAGCTCATCAGGGCATGGAAGACACTCTATAAAAATGAACTGCCTGCTTCGGGGGAGGCTCAGGGCATGAAAGCAGAGCCCCAAGCCAGTTGGACAGCGATTGTCCCTGAGATGCCTACTGCTCCTCAGGGTGGGTAACAGACCCGCCGACCCCAGTCAGTGAGCCGGGGGATGGCCAGTGCGTTCATTTAAAGAGGCTCACAGAAACTGTTAAGGGTGATTTGCTGATTGCCTTTCCCCTTGACTCCTTTAAAATCAACCCACCATTTTACTGCCAGGGTGGTCCAAGACTCAGCCAAAAATGAGTTCAATGGGCTGCCTCTGACTTACTACTTTCTGTCCTCAAGCCCCCTCTATTCTTCCAGGAAAAAAAGTAAAACAACGATCCAGCAACCCCACTCCATGAAACCGGACGACCTGTCCTCATGAAACTACCCACCCACCCACTGTACCCCTTGTTTTAAAGACAGCAACGAACATTTATGCATGGAAAGCATAAGGTGAGGCTGATCAGTCTATAGTTACCCGGGTCCTCCTTCTTACCCTTTTTGAAGACTGGAGTGACATTTGCTTTCCTCCAGTCCTCAGGCACCTCTCCTGTTTCCCAAGACTTGGCAAAGATGATGGAAAGTGGTCCAGCAATGACTTCAGCCAGCTTCTTCAGCACCCGCAGGTGCATCCCATCTGGACCCATGGATTTATGGATGTCCAGGTTGCTTAATTGGTCTCTAACTCATTCCTCATCAACTAAGGCAATCTCCTCCATTGACTTGACTTCCACTGGGGTCTCAGCAGAACAGGACTCCTCAGGGCTTCCTCCGGCAGAGTAGACAGAGGCAAAGAACGCATTCAGTAGTTCTGCCTTCTCTGTATCTTCTGTCACCAGGGCACCCTCACCATTCAGTAGTGGGCCTACATTGCCTCTGGTGTTAGCTTTATCTGCCATGTATTTAAAGAAGCTCTTCCTGTTGTCCTTGACCCCTCTTGCCAGGCTTAACTCTAAGGAGGCCTTAGCTTTCCTCGTTGCCTCCCTACATGCTCTGACAACGGCCTTGTACTCTTCCCAAGTGGTCAGGCCCTCCTTCCATGATCTGTAAATGCTCCTCTTCCACTTGAGCTTACCCAGCAGCTCTCTGTTTAGCCACAAAGGTCTCCTGGCTCCCTTTCTCGACTTCCTGCGTGTCGGGATGCTCTGATCTTGAGCTTGGTAGAAGCAGTCCCTGAATACTAACCAGCTCTCTTGGGCTCCTTTACCTTCAAACAGCTTTGCCCACGGGATTTCCCCTAGCAGTTGTTTGAAAAGGCCAAAGTTTGCCTTGCTGAAGTCCAGGGTTGCAATTCTGCTTGCTATTCTGCTTCCACCACCCGAGATCCTGAACTCCACCAACTCATGGTCACTGCAGCCAAGGCAGCCCTCAACCTTTACTGCCTTCACCAGACCCTCCTTGTTAGTGACGACGAGATCCAGCAGCGCACCTCTCCTGGTCGGCTCCTCCACCATTTGCATCAGAAAGTTGTCATCAATGCATTGGCTGGCTAAATGGTCCTTCCAGCAGACATCGGGGAAGTTAAAATCCCCCATGACAACCAGGGCCTGCGACTGTGATTGCAATGGAATTAGCAGTCTGCTCAAATGTCTCAATGCATAATTAAATTAGCAGCTCAAGGTTTAGGAAGTGAATTCGAATAGACATACTCAGTCTGTGCAAACTTTATAATTTTTCATTCCTTCCTTTTATTTAGGAGATAATAATTAAATGTGATTTGAAATTGAACGTAATAAAGTACAGCTTAGAAGTCTCTCGTGATTCTAAATAAAAAAAAAATTAGATCCCCTCACATTATTTGAAACCACACTACTATAACCTCTATTAAACTTTTTTTTTAAAAAAAAAGGAAAAAGACAAATTCCTCTGTTTTTTTGGAATGCAGAATGAAAGTCACTTCTATTTTTATTGCCTTAGCTCTCTGGGGAAATCTCTTTCCATGCTTCTTTTTTTTTTTTATCTAAACTAAGATTTGCTAAAGAAACAGCTTCCAATGACATTTGTTTGTGACAAAAGTGTAATGTGAAAATTAAATCTCAGGAAGCTGAAGGAAATTGACAGTGCCCTCAAGTAACATTGAATGAAAATCTAGGATTAGTTAGTAGAACATCTGGTTCACTTCTAACACCACAGCACAACTGAACAATTGAAACTATTCCAAAAGTTTCTTGAGTGCATTGCCACCACTGTTCTTCGGCTGCTGGAATTCACTGGCACAGAGGAGGGAAGCAGGAAGAACCTGCTGGCAGCAGAGCCACATGGCTGCCAACTCTTCCTCTCTGAAACGAGTGGTTGGCCAGGGCTGTAAGAGCAGCAGATCTGTAGACTGCCTGATATTTTATGAAAGGAATAAAGTAGAAAGTAACATGGGAAGCTATGTTTATGCATATCTATAATATAATATAATATAATATATAATATAATATAATATAATATATAATATAATATAATATAATATATAATATAATATAATATAATATAATGTAATGTAATGTAATGTAACGTAACGTAACGTAACGTAATATAATATAACATAACACAATATAAGATAATATAACATAACGTAATATAACGTAACATAACATAATGTAATATAACATAATGTAATATAACGTAACATAACATAATGTAATACAACGTAATGTAATATAACGTAATGTAACATAACATAATGTAATATAATGTACTGTACTGTACTCTACTATACTACGAACCCTATATAGACCATTTCTCTGTGTTAATTAGGCCTGATACAAACAATAGCCCATAGCTGCTGTTAAAATTCTGGCTTCTTTATAGACAGACTTGTATGAAGAGATCTTTTTCCTCTAATCTGTATGAGAAAAGCGTGCTCTTTGATGACTTTACTGAAGCACCCATATCTGTTTCTTTTTCTTAAAAAACCACACCCCTTCATTCAAAGATAACAAGGGTCACACTGGAGAAGAGACATTGCCGTTCAAATCTGTGGAATGAAAAGTAGCAGGTCTTGAAAATAAAGTTTTTAATTCATGCTGCTAAATTGAGGATTAGCCTTCATTCTTTTTCTATTTCTAATTCTGTCTTCGAGCTTCCATATATTCTAAATAATACAAAACCAAAGTTAGAGTTGGTCTTCTTAATAAAAACAACTACTCTCTTTACTGAGTTTTTGTATCCTTAGATAATGCTAGCAAACTCTTGGCTTTAGGTGGCTACATGCATACTGCTTACTGCAGTAGTCCCCATAATGTTCTACTAAAAAACTTCAAACCTACCTTGTTCTCACTGAAAACAATGCCAGAATGCTCCTTCTCTTCCTGAAGCCTTTTTTAATCACATCAGTGTTTAAACAATCCCCTTCCACAGTTAAATATTACAACAACTAATGAACTGTAACATGTGATTTTCTGTTTACTTATTATCCATTAAGCTACCTTTCACTCATGCACCAAATACACACAAAAGCCCTGTACAAAGATCTATGTCATTAAAATATATTTAAAAGGCCACAATAATTACTGTAACAAAAATAACACAAAAGCGTACTAAAGAATGCATAGAGTAGAATCCTTGAAGGCACCATGTGTGGGCACAAGAATTTTATGGGTCAAACTATGCATCTCTTTAAAGTTGACTATGAATTGTATTGTATGATTGATTACTGTATATTTGAGTAATAATTAAAATAGGAACTTCATTTGAAGAAGAACCTTTTGCCTGAGGAACGGATGTCTTGAAATAGACATAGCTAAAAGGGACATGCTTAAAGCAAAATGGAATACCAGTTATGTACTGATTTGAAGTAGTCACTTATAGGAGCTCACTAAAGCAATGAATAATCGTATCAAACCAAGACAATTTTTTTCTTTGTTTTGGTGAAGGAATGTAGATCCTTGATAACTAGTCCTGTGTTCAGCATCTCTCTGTCATGCTGTTATTCCTGAATTAAAATTACTCCATCCTAAAACTGAGGACTTTTCTTTAAGTCTCGTGCTATAAGAGGTTAATGCATTGAATGCTCTTCCACACTATTGGGCAGAAGAGTGTATTATAGTTGTGTTGTTTTTCTCCTTTCAGTTTCCTTTCAGATTTCAGACACCAGTCACCTTGGAATTTATGAAGCTTTTAGTTTCTCTTATGTTCCTGAAAATTTTGCTTCCTTCCTCCTCCTCCAGTTTCTGACAGCCTATGGAGCCAATAAAAATAGTGGAAAAATTAAGTAACCCTCTGGATACTGGCTACACAAGCATTCATTGCTCAGGAAAACCTCCCACTGGAACTGGAACTCTTGCTTAAGCAAGGTAATAAAAAAAAAATCCCATTCAAACTGTGCTCAAGTATATTTTAATAGATTCTCTCATCCTACACGATGGAGATCTGATTCTGTATAGCTGCCCTAAAAAGTATATGTGTGTCTATGTAAGGGATTCTAATTCAAAGTGATCGTAATGATTTATAAAACTTGTGAACATGGCCCAGATGTAATTCTTTATATTATAATGATGATACATAGTAGTGCTTAACTGATGTCATGGAGCTGTAGCCCTCAACCTTATACATTCAGAGTTAAAGGAACACCAATGTAAAAAAAAAACAAACAAAGCAACCAACCAAAAAACCACATAAACAAAAACAAACAAACCAACCCCAAACCAAAAAACAATGCACCTGTTTCATTCTGTTCGAAGTTACAGAAAGTAGTCTTTACCTGGAGTAAAGTTTAATATTATATCTGACTCATTTTCATGTTTGCTTCAGTTTTCTTATGCTGAAGTTATTTTGGATGCTCATCTGCAGGGACTTAAACATGCCATCAACTTTATTGGAACTGCTCTGTGTACACATTAATCACGTGCAGATTTTGTTACAAAGTGAAGTCTTAGAGCAGGTGATGTGACATTGAGTTATGCAAGGGCTACAATAGATCCTACCCACTTGGCACAACAATGTGTAACTTCTCAAGAGCCATATCAAACACTTGGCTGTATTAATATTACTTAAATTTGTCAACCAGATGAAATACGTTGATATCTTCTCTGTGTACCTCTAAAACCATGCATGGTATATTGTTCTTGCTTTTGCAAGTTTTCACATCTAAGCTTTACTTTACTTTGGTGTAACACGTAAAAGCAATGTTGGTTGTTGCAGATATGTAAGTTACATCTCTTGAGTATTTTTTTTACATTTTGAAATTACAATAGAGTTCAAAGTGTTCTGCTTAAGTGCTAGTATATGTCACCCTTTGGGTTTCAGTGTGTTTCCCATTTACTGATATTATTTTACAGTAAATGTAAGTAAAGTAAGATGAAGTTAACAGGGAAGCTGCATTGTGTGTTGTTTCCAGGTTGTGATCCTCAGAGATTGAACTGTATCTTAATATCCATAATTTAAAATATTACTTACGTGTAATGTCATTATGGTCATTACCATCCACTGCTACTTAGGATCCCCCTTCCATTTTATTCTTCTAGGAAATCAAGCAATTACATGGTTGTTAACAACAGACATGAGTAGCATTTGTATCAACAGCCATTTTGTCTATCACTATTTTCATAAAACCTTGCATGCCTGGCACTATTCCAAAATGAGCAATGATTTGTAATAACATTTAAAACATCTAAAAAACATCTAAAACCAGCCAATGACACTTCGCTCTCCTACTGCATGGAATTTAAGAGGAGAATGCCTATTATACAAGGCAGTAAACTCAATAGCATAAAAACCTGCTTATTTGCAGAGATACAACTGATTCTAGGCCACTGCAGTGAACATCTCAGGATAGGTTATATTTTTTTATTGAATTTCATTCACAGACATCTGAACTGCAAGACCTGTAATAATATACAATATCTATCCTTTCTATCTTATAAATATTATTGCAGCTTACTTAGTCATGATTACAAATCAAATCAAACAAAAGTTTAAAATTGCTCAAAAAGCAAATTGTTAAAAGTTGAAATTTTATTAGCAAACTGAAAAGAAAACTCATAAACTCCTCTTCCCCACTCCCAACGCTTTTATTGTTACAGAATGAATATCCCAGACCAAGTTTTATATTAGATCGGTGCAAAAGGAATTGCCATTTTTGCATTGTTGAAATTTGTATTTATTTTAGACTATGGAAATCATGTTAGACAAAAACCAAGTTTGAGCAATTTTCTTATTGAAGTTCAAAATGGGTCGTAAAGCAGTGGAGACAACTTGCAACATCAAGGCATTTGGCCCAGGAACTGCTAACAAGTGTACAGTGCAGCGGTGGTTCAAGAAATTTCACAAAGGAGACAAGAGCCTTGAAGATAAGGAGTGTAGTGGCCGGCCATTGGGACTTGACAACCGCCAACTGACAGCAATCATTGAAGCTGATCTTCTTACAACTACACAGGAAGCTGCCAAAGAGCTCAATGTCAACCATTCTACAGTCATTTGGAATTTGAAGCAAACTGAAAAGGTGAAAAAGCTCGACAAGTGGGTGCCTCATAAGTTGACTGAAAACAAAAAAATTGTCATTTTGAAGTGTCTTCTCTTATTTTACACAGAAATAATGAACCATCTCTTGATCAGATAGTGACACAGGACAAAAAGTGGATTGTATATGACAACCGTCAATGACCAGCTCAGCAGCCGGACTGAGAAAAGTCTCCAAAGCACTTTCCAAAACCAAACTTGCACCAAAAAAAAGGTTGCCATCACTGTTTGGTGGTCTGCTGCAGGTCTGATCCGATTACAAAGTTTCATCTCATTTGCCATCTTCAGGAATAAACAAACTTATTTCTCATTGGCAAAAAATGTGTTGAATTGTAATGGTTTCTATTTTGGTTAACAAGATGTGTTTGAGCCTAGCTATAACAATTTAAAATTAATGGCCTGAAACTGCAACTACTTTTGCACCAGCTTAATAACTTCCCATGGTTACTTTGCATTCTTAATCCTGTTGTTCATAAATATGAGTCATATAATATACAATAGTTTCACTTACACCTTGAGTTTGTAATACTCTAAGTCATTTTAGAGTTTACATATATTTCCTAATAACATTTTAGACCTCTTTGGTCTGTTGCCACCATTACTTAGGAGAGGTAAAATCTATTAGTATCTATTTTTAATAGGTACTTTCAACATATATGTATTATACATTAAATTAACTTATCAAAATGTTGGTACCTGACTCCAGCACAATGGTTTTGCTCCCTCAGCTGTCATGCTCAAATGCTTTATACAATCAACAGAAAAGTGGCAAGTACAATACAAAAGCAGCTGAGAAAACTTAAAACATTTGGCACAAACTGACCAATAGAAAGAAACAAGGGAAGTTAGATGGGAAGAAATGCTAGGCACAAGAGGTCTATCCCAGTTTCTCTTCCTGTCTAGACATCAGGATTTTTTCTAAATTTGGGGCTCATATCACAAACTTCTCTTCACAGACTGTTTTTCCTTTAAGATAAAATGTAAAGATGTGAATCATGGCATATCAAGTTCATCTGGGTCTCCACCAGACAAAGGAAGACCTTGACCTGATTTTTTTCTCAGAGTACTTTAAAGCACCATCCACCATTTCCCAAAAAAATTCTAGGTTTCAGAACAGTTTAGATAGTGGTATTACATGCCCCTTCCATTGAAGCTCGGACATGGTGTAAGAGAATTCAAACCACAAGGATAGAAAAAGCAGGCAAAACAATGTTATACCTCTATAGTTAAGGTGCTGAGCTGGGAAGGGACATTTTCAATGTGGCATTGTAGAGCTTAAAAAAATGCATAGGTAAACAAAGGCTAGAATGGAAATCCAAATATTACCAATTTAGTGTTTCTTGAGACTTAGATATTTCTTACTGCTTATCTGAATGAAAGACTGGAAATCTCTTGCACTTTAAAGAACTTCTAAAATAAAGCACTTAAACAAGGGAATATATTCTGTGAGAAATTAGTATCTCCAGTTTAATCAATTGCTCATCTTTTTTTTAGAATTAAGTGTTTATACCTATTTTACAAAGAAAGTTTCGACTTTGCACTGTTACTGACCTTGGGCATTTCATTCTCTAACTTGTCAAGCTTCTGCCATTATACTGGCAGTGCATCATTGCTGTTTTCATATCATTGCTCCAAGGAAATTACTCAAACTTCAGAAGTCGCTTGGGCTAGAATTACATAAGAGGTGGGAATGGGTGTTTCAGAATGACTAACAAAGAGCATTTGGCTGTAGTCACTCAGGCATGTAAGTACTGGTGAGATATGCTAGAATAACTCATTTACAGAGACATGCTTTGCAATTTATTGCCATGCTGACTCAGCAATGTCCTCACCACAAAATGACGGAAATGCATTTTGCAGAGGTATGCAGAATGAAAGAAAACTGGTGAATAAAGCTCAAGCTACCAGTGGTCAAATCTGCCACAATTAAGAAAAACTGAACAAATACATTACTATAACATGATATTAGAGAATATCAAGCTACAGTATTGGACAAAGAATAAAGTCCCAAACATCTAAAAGATCAACACTGAAACATTCTTAATGTTCCTATCCGTAGCTACCATACCATGTATTTCACACAATTTCCTTTGTGTTCTTCACAAAAAGCCAGGCTGCACCTGGATTTTTCACAAGGAAACACACCTTAAACTTTACTTGCAGCATTAATGACTTTAAAGAACAATTCTAGAATTACGAGCTTTGAGAGCAGTATAGCTGCCTGGCAGTGAAAATTTTAACATCCAAAATTAAGATAAGTCAGTATTATTTAGGGGAAAAATTGCTTTCAGGTGCCATCAGAACACAGGCAAAGCACAACACATTGACCAGTGTTGGGTTTTTGTTTGTTTGTTCAGGTGTTTGTTCACACTTGCATGGTTATAGGTAATTAAGTTTCTCACAAGAATGTTTAAAAGTAAATAAGAATTGAGGAGGGACTTGAAACATGATATATAAAATTACATAATACATAAAATACAGATTAGATTTAGATAATTTTGGTATTTAAAGTAGGAGCATAAGACTATATTTGAATGTTCATATTCTTCTTTCAATATATATCTTTCAATAGTGCATTAAACAATGCGAGTAGCATTTGCAGTGCATTCCCTTTCTAATTCTTTTTTCCAAGGGAAGAGTAGCTATTATTTAATAATAATGGGTTATTATATTATACTATTATGGGTTATTATTATACATAATAATGTGTTATTATGGTTATTATTTCACGTAGCTTTGTTTTGGATTTATTAACAGATATATGATCATCTCCCTATCTTCATCTTGCCTACACAGATGTTGTCATGCTTTTCTTCTGAAAGAAGATAATTCTGCCCAGGCATCCAGAAAACTCCCTTGCAGATGTTACATATGGAATCACTAAACAAGAGTGAAACTCTGTCCTGGCTTCAGCTGGGATAGAGTTAATTTTCTTCCTCATGGCTCAGATAGTGCTGTGTTTTGGATTAAGTATGAGATGAATGTTGAAAATACACTGACATCTTGGTGGCTGCCAAGCAATGTTTATACCAAGACAGGGACTTTTCAGCTAGAAGGTGCATAAGAAGCTTGCAGAGGGCACAGCCAGGGCAGCTGACCCAAACTGGCCAAGCGGATCTTTGATAGCATGTGACATCATGCTCAGTATAAAAGCTGGGGGAGGAAGAAGGAAGGCGGGAGACGTTTGGAGTTATGGCGTATTTCTTCTACAAGTAACTGTTATGCATGATGGAGCCCTGCTGTCCTTGAGATGGCTGAACACCTGCCTGCTGATGGGAAGCAGTGAATGACTTCCTTGTTTTGCTTTGCTTGCATGCACAGCTTTTGTTTTACCTATTCAACTGTCTTTATCTCAACCCATTAATTTTCTTGTTTTTACTCTTCTGAGTCTCTTCCCCATTCCACACGGGGGGAATGAGTGAGTCGCTGTGTGGTGCTTAGTTGCTGTCTGGGGTTAAACCATGACAAGCCCGTTGTCCCAGCTCACATTAATGGCAACAGGACATCACACTGGCCTGCACCTCACTTAATGTGGTACAGTCATGAGTAGAGAAGGACATACCAAGGTATTGTTAGGTTAATACATTCATTTTCTACAATTAGAAGGTAAATTCAAAACTAAATAAAGGACATCACCTGCCTAAGAAAATGCAGTCACATATATTAATTTGAACACAAAAGCAAATGGAAACTGATGAAAATGGGCAAATGTCTTGCTGAGTTTTACTAAAACACAAAGAAATAGTTGATGTCAACATATAAAAATATGATTTTTTCTGAAGTCAAACATTTTAAGACTAAGCTATTTAAAAAAAAACCAAACTATTTTGAATTTATTAATAAGACCTCACAAGCAATTTCAGCATTTAAGATATAGTACCGGTGATGTAAAAGTTGCATTGCATGTGTGAACAGCTAAAAGTTAGGTTATAAGCATTTTATTAGGAGACAAGTAAAAGTTTAAAAATGAGAAATGATTCAACATTGGCATATGGCAGTTTCCCCAAGCAGAGAAAGACTTGTGAATCTTAAGGCTGATGACCTTATCAAGATCTTTATCAGCACTGAAATTACAGCATAGCACAACTCAGCACCACAGATAACCAGTTTGAGACAGCACTAATTCAGAGAAAGCAAACTTTAGGGACTTAGGGTTTGTTGAGTCAATTGGTACAAAGTGACTCCAAGCAAAAAAACATGTTGCACAAATTATGGTGTTCTGCTGTTTACCACACGACATCGACAAATTTTGCTGTTCATTAGAGAGCTTTGTAATTGAAGGGAAATACAGGAAACAGAGCCCAATGTTTGGTATTTTTTCTCAAACGCTGGTGGAAAATTGAGATGCTAGTGTCCTAGAAAAATACAGTAATACAGCATTACTAAAGTTTTCTTTTATTATTATTTCTGTCCTCTGTATAGAACAGACAACTCAGAAAAACAAAATTCATTAGGTTTTCCTCTTCAGTGCTTATCAGACTCCAAGGGAGAATTGGACAAAGGCACTACCTTACCTTAGAAATCTAACAAAAATATTTTGTAAAAATACAGGAAATTTGCAGCTAAAAATGACTGATCATGGTATGTTATGCAAAAGCCCATTTGGGTATATGGCCCATCAATATAAATTCCTTCTCAAGATAGGCAAGACAACAAATCAAATATACAGTGGTGAGAAGAATGGAGGAAAAAACCAAACTTACGGCACAGTGTTGTAAGAGAGATGAGATGTGAGAAATTGGAAGCTATACATGAAACAGTTCTTTTCTGATGTGTATATTAGAACTTGCATGGAAAGTATCAGTACTCAAGTGTAAATTCAGTGAATTTATATCTCCCAATGCACAATAAATTGCTTCAGATAACACAATGAACTAGGTCAATAAAATTTTGGTATCATATAAATTTCAGCCAAGAGATACAGAAACAACTTTCAGACACATTTTTGTGATATACTTGCTTTGTCAGTGAAGGCCACTTTGTCTTTGTTTTTGCAGCCACTGAAAAACTGAAAAAAAAAGGGGAAAAAAAAGGAAAAATATAAATATCTTAACTCAGCTGATTACAGTAACCCAGATTAAACAAAACGTGTTTCTATAAGAAGTCAGCATTCTTATTAAAGAAGTAGTAGCAAAAGAAAAACAGGGAGAAGGTTTTTTTTCACAGTGTTATCACCAAAGCTAGTAGGTTGCCTCCAAGGTAATTCAGAGACAGAAAGCCACTATGATGTGTGGAAATCACTTTACAACCTGGGAGGTTATAAAGAAGGTATGTTTATTCATCACTGGACATACACGGTGATAATTCCTCCAAAGTGTGGCGAATGCCCAACGGCCGCAAACTTGATTAAATGCTACAAAGTGTTACATATTCATGAAAAATTCTAGGAATGCCTATACATATTCATAACCTTTCCCCCAAAAGGCAGTTCATATTACAATGACTTCTGGGAAATCATTTCCATAGTCTCCACCTTCGGCCCCTCCTGGTTGCACCTGTGCAGTGCCTCCTGGTATTTGTTGGCTGGGGTCTTTGGATGAAGGCTACTCAGCTACCTTGCTGTGTCCTTTTTACTTCTGGCCTGGTATGCTGAGTTGGCCGAGGCTCAAGTTGATGGGCTGGTTACAGCCGGATTATTTTCTTCAGTGCCCAAGACTCCCGTTACCTTGTCCACCGAAGGATGCAGCTGTGTTTTTATCTCTGCAAGGCCTGTGAATTTGTCATCAAGTTCCTGTTTCTCACACACTAAGTTACATAAAGCTCTAAGCTAGGCACCTGCTATATGGTTAACTCTTTAAGTGTTAGTCCCTCTATCAAATAATGCTGTGGTTTGAAAACAACTTCTGACAAATTTTGTTCTGAATTCACATAGATTAGAATGCAAATACCACAGCACGAAAATATATGTGGGAATGGAGCTAGATCACATTTTATTCACTGTCTGTAGCTCTGATCTCACAAAACCAAAATTTGAATTTATATTGAATTGAGTGAATAATTTGGTTGAAAAGGTGAGGCTATAAAGTAGTTTTTCATGTAAATGAAGTTTAAATTATAATTTCAAAGTGAAGTGTTCAGTATTTTGAGCATGGAAAACATAATCTTCCAATAAATTTTTCTTATACGTACACTAGTATACTGTTTTTAATAAGATTCCTCAAATAAATTTTAGAAAAAAAATTACTTTTTATAGTCCCTACCACCCAGAAAATAAGTGTAGATGACCTGTCCGAATTTGCTCCCTTTACTTCCCTAGATAGTAAATAAGAAATTCAATTATATTTACAACTGGGAAAAAAAGAACAGACATGTGTCCTGGTTTTGTTAAAAACAAGTTTCTCTTTTAGTGAATTTTCTTGCCAGCTAAAGTCTTCTTACTAACTGCACTTTCCTGAAAGCTAGATACATATTTCGGTAGACATAGCAATGGAATGTAATGTCATTGATAAGGATGGATGCACATCTCGCAAGAGCAGCGAACTGAAACAGGTGACTAAAAACTGACCAACTAAATACTCCATCCCATTCACGTGATACTTTATATGAAAGTGGGAGATCATGAGGATCTTGTCCCTTTTCCTTATGGCCAACATTAGGAGAGGACCTTGCGAGTCATCCCTGCGAACTGAGGCCTAGTGACAGACTTAAATCCAGTTCTGGTTGCCTGCAGAGTCCAGTCCGGGACTTCTGGGTGCCAGCCCTACATCTGCCAGAGGAGTTGCTGGGATTTTCAAGATTGGTTTTGTATATTTTGTATTATTTTCTCTATTTTTATTACTAGCATTAGTAAAACATTTTTAATTTTTCCAACTCTCTTCTCTCGGTCCTTCTTTTCCTCCCAGTCGTCCTTAGTGGGAAGGGGGAAGAGGGAGGGACTAAAGGGGAGAAAAGGGAGGCTAACAATACATCTGCCACAGTTTTATTGTTACCCCGCAATCAAACCTCGACAGACATGCATACCCACTCGTTTATTCAATAAAACAATGTCCTCTACAGTATTGCACTAAAATAAAAACTTTGTAAAGGCAAACACCATTTTCTGTAACTTTGTGCCTAATGCAGTAGGGTTCCTTAGCTGCTAGTATAATGCATTTGATAATAAGAGAAATACACTAGTTATTTTTCAGAAAGAAATTAAGATAGAGCTTCCAGTCATGTCATGCCAGGTTGGCATACTTCCTACTGTGAATATCAGCTATGCCTCCAGTGAAGTGCTGTTGCAAGATCAGAACCTATATTCACTTTAGAGACACTTCCAAAGTATCGTTGACAGACTGAAAGAGATGCAGTTTCCAAGAACCTGGAATGACTTCACACTTGCCCAGGATGACTAACCCTTAAGTATTTGACAATGTGAAAAAGACCTGAAACAAGCAAGAACATTAGGACTACATGAGCATATATATGCACATGTTCATGTGTACATCCATACGTATAAACATACACACACCCATTCTGTTAATACAAGACCAGGTATTTAAGTTCTCTTGAAACACTGGATAAGACATACACCTACGTCCATAAAGTGGCACTAGGACTATAGCTGCAGTTAATGTGCCTTCCATGAAAACCTGGAAAACCACTGTGAAAAGCTGATTGAAACGTTAATTGACAAACAGAAAAGTATGAAAATGTTTACTCTGTAGATACTACTGCAACTGAACAAAATTCTAGTGACAAAAGAACAGCAAAATCTCACTGACATCATCAGTAAAAGAGTTCTAGGCCCAAGGCATTTTTTGTTAAGAGCTCTATGTTTCACAGTCTGTGAAAAATAAAATCTTTTCTCTTTAGATCCTCAGCCTCAATGTAGTTTAAGCTTCACGGCAAACAAAACATTCTAACATTTGGCGGTTAAGGATGGAACACAAAGTAGAAATTCAGCTCTGCTCTCTAACTCAAGGACCACATTGCAGACATATGGTCAGGTGAACAATGCGTTACTCTCATCTTTTTCAGCCTGAAGGATGTATCTTGTACGATTTCTAAATTGATAAAAAAAACCAAAAGTATGCACAATTTCAGGAAGATAAATACGATCAAAAGGAAGAAAAAAAGTCTAACAAAAAATGTCGCAAAAATGATCTATGTTTCAAGTAAAAGTACATCCTCCAACAATGATTTCCATAGATGCATGAATTCTAAATCTGTTTACATTTTCTTATAAGTGACAAATTAGTAATGCCTAGTATCTTGAAATGGATTTAGAATCCTGTAGGTAGTGACATTTGTTCTTTCAATATGGTACTAGAGAGAGATCCCCTTCTCATGAATATTGGGAAATCCGCAGAAAAGAAACAGTCTGTTTGCTAAAGATATGGACAATGAGAATCTATTTCCAGAAAGGTACATCCACTTTACGCTTTCCTCAAAACAGAGGACTGTCATAAATAGATTAGCTGTTAAGTGCTGCCATTATACAGTATTGCATTTACCATCAGTTCCTGTCTTTTCAGCTCAGCTGAGGCAGCTGAACTGCAGACAGGTTGTGGATTTCCCAGAGTGTTTGTTGATGGCCGAGTTTCTTAATCCGGTTTACTGTGTGGCCTAAAATTGTTTAAGGTAAATTGATACTGACACATAATCTTGCAGTTTGGCATCAGTCTGCACTCTCTTCTTGAAACATGCTTCATTTGGTCTGTTGGTCATCTCTACCACTGCTGATCAAGTTTTCTTTGATATAGACGACACAGCTAATGTTAATAATGCAACTGCAGGAAGTCACTAGCTTTGTGAACTTCACTTCTTTTTCACCCTCATTTGTACCTTCCCCTTTCTGTAGTTAGCTGAAAGCTTCTCTATGAAATGGAGGCTGAAGGATGGGAGCATGGGATAACTGGGGGAAGAAGGGAGCCACAGCACAGGAAGCTGAATTACAGCAAAAAGGGGAGGGAAGAAATGGAGGAGAAAAGACATTATTGCTGCTGAAGAGCATAGGGAAGGACACTTACTTGCTACTAGGCATAGTTAGCACATCTGGATCAGATGGTAATCAGAAATCAAATACAAAACACATTTTATAATCTGAATTATTTGAAACAGTCCATAATCAGGATTTGACCACCATTAATCTTATGTAAAAGTGATTAACATAGATTTATTTTAGATTTACACTCACGTTGTGGTTTAACCTGAACTAGCAATACAACCATGATAACTGCTTGCTCACTCCTTCCCCCACCCCCACTCAACAGGGGAGAGAATCAAAAGGGAAGGGAGAAACTTGGTTTGAGATAAACACAGTTTAATAAAATAACAAAATACTAATACACTACTAGTAAATATGTATATATAAAATAGAAATAAAAGATACTCAAGGCAATTCCTCACGAACTCCATCCACGACTGAGCAGCCAGTCCCAGCAATCAGCACCTGGTCCCCAACAGCAAAAAAAGAAGAAAAAGGCGGAAAGGCTCAGAGGCCTCTGCAAAACGGCAAAAGCTGGACTAAACACCAAAAAATCCCCCAGCTCCGACAAGAAGAGCGAAGAGAAGAAAAACAACGCAAGCAAGAGAAAGCACCCGAGAAGCCAGAGGAAGAGCCAACCAGAAGATCCCAACTCTTAAATCTGGAGCATGATGCTATTGGGATGGAATACTCTTATTGATCAGTCTGGATGTCAATCAAGCTCTGCCTCATCTCTGCCCCCCTCCCTTGATGCAGAGGGCAGAGCCCTCAGAGTGTCCTTGGCTCTCAGACCAGAGCAATTAAAAACATTAACTCTGTCCTGGAGTGTTATCTTCTAAGTCCAAATAATGAGCATGCTAGCTATGAAAAAGAAAGGTTTCTAACTGCATGAAGAAAATTAGCCCATTTTCAGTCAAACCAGCACAACTCATTTTAAAGGCACTGAGATTTTGCTTTCACAAAGAAGTTACACAGAATTACTACACCATATTTCAGCATACAAACCACATAATTCGTGATTGTTTGCCTTAGTTGATGAGGACTGGGTTAGGGAACAGTTAAGCAACCTGGACATCCATAAATCCATGGATCCAGATGGGATGCACCTGCGGGTGCTGAGGGAGCTGGCGAAAGTCATTGCTGGACCACTTTCCATCATCTTTGCCAAGTCTTGGGAAACGGGAGAGGTGCCTGAGGACTGGAGGAAAGCAAATGTCACTCCAGTCTTCAAAAAGGGTAAGAAGGAGGACCCGGGTAACTATAGACCGGTCAGCTTCACCTCCATCCCTGGGAAAGTGATGGAACAACTTATCCTTGGTACCATCTCAAGGCATATCAAGGATAAGAGGGTCATTAGGGGCAGTCAACATGGCTTTACCA
>VWYH01007846.1:185490-282869 GCA_013399365.1 Pampusana beccarii
AGAAGAAACTTCTTCTCAGTGAAGGTAACAGAACACTGGAACAGGCTGCCCAGGGAGGTTGTGGAGTCTCCTTCTCTGGAGACATTCAAAACTCGCCTGGATGCCTTCCTGTGTAGCCTTATCTAGGTGTTCCTGCTCCAGCAGGGGGATTGGACTAGGTGATCTTTTGAAGTCCCTTCCAATCCCTAACATTCTGTGATTCTGTGATCCACATTTGTATCTTTCCCCTCAGAGGAAAACTTTTTTTCCACCCTACAAATTACATTTCATCTCCTAAATAAGCTAAAAAAGAATATATATCTAGCAATTTAATTTTACCTCTGAAATGGATAATGACAGCTTATGAGTGGCATTAGGCCTCATTATCCACGTTTCTAAAATGTGAAATGTTTGTAGATGCTATATTTAAATATTAGCAAGGTAAGTCTCATGTACTTGAAACACAGAATCTGTTTCACCCATTTTCAAGTAAATTGTGAGAACAGCATTTTGTGTGACTGCAATTTTATATGCAATTTAAGAGCTTACAGTTGAATAAAGAGAAGTTTGCCAAAGTACCTTCAGTCCCAGCATTAGACTAGTCTGTGAACTTGCAAATCAATATGACAAAACAAGCTCTACAGTAACTATAATAAGCATCTTAAACTCACAATACAAGTACCATAATCTTTGTTTTCACAGACAGAGGATAAAATCTGAACTTCGTTAAAGCCACTTGCAAAATCCCTACTGATGATCTCTGAGGAGAGGGTTTGATGACCTGACAGTTTTCTCAGATTATGTAGAAAACCGCTGTTAATCAACAGCAGGAAACAGTCTGAGGTTTGCAGTGCTCCCTGGTACCTGCGTGTTTCCTAACACACACACAAAAAATAGTTACTGGTCCTAGAGTGAGAGTCATCTGATGTCTTCAGATGTTTGAAACAGAACTAGCTGTCAAGACTCAGTGTAGAGAAATTTTCATTTCTCAATGTAACTTCTTCAACCTGAGGTAAACATCCAAAGCATTCCTAGTTTGTGCACCTGCACAATCCCCAGTTCCCAGAGCAGTCACATACCCTGCAAAACAGCAGAACAGGCTCTGTGTGACAACTTGCCTGTTTAGACAAGTAACTCCAGAAACTTTGATTCATTATCTAGGATACACACTCAAGTTTTCTACTTCAGCATTCTCCAATAGTTGTCTACAGAGCCCACAACTGAACTCTGCCTTCTAATCAGAAAAAATGTATGTGTCACGGGCAATGTTGACTAAAGGAATTTCACTTATTGTCAATTAACAAACAACTAATTGCTGATTCAGGTACAGAAGGAAAAAACAGAACAAATAAACAAACAAACACTTAGGGAAGCAACTCTTCTCCTCCCTTCCTAGTCTCAGCTTCTCTTGTTTTCACTGTATATTAAACTCAGACCCTTCCAACTCCATTGGTGAGGCAACAGGCGGAGGAGGAGGTTGGGGTCAGTGCATAAGTTTCTTTCTGTCATTCCTTCATGCCTTTTGCTCTTTCCCTCTACTGTTTCTCGGTTCTTACATCAGTAAGAACTTTTCTCCAGCATGGGTTCCTTTATGGGCTACAGGCCCTTCAGTGTAATATCTGTTCCAGTGTAGCTCACCTGCAGGCCACAGCCCCTTGAGGAGTCCCTGCTCTGGCATGGTTTATCCACAGGGATATCCTTTCTTTGGCCTGAGTCACCTCTGGGCTGCAGTCCCCTCAGAGGCATATGCCTCTGCCATGGAGCACCTCCTTCCATGAGTGCATCTCCAGCTCTTCCCCCAAGTGTCCGAACTCCCCTGTCCCTGGCTTCCATGTCTCCTCCACTTCCTCCTTTTTCTTCAAATGCATCTTCAGGTCTTCTTGCATCTTCTAACATCTTTCCTCAGGTCTTTGTCTCCTGCCCCTAGCAGATACTGCCCTTTCCTAAACATATTGGAGAAGCTCTGTGTGCTCCTCTGACTGGAGGAAACTTCAGCGTGCCATGAGTAGTTTTGAATTATTTCAGACTGGAACTGTGACTGTCTCAGGGCAGTTCAGTCTTTTCTCCCACATGGGCCACCCTGCAGACACCACTACTGAAACCCTGCTATTTATACCCAATACATTGCACCCTTCATACCTCTGTGAAACAGATTATTCAAGAATATTTTGAATATCTATCAATTTTAAGTTCTTTTAACATCATCACAAGCTTAACATATATGCACTATAAAAGCTTCCCTTCTTGTCAGACAATAATTGATATTGGTACTATGTGCACATACATGCAGCAAAATTCCACTCCTTGCCCCAGTAAACAAGTTATCAGGGTTTACTCTGTGGTATTTAGTTCTCAGAAACTCCATCCCTTCATGTTTGCAGACAAGGTATAAAGGTTAACACTCTAACAAAACCAAAGAAGTTACCATAGTGGGAACACATCCATTACAATTTCCACCCCTTATCTCTAATGTCTAGATTATTTATTTAGTATCATAATAATCAGACATCTTATTACTGTGCTCAGGCCTGGTTCTTGACTGTGGAGGAGTAAACATCTGCTGAACAGTCACAGTCTGGGTAGCAGAGCTGCCCTTTATGTAATTCGGCCACTGGAACCGGGGCAGCCTGCGAGAGCTCCGTTTTTCATCTTTCGGGTGGGGAAGGCCCAGCCTGACCCAAGGTGGCCGCTCCCAACACAGAGGCTACTCCAGCATCAGCATCCAAGGCTCCAGAGCTCCCTGTGGCTGCCCAGGGCCACCTGTCCAAGCTGACCACCAGCCAATGCCTGTTTTAGCAGTGCATTGCCCTAACATAGGCCACCAGCCCAACTGCCTCTCCGCTAGGCAGTCCTTCTTCCTCCAATGACCCGCTTGAGCATGTGTCAAGCCCACAGCAGTGCAATACGTGCTCACAGGGGACTCGGAGTCCATGGTCGCTGTTCCGCATGGGCAAGGGGGCTGGGGTCTGTGCCACTGGCTTGGAGCAGGACCAGCCCCAGCTTTTTCTAACCACCTCCTCACCCAGCCAGCACCTCTTGGGCTCCTCATTTCAAACCTGCCTCACACCTACTCCCCACGCACAAGGGGCACACAGTCATGTGACCTCCGAGCACCAGGACGATGGATCCCTCCGGGGTTTCTGGGCCACCCCGGCTACTCTCACCCCACACCATGGCCAGAAAGGCCATCACCCATGCTCTCAACTTGTTACTGTCATAATTGCCCCCGCGGCAGCACCTCTCCCAGGCATGAAGTTCCCTCACTGCCCCAGCAACTTCCCCTGGTACGTGCATGGGCATGTGCCTCAACCAACAGCCCACAGGTAGCCATTACTACCCTTTTTAAAGAAGTTGGCAGGAGGTGCTGTGTGCTCCTCTGATTGACTGAAGTTTTTGACGGTCCGTGGTTGCTCTCATCCCTTCAGAAGCGGCTGGAACCGGACCAGGGCAGTTCATGTCTCCCCAGCACAGGGCAGCTGGCAGTCTCTGTGCCCCAACCCTGCTGCTTATGCTTAGTTCAGGACACAAATGGGGCCACATCCTTGGAGAGAACAACAGCCAGGACTGCGGTCAGAGATCTCTCTTCCTCCCTCCCTCCCACGCCCTGTGTCTCTGCCAGTTACCTCAGGAAAAAACTTAGCAGCCTACGCATGTCTGAGAGCCTGCTGCTGCTCCTGCTGTGTGGCTTGACCTGAGCTGCGTCAGGGTTTCTCTGTACTCTCTGCAGCTTGTATAATCATGCTACCAACAGCGAAGTATAGCCATTAATTTTTTAACATAACTTTAAATAAAAACCAGCAATTTTTTATCCGTATTTCTAGCAGTTAGACATTCCTAGATTTTTTTGAAGTGCAGTTGCTAGCTGTTACATGTTCTTAAAATTTTTAGTCACTTTGCAATCAAAAGCAGATGGTTTGCTGAATAGTGACTGACCCAAAAACATGTATTCACATCTCCTGCTGATAATGTAAGAAAAAAAAGATATCTGATAAATATTTGATCTGAAGTTATTTTCTTCCCATTTTAATACCTCCAACTGGCTGCCACTCAAGTTTATCTCAATGTAGGCAAGAAAAGACAGAAATAGATGAACCTCTTTCAGCCTCTTTAGGAAGCTGAAAGAAGAATCTTTGGAGCATTGCACAGGACTACAGAAGAAAAGAGGGGCAAAATTAAACCACAATAGTTTTTGAAGAAGAATCCCAGTGAAGATACAATGTCTTCAGAAACAACAGTTCCAAGCTAAGATAGTTGAAAGGAGTTTTGTTATCAGTACAGACTGCTGAGAGACCAATAGACATAAGTGTTCGATTAAAATGAATGGATGTGAACGGTCAGAGGATTTGTGTACTTGTATGTCTTGATTTTGCTTTTAAACCAAAGATGAGATTGCATTTCACAGATAAGAAAAGCAATGTATATATTGATCAGTCTTCTACACAAATCGTGGGAGCAATTTGGTGGCAACCTGTTTAAGAACATTACTATGGAACCTTTTACCTCCTTTTCCCCTATTACTATGACATACCAAGAATGCCATACTTTGACAGCTATTGTTCTGAGAAATAAAATCACATTTTTCACAAGTACTTCACTTGATGCAGTTTGCAAGTGTCATATACATGAAAATGATTTAACATCCGTTTAACATCTTGGTCAGCAACATGGACAGTGAGACTGAGTGCATCCTCAGCAAGTTTGCCAATGACACCAAGCTGCATGGTGCAGTCAACACACTGGAGGGAAGGGATGCCATTCAGAGGGACCTTGACAGGTTTGAGAGGTGGGCCCATGTGAACCTCATGAATTTGGACAAGACTAAGCGCAAGTCCCTGCACATGAGTTAGGGCAATCCCAAGCACAACACAAGGATGTGGACCTGCCAGAGTGCATCCAGAGGAGGGCCACAAGGATTATCAGATGGCTGGAGCACCTCTCTTATAAGGACGGGATGAGAGAGCTGGGGTGGTTCAACCTGGAGAACAGAAGGATCTGGGGAGAGCTTTTAGCAGCTGTCCAGTATCTAAAAGGGCCTACAAGAAAGCTGGAGAGGGACATTTTAAAAGGGCATGTAGTAATAGGACAAAGTGTAACAGTTTTAAACTGAAAGAGGGTAGATTTAGATTAAGTGTTAGGAAAAAATTGTTTCCTATGAGGGTGGTGAGGTACTGGAAGAAGCTACCCAGAGCAGATATGGATGCTCCCTCCTTGGAAGTATTCAAGGCCAGGCTGGATGGGGCTTTGAGCAACCTGGTCTATTGGAAGGTGTCCCTGCCCAGGGCAGGCAGTTTGGAACTAGCTGATCTTTGAGGTCCCTTCCAACTCAAACCATTCTAAGATTCTATTATTTTTTCCAGAATTGGATCCTAGTGTCTTAGGAAAGCGTAAGTCATATAGGCATGGAAAACAAGCTTTTGTTTTCTGAAGTTCTTTTTCCCTTTTTTTTAATTGACACGTAACTCTTCAAAAACGTTGCCCAAACATACAGAAAAGAGAGAAGTATCTCTTTTAAGAGTTTCTGCAGTGCCATGCACTTAAAATTAAGAACTAAGAGTAATGGACAAGAAACTATGCCTTAGTTCTTGAGTATTCTGTTCCTCATCTCTTGTAAGGGTGAAGAACAAAGAGGAAAGAGGGAGTATGCATTAGAGAGGGACTATTTACTTACTGCTAACACAAAAGGGACATGATTTTCTTTTTTCTTTTATTATTTNGGCTTTTATTATATTTAATTTTTTTTTTTTTTTTAAATTTATGTCTCGTCAAGTCAGTGATCTAAGGCAGTTAATTAAGGGGCTAGGTTTGAGTTGCTCTGCTTTAATAGACAGAAATTCGTTGTGCAAGTACATATATACTTGCATGAGGAACTGTCTCCTGATAAGCCAAAACTGAAAATGTACTAAGAGGAAGATTTTGACAATTGAAATTGACAATTTTGAAATTACTTATCTGTGTCATACCAAGAATGTAAAAAAAAAAGAGGGTCCAAAAATGGGCTAACACTGTTTTTCTGACAGGTGGACCATATTTCCAGTGTATAAATAATGCCTGCCAGTTCTCTGATAAATTACATTAATAAATCTGCTAATTTAGCCATATTCTTGGAATTTTATTTTCACCCAGCTGTCCTGGGCAGTGAAATTTATTCCTGTTTCTTGAGAAAATCCCTGTCTTTCTATCAATATAATAATAATCTATAAACATATTGACAAGTAGGTAGGAGCATTCAGGTGAGATCTCATAACTCTGGAAGAGAAGAGCAGAATTCCTAACTAAAGGGAAATATTTCACATTCATTACCAACAGTCCTTAATTTTTTTTTTTTTTTTTGTCTATTCAGAAACTGATGCAGTACAGCATTTTAGTAAACAAATTACTTCCACTTGTTTGCTTTCATGGACCGAATGTCCTCATTTCATTTTGTACTAATGCAGTCTTAAAAATGGTATTTTAGATCAGAAAAGTAATTGTGTCAAGGTGACATGCAACATTGTTTTCTGTGTATCTGAGGTTGTCCTTGATCTGCTGACATAAATCATTCCTATTCTCAAAGTTCGGCTAAGTGTACACCAGTCCAGGGTCAAATTCTGAACACAGATCTCCTACTTCAGAAATCTTAGGTCTGAGGAAGAAATTTACTTCAATTTTTAGCTCTTGTCTAGTGTTTACAGAGCCTGCTTTCAAAATGACCGTGCAAGAGAGAGTAATTGACAAAAAAGCCCATAGTTTTGAGATGCTATTTTAGAGACAGTAAAAACTTGTTCTTTTAGTTATGTAGGTGAAACACCAAACACGTATTTTGTGCATATTGGAAAATAAATTTTGTAGTTGACCTTACATGAATATCTGTTAATTTAATATGCACATAACAAGACACTTTAGACACATCTCAGAATTTGTAGCATGTATATCTTTTGATCTGATAAATGACACATTAAAAACTGGATATTCCATTTCGGCTTTTATGAAAATTCCGGTTTTTATCAGTACAGATAATTTGCAAATGTACAATAAATATGTATGAACATCTTCAGGTAAAAAACTTAAAATTAAATTTCTGAAAACCTAGTTTTCTTCAATTTTTTTCAAACAACAGATTGTATTTCCTATTATTTCAGAATAAACATTGCTTCTAAATTACCATATCATTAAAAAAAATTCTAGAGCCTCACTTAGAAGATATCTTCTCTACACTATAAACAACTGTGAATAGGATCTGGTAATTTTTTAATTTTTTTTTTAAAAAAAGGACTCTTATAGTAAAGATGATAAAAAGTTGGCCTTTGAGACCTGTATTTCTATGTCTACAAGTTAACAATGCACTATACATTTACATGGGGAGTTGACTGAAGACTTGTACAGATTTGGTTTTGGAAAAATTATATATAGAGAAAAGACAGAAGTGTGATGATGGTCTCCATTGTTATTATATGTATGTGCATATATATTATATTATTTTGAAGGCTCTGCCACGTGTTCCTACAATTACCCAGAGAGTTACTAGAAACTGCCAGGCAGAATTGCCCCCTTATCTTTTTTTTTTTTTTTCTGAAGTTCTTTTTCCCTGTTTTAATTAACATTTAACTCTTCAGAAACTTGGTTTAACCATGCAGCAAAGAGAGTATTCTCTAGTATTCTAATTATTTTTAGAATTGTTCATTTCTTCTTGAGATATTTTTCTGACATCAGGTTTGCCCTTAAAACTACAGGAACCACTTTTTTCTACTCTTCCAATACATTTAAAGCAAAGGCCAGAGCACAACACCGTTAATAACTCTCAAGCGAGGTACTGATTTTGAGACAGTCTTAGCTCACGGAGTGATGAATGAAAGCAAAGTCCCTCCCATCACCACTCTTTTTCAGTTGTTTGTTTTTTTGTTTGAAACAAACATATCATAATAGTGTTTTGGCTAGAGAAGCCTGATGTACCTTGAAATAAGTTTTATTATGATGAAGTATGAATTGAAATGAAAATGTTTCTGCAGGCCTGGGAACTTTATAGCGGTTAGGACATCATGAAGGATGAAATTTAAAATAAAAACATAAATCTCAGAGGATTATAGATATTTCATCTACTGAAACTGCAAGGATTTTATGATAATAAAAAGTCCCCCAAAATTAAAATGAGTCCTATCTCTGTGCTTGTAACAGCTAGCAAGGATTCTGTCAATTTCTATGGCAATATTTCCTGTTAGAGATATATAAAATCAGCTTTTGGCTCCCTAGCACAGATTCCAAACTTGATTTTGAATCATAAACTAATTTCCCAGTGCTTATTATTTAAAGAGATTGCCCTCTTTTCTAAGAATGGGGACACCAACCTTCCTATAAATCAACATGGGAAAAAAAAGAAGTTGTGATGCATGCCATTATTTCAAAAATTGAATAAGTCAAATGCACTGATTCAGCTGCAGTTCAGTTGATGCACCAAAGGGAACTAAAGTTTTTTGTCTGTTTTTGCCTCAGTTACATGGACTGAACAGATTGCTAGATCCCATTAACTGATTGAAGGTTTGAGGTATATCATAGCAGTTAATAGAGTCTTTTCCTAGGGACTGAACAGAAAAATATGGAAGAATGAATCCTGCTCTAGTTGGCTGAAGTACCAATTAAGCTGGAAAAATAGCCATTAGCAGCAGTTTCACCACAGACGCAGTATTTCAACACAGCTGCTGGTTCTTCAGAGCTGTAGTTTTTCTGCCTTCTACTCAATCTTTTAATGGCCTTAGTTTAGCTGTCTTTCTCCACAGAGAAAATGGGTTTCTCTAAGTTAAATTTCTGAAGGTAACAAGCTTTTTTTTTTTTTTTTTTTTTNTTTTTTGCAGATAAGGGGTGAATGCAATGCGGAAAGGGGAGACAAACTATGTTGCAGAGGAAGATAAGCAGGGTGGTGGTCTTGAATAAACATTACCAAAATCAGATACACAAACCTGGTTGCCAGATGTGATAATGCAGCATTTTGTATGTTCTACTAGTTTACCGATGTACTTAAAATGAAGTATAGTTTAAACTGACAAGGTGTTGATCACTGAAATAACTGCTTATGCCTTGTATGGCCATCACAGAATAACATCCCTTGGATTTTCTGCAGGAAATGCCCACGCTTTCTGCAGAGTGAGTTAAAAAGTATTCGATGTCCCAACTCTGCTGCAGTGAAGTCTAATTGACTGCAATGTGGGGAGAGCAGAAGTACTGTCATTCCTTTGCAGTCAATACTTGCAGTGATCACAGGCAAAGAGTGGGTATGATTATTAGGGAAGGGCTTTTGCTTTCTGCTCTAATTGGACAGACTGATCTGGTTGAAAAACAGTAAAAATCAAGACCTTTTCATCCAGAACTCAAACCAAACACTTTTTATGAAAGAGTTTGCCTAAGGTGGATCATCAAAATATTATTCTTTCTTCCTTTCTAACTGAAATTGCTTTCAGCCTGCTGAATTTCTAATGCATCCTCTGGTGATCATTTCCTCAGTCTCCCATTCCTTCTTTGCTTTCTCATCTGCTCAGCTCTGATGATCATGCACTATGCAGAGGTATGAGCTGTATTTTTAGATGCGGAGACATTATAATTGATTTTCTCCTTCAGTTACTGTGAGGAATAACTAGGTAGTTTGTGACTTTTAAGTCTAGAAAGTCACTATTTCTTTACCTCCACCCTGTTTCATCACACCTCAATGAGGATTGCGCTAAAAGGATATACGAATCCCTCCTGCTGAGACAACAGGCTGGCTTTTAATTGGCTTTTATGAATCATTTCCAAGGTGTTTGAAGCTGTAGGGAAAAATCTAAAATAATTTTTAGGGGATGTTGATTCCTTTTCCACCTTTTTTTTTTTCTTTTCTATTTTATTTTATTTTTTTTTTGGGGATTTTTATTTCTTTTTCAATTTTTTTTTTTTTTTAGAAAAATCATTTTATAAATAAGCTTAGTTGCTTCTTAAAGAGTTTTGATTTCTCAGATCGAGTCTAGTTAAGTCCTCGAATTGATGTTTTCCGTTAATGAACATGGAGGAATTATTGCCTATTAAAACTTGTTACTGTAGTCAGAGTAAAACCTTATTTTTTTTTCATGAAAAGCAATATGAAGATGAGATCTAATTGTTATCACATGCTACCAAAACTGATTTTACAGTGCTTAGAATTAACAGTCAAGTCACAAGCCTATTGGCAGTGCTGCTGCACTTAGTAGGAGAGAGTTTTCATGCCATTAAATATAACTTCCTTGGGAGTACATGCCACATATACTACATTCCATATTATCCAACAGATACTGAGACTATTTTTTGTTGCAAGAAGGTAGAACTGCTAATGGAAACTTTGTGGATAGAATGACAAAGAGAAGTGCTCCATCAATGCATTAAAAACAACTACGCTATTCCATTCCTACCTTTTTTTAAAAAGGCATAAAAATATTTTTTACAGTTCATGCTGTGTCACATGTCTATGTTCCTTAAAAAAAACAATGCATAGGCATGAATTTAAAAAAAAAAAATCTGTTTTTTTTAAACTTGATAATTATCCATTGTTACCTAGCTAAGTCATATGCAGTACACTGGAAGAAGATTCCCAGGAATTTCTGGATATTTTTTTCAGGGATAAAGTCATATTATTTTTACTGATTTGTTTGAATTTTCCTGATCAGTCATGTGAAAAGTCCAAATTCAAGCGATGGTGTAAGCTCAAAGAAGTCTCCTGGATGTGACAGGATTGCAACTCTTGCACCTAGACACAACACAGACTTCAAAAAGAAACACAGTCACGCAACATGAAAGTTACAACTTACTATCTCTGATTTATCCTGGTAAGAGTCTCCTGTTATTTGTTTTCCATGAGAACTTTACATGTAAAAAAAACAGGACTTGAGAACCTCGAGTGTTTCTATTTTAATCCACTACAGATTAAAACCTAAGCAATGAAGTTCTTTGAACGAAATTGCCAGTGGCTAATACAGTACATCTTTACAACAGAAGTATGATTTCTGTTCATGTAATATGCTCAGTTTCTCAACATACATTCTTCATGTATCTATAACACCAGGAGGTTTTCTACTCACTTTCACAGTCTCTCTTAGGCAGAATTTAACTCCTTCTGTTTGGAAAAATTAAACACTCATAAAAGTTTCAAGTGCCTTAACAGGAAAATATGGAGAAGCATGGAGTTCTCTGATGTGAACTTTGCGCTACATATTTAAGCGTTTCAGATTAAGAAATTACATTCACTTAATATACCCATAAAATGGACAACTACTATTTTTTTCCCTGTGATAGCCAACTAGCTTTCTAATCCATTATTTCTATTAGTATCAACTGCAATATCACTTTCTATCAATTTAAAAAATCACTTGGAAAACAACCAGGAAAGCAGAAGAAAGGAAAGAGCAAAACAGCATCTAGCAGTAAAAAGGGGGTTTATTTTATCAGAAACAAAGGAACCACTGAGTTTACTGGAACAATTTTGTTCTCCAGGTCTGGGGCTGCAGAGAGCACCTGAGTTTCTGCTCAGGAACTAACAGCAGCAGTGAGACGACCTGTGGGCGATATGCCTAAGTGAAGGAGCTGCTCAGTCTGGTGGAGGAGATGTCCAGGCTAAGGAGCATCAATGACTCAGACAAAGAGACTGACTGGTGGACCCACACTCTACCATCCCTGAGGCAGGTGCAAAAGCCAACCATGGCACAAGAAACAAAGAACCCCCTACCCTCTTTCCACCAGGTTGGAAAGGGGACACCCAGGAGCAGGGGGAGAACGGAAGAGGGTTACTGCTTGGGGCAGCAGCCGAACACATCCTCAGCCTGCCCCACCTTCCCAGGTGCCTATACACAACAAGTATAAGGCACTGGAACTGGATGGGCAAGCAGCTGATGCTGCTGATGAAGACCCTTCTGGGAAGGAGGGGTCTTCTAGGCAACTTGTGCCCCACATGAAACACATCAAACCTGTTAAAACCACACATGTAAGAAGAAAAAGAAGGGTAGTTGTCATAAGCAACTCCCCTCTGAAGGGAACAGAGAGCCCAATATGCCAGCCTGACCCAACCCACAGGGAAGTCTGCTGCCTCTGGGGGGCCAGCATAAGAGATGTTACTCAACTCCTCCAGCTGGTAAGGCCCTCTGACTATTACCTTCTTGTCTTCAGGCAACCAAAAGTTATTTCTGAGCCTTGGGGTGGTTCGTTGGTGGCTTGGGTGCTCAGGTATTTTTTCTCTCAATCCTTTCAGTAGCAGGCATGAATACAGAATGGAACAGGCAGGCCCAACTAATCGACATGTGGCTCTGAGTCTGGTGTCATCGGTGGAAGTCTGGGTTTTTCAACCATGGGAGGCTCTGTTCTTTGCCAGGTCTTCTGACATACAATGGAATGCACCTCTCACAGAAGGAGAAAAGGATGTTTGCTCAGGGGCTAGCAAGGCTTATTGATAGGACTTTAAACTAGATTGGAAGGGGAAAGGGGGCAGTATCAGGCCAGTCAGTGATAAGCAGTGGGATGGCACACCAGAGCTTGAGGAGATGCATGACAGTGAGGTTCCTCAGGCTGCACCATGAGTTGAAGGGCACACATGTGCACAGCATGAGGAAAAAGAAACTGGAAGCCTTGGTCTGGTTCCAGGGATACGATATCATTTGCATTAGTGAAGCCTGGTGGGATGAGTCCTGCGACTGGTGTGCCATGATGGATGGCTACAGGCTATTCAGAAGTTATAGGCAGGGTAGGAGAGGGGGTGGCACTGTATATAGTGGAGGGGCTGGAGTGCATGGACCTGGCAGTTGGCGGTGGGTAAGGATCAAAGGACAGACAAATAAAGCCGATGTCATCATGGGAGTCTACTATAGGCTACCCAGCCAGGATGATGACACTCATGAGTTATTCTTTAAGGAACTAAGCGAAGGGTCCAAGTCATCTGCCCTTGTCTTTATGACGGACTTCGACTTGCCAGATGTCAACTGGGAATGTCATACAGCTGGTACAAATAGATCCAGAAGATTCCTAAAGCATCTGGACAATAACTTCTTGGTACAAGTATAAAGGAACAGACCAGAAAAGGTGCCTTCCTAGATTTGCTACTCACTAACAGAGAGGGGGTGAAGTGACAATTGGTGGCTGCCTTGGCCACAGCGACCATGAAGCACTTAGCTTTAAAATCAATGCTAACAGGAGGAAAACTGCCAGCAAGACCTAAATGCTGAATATGAGGAGACCAGACTTCAGGTTGCTCAGAGAACTGCTTAATAAGGTCCCCTACAAAGAAGCTTTTGAAGGTGCTGGGGTCCATCAGTGTTGTTCACTTATTAAGTACTACCTACTAAAATCATAGGACCAAAATGCCGAAAAACTAGCAGGTGAGGCAGAAAGCCAGCCTGGTTGAGCAGGGATCTTCTTGAAATAAGGTGAAAAAAGAAATTACATGGTCAGCGGAAGCAAGGTCAGGTGTCACGGGAGGACTAGAGAGGTGCTGCTCGCCACTGTAGGGAGGAAATCTATGCAGCCAAAGCTCAATTAGAATTGAAGTTGTCTAGGACTGTGAAGGACAAGAAAAAGGGCTTTTTAAAAATATGTTAGTCGCAAAAGGCAAACTAGAAATAACAGTGGCCCATTACCTGATGAGCATGGTCACCTTATTAACAGGCACAGAGACAAAACAGAGATATTTAATGCTTTCTTCACCTTGGTCTTCAACACTGAAGATGGACGCCGGGGCCCCCATAGCCCTGAGCTAGAGAACCGTGGTTGCGAGAACAATAAACTCCCAGTCATTATGGAACTTGTAAGGGATTTGCTGCTCCAGTTAGATTCCTACAAGTAAATGGGGCCTGATGGGATTCATCCAAGGGTACTTAAAGAGTCATGTCATAGCAAGACCTCTCTCTGTGATTTTTCAACACTCCTGGGAATCTGGAGAGGTCCCAGATAACTGGAAGCTGGTAAATGTTGTCCCAATCTACAAGAAGGGCAACAGGGATGATCCTGGCAGCTACCAGCCTGTCAGCCTCACTTCTGTGCCTGGGAAAATTATGGAGAAGAGTATTCTGGGAGTTATTGAAAAACATCTGAATGACAGTGCAGTCATTGGTCCCAGCCAGCACGGATTCATGAGAGAAAAGCCCTGCTTGACCAAATTAATTTCTTTCTACAACAAGGTTACCTACCTAGTTGACCAAGGGAAGCCTGTTGATGGTAATCTTCTCGGATTTCAGTAAAGCCTTTGACACTGTCTCTCACAGTATCCTGCTGGACAAGATGGCCAGCATATAGTTGGGTAATAACACAGTACAGCGGGTGAGCTAGGCTCAAAGGGTTCTAGTAAATGGGTTTATGTCAGGCTTGAACCAGTCACTAGCAGGGTTCCACAGGGATCCATCTTAGGGCTAGTACTCTTTAATGTCTTCATAAATGACTTGGATGCAGGACTTGAGGGAATACTAAGTTCACTGATGACACTAAATTGGGAGGAGGTGTCAACACTCACAAGGGCAGAGCGGCCCTGCAGAGGGATCTGGACAAATTGGAGAACTGGGCAATCACCAATGCATGAAGTTTAACAAGGGCAAGTGCCAGACTTTGCACCTGGGACACAGCAACCCTGGCCGTACATACCGACTGGGGAATGAGATACTGGAGAGCAGCTTCACAGAGCGGTTATGGTCGATGGCAAGTTGAACATGAGCCAACAGTGTGCCCTGGCAGCTGTGTCCTGATGTGCATCAAGCACAGCATTGCCAGCTTGGCGAGGGAGGTGATTGTCCCACTCTGCTCTGCACTGGTGTGGCCTCACCTGTAGCACTGTGTGCAGTTCTGGGTGCCACAGTATAAAAAAGATATAAATCAACTTCACAAAGTTGGTGAAGGGTTTGGTGGGGAAGCCATATTAGGAGCAGCTAAAGTCAGTTGGTTTGTTCAGCCTGGAGAAGAGGAGACTGAGAGGAGACCTCATCGCAGTCTATGTCTTCCTCATGAGGGGAGGAAGATGGGTAGGTGCTGATCTCTTCTCCCTGGTGACCAATGACATAACCTGATGGAATAGCTGGAAGATATGCCAGGGAAGGTTTAGGTTAGACATTAGGAGAAGGTTCTTTACTCAGGAGGTAGCAGAGCAGTGGAACAGGCTCCCCAGGGAGGCACTCACAGCCCCAAACCTGGCAGTATTCGAGAAGAGATTAGAGAACACTTTCAGATACATGGCATGAATTTAGGGGTTGTCGTATGCAGGGACAGGAGTTGGACTCTGTGATCCTTGTGGGTCCCTTCCAACTCAGGAAATTCTGATTCTGTGAATGACATCTCAGGTTGAGCAAAATAATTTTGTATTTCCCAAAATATTTTGTAGAAGCCAAAACATGCTAGTAAACTTTCATGGGAAACTTTTTCTCAGAACGTTGTTTGTCAGTATCAAAATATTTAGAGGTAGTTGTGTTTTTCTTCGATTAGTCACCTTAACCAGATTTACTTTGAAATTGTTTTCTTGACTCGAAACTGTTTGCCAAAGTATTCTCTTTAAAAACCAACCAACCAAAAAAAAAACCAAACCACCAAACCCTAATAACCTTAAGTAAGTAAAGGCAGAGGTAGCGCTGGAAGGCTTTAATTGTCCCCTAGGAAACAGTTATAGGGAGTAGATTCTGTCCCTTTTAGAGATACATAGTAGTTTATACAGTCCAAGATGGTTATCCTGAGAGAGAATGATCAAAAAAAGACAAACACAGGACATGGTCTGCATTCACTGGCCGTTCCATCGCTAAAATAAAACTTTTCAATTTTTTGGTTTTACCCTTTGCAAGAGACCAAAATACTGGCTCAGCTGCCTCACTGACTCACACAAGCTCTCATGCAAATGACATCAGCTACTAGAAAGTCCACCCCTCCACAGGGGTGAAAGAAAATATCAGGGAAGACCAAGATCAGATTTCTAAGCCAAAAAAAAGGTACTTTTGATGGAAATAGTACCCCTGAGGAAGCACTATTCCAAGTCTTCCGCTACTGATTATATCTTTCTGGAGAGAGATCTGCCTGGTTCTTGAGTTACATCTCGAGCAGTGTCATTGGTATCAAAGAACCATACATCCAGGAAAATACAATTCACCAGCCAAGGGAAACCTCTGGCCAATTTTGAATGTTAAGGTGTGCAGGTAATAGCAGATGAATGTGGAGCCTGCTACAAAAAGAGAAGATTCAAACTAAAAATATACTACAGTTGTAAATCACTTGACTAAAATCCTAATTTCTAAGGCTTTCTAGCTGAACACCAAGGCAGGCAGGCATTTAAACCTTGTTACTGTTTAGCTGTGGGCAACATCTAAACAATAAACAGCAGCCCTTTCTTGCTTTCCTTCCCCAGGCAGAAGGAAAGAAGAAAGACAAAAGCCTTGTAGGTCGAAATTGAAACAGATTTAAGAGAGCAATAATAAGAGCAATACAGAGAAATACTTAGCCACTAGAACGTGCGTTCCTAACAATGAATGCCAGAGGGCAGACATTGAGTAGAGTGAGTTCAGCAAAATGTAGAGATCAGATCACAGCAGGCATAGGGAAGTCAGGGGAATCAGGCAGTGCGAGCAGGATGAGAAGCAGGAACCCTCACAGGTGGTGGCCGTCAAAGAAGGTTTGTCTCCAGCAACTTCCCACTTCCATATGGAGCACGGCAGTCATGGTATGGAATTCTTCATTGATCGACCTGGATCACGTTCCATTATGTTCCCTCCCAACAGCTATCTTGTACCTGCAACTAGACAGCTGGAAAGTCCTTCATCTCCTTGACAACAGCCAAGATATCAGTGAGTTCTTACGTTCTTTTCATACCAAACCCCAGACACTGGAAAGCAACTGGAAGACAACATTAACTCTAGCCCAGGGTAACTGCTACATGTACATAGTAGCCCTTTGCACATCTAGTTCCTGTCTAATATTTTCTCCAAATTTTTATCTAAAACGATGGAATTTTTCAGTGAAATGCCTACTGCAGTCGCTGACCACCACTGGAAAAAGATAAAGTGTATAGTTGCCAATATAATCAATATGTTAGTTCTGATCATAGACATGCTGGGTCAGCACCATCTTCTGTGGGGAAAGGAAGGGGTAGGAGCGATGATGGCTGTGTGTCAGAAGTAACAAAGGTTAAATCTCGCCTGCTTATTTCTGCTTCACCTACTGGAGGGCAGTGCTTTTCATACTGCAATTGAGGATGTTGCAAGGGGGATGGAGAACAGACAGGGGTTTGACAGAGAAAGTGTAGCAAGATAGGGTTGGTGAGAACTGACAGTACAATCTCTCTGTAACTTTAAATATTCAAGCTCTGCTGCTACAGAGCTGTAATCTCTAAGTTTTTGCATTGACTATACAAGATTGCGTTCTATGGTGATAATACCAGTAGGCCTTGCTACTATTTTTTTCATTATAGTGAGAAGCTGAAAAAATATCTGTGAAGTTTATTACAAGTTTGGACAATGTAAACTGCTGGATAATAGCTTAAAATAGACTACTTGATAAATATGATTGTGTCAAGGAGTGCGTGACTAATGTGAGTTTGTGAGAGTGGCAGGGACAAAGTGTGTGGGGGCTTTCAATCACACTTGGAAATATGACAACCCTTCTCAAGCAGGATATTTCTCATTAAGTGTCTTTTGACATTCCCCAAACATTAATACACCTGTTGAGAAAACGGTACTTGCCCTTAAGACGAAAGAGAATGTCAGTTTTGAACAGAAAAGGCTAGAAGACTATTTGTGCCAGGAGAGATTGCTGTAATTTTTTTTTTAAAAAACCACCTTCAATAAACAAGTATTTTCTAAGGAGGAGAAAAACAGTGCTTATGCAAAAATTCTTACTTATGGCAGATTGAAAAGTTTTATCTTTTTAAAGAAATTTTTGGAAACTTGTTTCTTATTTTGAATTGTAGCATGATCATGAAAGCTTTCTTCATAATTTTATCTGATCAAAATGAGTCCTTATGAAGGACAACATTTTATGGAATTAAAGATACAAGAGGTATATTAGATCCTAGTGTCCCTATCACAAAAGCATGTTTTTGAAAGTAGATATTCTACAGTTACAAGAAGTTTGGGTGGATCCTGTTTTGTGTTCCCGTTTCTAATAGAACTACAGCAAAGAAGTAAAAGGAATTGTTATGGCAACCTCAAGGTTTTGTGTTTTGTTTGTTTGGTTTGGGTTGGTTGGTTGGTTGGTTTGGTTTTGTTAGGAATAAATTGATCAGAACTTAGAAATATCAGATAAGTATTGTTACTGTCAAAAATTTGTTCACTCCTTTTTCAGATTAAGCAAGCTAGAAAAACGTGTAATACAGCACCACAAGGAAGAAAGAAGCCAGTAAGATATTTTGCATACATTGAATTTGTATTTGAAAGTATGCAAGATTCTCTTTAAATAAGTTTGTTGATGTCAATTTGTCATTATTCAAATAGTTCTAGCTATCTTGGCCAAGCAAAGTTTTAGCAAATTTTAAGACATGGAAATAAATTACCATGATACAAAATAAAGGAAGGAACTGTTGATGATGACTCATTTTCTCTCATGACTGGAGACAACTCTTTCAAAGCACTGTGATCCGTTGAGTGTCCTGATATTAACATAAAAGCAGTGGGTTCAGTATAAAGCTAGCAGATATCTAGGAGAAGCACTATGGGGGGAAATAGTTACTGATGATGATTCGCAATAGAAGAGCATACAAGTTAACACGCCATGGTCTGTTCGAGGAGTTAGAAACCACATGTAAAAGGTAAATTAATTTGAGGAGAAACGTGTCTACTTAGAACATTTGAGAATAGTTTCTGGAAATAATCTGTCATTTAGAATTACAGTCCTTATTTTTAGGGATTTACCATTTACATAAGTATGTATAACATTTAGAATGCACATTACTGCAACACTTCATACTGGCAAGCAAGAGTAGGTAAGCACTGCCTGTGGATCACTTGATACTTTACTAACAAAAATGTATTTTATATTTAAAAGCTCAGAATTTTTGCCTAACGGTTATTGTTCTGTTTTTAATACATAGTGAACATAATTACATCAGCCCAAAATGTAATACATTGGTTTTGATGAACAGCCAATGTTCTAAAGTCTAAGCTTAGCTAAGATGCTTTATACTCCTAGTTGGAATAACCTCCTGCTTTGTTTGAATTGGTTGTTTATAAAGTAAAAGGAGGGCTGTTAATTCAAATGTTAACTTCACCAAAACCAATGCAGAACAAAAGGTGAGAATAATATAACTTCTGCTTAAAACGCAAGCTTTTTTTTTTTTTTTCCTAGAAAATATAAATACAAGGTCAAGACCAAGTAATCTGCTATCAAACCTCCTAGCACTTAAAGTCCTTTCCAGATATCCACAGATTTGAAGGGGTGATCAGCACAAAAACTTAGAAGCTGAGTGTACAGACATCATTGTTCTGCAAACACTGATTGCTACTGTCATACATGCCGGCTAAATAATGAAATGGTCCATTTTGGAAAAATGTTTCTGTCTAGATGGCTCTTCTGCTATTACAGTAATCTCTAATCTCCAGTCATTTTCCACTTTTTTTTGGTGATATAAATGTAACTTCTTCCCTTCCCAGGTAGCTTATTATTCAATCATATGTGTGCTATATTCGTATAACGTATTTGCAGTTTAGAATAATTCCTATTAGAGGTGTTCCTACTCTTAACGTATGCACATAGTAGAATCTAGTTATCCTACAACGAAGTAATGCAAAAGCTTCAGTTTCTTTAGTGTGTAAATTACAGTTACCATGGAGGAGACAGACTAAGATAATTCGATTTTACCCTGAACATTCTCGGACCTGGATAGTACTGCACATTCTGAAGGAGGACAGTTCCTCATGCTTAGTGCATAAGGTCCTACAGACCCCAAAGTTTTGATAATTGAGAGACAATACTACTATAACTCAGCCTAAGAATTCAGTTGTGCGTGATCCAAAGCCTGTCTTTTTAAAAACACAGGTTTCTGACTTTGGTTCGTTAATCCATAAGAGGGAACAAAAATGAATTCTACGCAAGATAAGAAAGAACAAAGAAGCAGAGATGACAACTGTTAGTAAGTCAAGGACTTGAGATAAAATCATCAGTACGAAATGATACAAAAGCCTAGGAAAATAGTGTTCAGTTGGACACAGCAACTTAGCAACACTTTGAGCAACAGAGTACCCCTTCACCTCCTCTGTGATGACTACCTTACCAGCAGAGACTTACGACACACCCACATTATGAGCACGCAAATTTTTAACCTGTTAGTATGTTATTACTAACTACTCCCTGTGACTATTAATTAACAATTGTTGTGTGCTCCTAAACTGTGTACTATGCTAGCAAAATTTCTTCATGCACAGTAGAAAGTACCCAAGAGCCCCTGTGGAAAGACAGTTATGCCATGGTTCAGGCTTACCTCTGCATTATGAGATGTTCAAAAATTCTCATCAAATTAGGTGCCTATTTCTGTTACAGGTTAATTAACCCTGAAAATCTGACATTCCTACGTTGCTTTAAAAAAATCTCAGGATGTCTTCCTAATTTTAACTGATTTTTAAAAATTATCCTACGGGCTGCAAATGCTCATTCAACTTAAGTAGCACATCTATTTTACAGATGAAGGAACTGCTCTCTGAAGAACAAGATTAAACCAATTTCAACTGCTTTTAGCATTTCTAAGAATTAGGCCTTAAGAGACTTGGAAAAAGGTCAGTAGCTGAACTAAGAATATGAAACAGGAAATCTTTTACCAGATCCAGTCATGTGCAGTCACAAGCAAGTCTTTCACAAACTATTACAGTCTTTTGAAAAATGACTTGTTCTTTACCTCTACTATTTCTAATGGAAATCTATTCAAGAAAGTTATGCTTATGATGATTAAAAACCTTCTAATTTCCATCCTAAATTTATTCATAGACAGTTTGTTCTTATGCCGACATTGAATTTCTTCTTTAAATTCAGTACCTCTTTTCTCCTCTGTGTTTATTCTCCTGACAAACGAACAGAGAGAAATCAGTTCCTTCTCAGCTTTCATTTTTCTAGAATAAACAAGCCAAACTCTGCTAGATATCTTTTGTAAAGTAAGCTTTACCTTCTCAGTCATCTTAATTGTCCTTCCCAACACTGGTTCAAGTTATAATCTCCCTCGAACATGCATAAGCAAAATCTGCAGAGATGTAAAATAGCATGGAGCTTTACCCATAAGAAGACTAGTTTTGTTGTCTGAGTGTCAACCTTTTTTCTCTTATATTTGTCAAAAAGATTTTGCATTAACAGTCCCAGGAATAATTCAGGCAGATGGAATTTCTTTTAATGCATGTAGTAATTCATACATTACACACCATTATTGTTAAACCTATCTTTTGGGAAGTTGATAAGACATGCATGCAGACATCACCTCCTTCCAGGGTACTAAAAAGTACATTGTATGTAAGCCAGCTCCAGTTTGGCACATGTGGTTTACTTGTGTTCACATGGTTTCTGACTAGAAATGACATTGAGTTCAGCTATAGGGCTGTCCAGTTGTTAGTATGCACTATGACCATAGGGAGGTTCTTGTGCAGTAAGTTCAGGAGAGAAGAAAAAAAAAAAAAAAGAGTAATTTCGTCTATCCAAAAGAATTTCAGCTTGGGTTCAGACTGCAAAACAATTTTCCCCATAAGGACAGTCAAGCACTTCAACAGGTTGCCCAGGGAGGTTGTGCAATCTACATCCCCAGAGGTTTTGAAGACCAGATTGAGCAAAGCCCTGAGCAAATTGGCCTGATCCCAGAACTAATCTTGCTTTGAGCACTAGGTTGGACTTCAGACCTCAGGCTGCAGGGAATGCCGGAGTTTTTCACTGGTATGGGATGGTAGCAGAGATAACAGCTGTATGAGATGTACCCATGTGGATTATCTGCCCAGCCCGGTGGGAGAGCTGAGAGAGGAAGTAGAAAGGCTAGGAAGCATCTGTCTGAGAAGGAGATAGACTGATGGGACCACGTTCTGACCTTCCTGAGGCAGGAATGGCCACCAGAAAAAAAAAACCCAAACCACCAGGATCAAGAGGGTCCTGTATCCTTCCCCTGCCAGACTGAAGACAGTAGCTCAAGGGAAAGGAGTGAATGGAGGCAAGCCCACACTTGGGGTAGCAGGTGAAACCCTGTCCTTTGCCCACCTCACCCCTCTCAGGTGCCTCTGTACAACAGGTATGAGGCTCTGGATGTGGAAGATCAGTCAATGAATGAGGAGAATTAAGGTCCATCTACACTGGAGGTATTGACAGGACCAGAAAGGCCTACCCCCACACATATTATGACCACCTCCACAAGGAAGACAATACAGATTATAGTTGTAGGTGACACCCTTCTAAGGGGAATAGAGGGTCCAATATGCTGGACAGGCCCTCCTCTTAGGGAATTCTGCTGCCTTCCTGGGACTTGTGTTAAGGCATCACTAGGAAACTTTCTAGCCTAGTACAACCCGCAGACTACTACCCTTTACTGGTCTTCCATGTGGGTGGCAATGAAGCTGCGACCTGTAGTCCAAAGGCAATCAAAAGAGACTTAAGGGCCTGAGATGGTTGGTAAGGGAATCTGGTGCACAGGTGATTTTCTCCTCTCTCCTTCCAGTTATGGGCAGCAACATTAGAAGCAACAGCTGGTGTCACTGCCATAATTTGGGTTCTTTTGATAATGGGGTGGTCTACACAGCACCAGGTTTGCTGGCATTGGACGGGGTTCACCTTTCTCAAAAGGGGGAAGAGGGTCTTTTTGCACGTGAGCTAGTGGGACTTATTGACAGAGCTTTAAACTAGACCTGATGGGAGAGTAGGATGATATCAGGCTCACCTGTGACAAGTTGTGGGATGATACACCAAGATTAGAGGGGCAGAGTACTAGTGAGGACCCTCAGCCAGTGGCCCTGACATGTGTTTGCCACACTAGAGCACACTTGAAGTCTTATGGAGATGAGCCAGAGACTCCTGAAGTAATAGAAGCCAACAGGAAAACATCAGTGAAATGCTTCAAAAGAATTAAGAGGTTTTCCTCTAAGAATGCGATGTGGCCAACAGCCCAGCTGAAGTGCCTCTACACCAAAACACACAGCATGGGCAACAAGCAGGNGGACGGGGTTCACCTTTCTCAAAAGGGGGAAGAGGGTCTTTTTGCACGTGAGCTAGTGGGACTTATTGACAGAGCTTTAAACTAGACCTGATGGGAGAGTAGGATGATATCAGGCTCACCTGTGACAAGTTGTGGGATGATACACCAAGATTAGAGGGGCAGAGTACTAGTGAGGACCCTCAGCCAGTGGCCCTGAGATGTGTTGGCCACACTAGAGCACACTTGAAGTCTTATGGAGATGAGCCAGAGACTCCTGAAGTAATAGAAGCCAACAGGAAAACATCAGTGAAATGCTTCAAAAGAATTAAGAGGTTTTCCTCTAAGAATGCGATGTGGCCAACAGCCCAGCTGAAGTGCCTCTACACCAAAACACACAGCATGGGCAACAAGCAGGAGTTGGAAGCCACTGTGCTGCTAGAAAACTATGACCTAGTGGCCATTACTGAAACTTGGTGGGATGGATTCCATGACTGGAGTGCAGCTATTGATGGCTGCAGGATGTTCCGAAGGGACAGGAAAGGAAGGAAGGATGGAAGGGTTACCCTCTACACCAAGAGATGGATAGAGTGTGAAGAACTGTGTCTAAAGAATAGCCATGAGCAGCTTGAAAGCTTATGGGTAAGAGTCAGAGACTGAGACAACAAAAGAAACCTTGTGTTTGGTGTCTGCTACAGGCCACCCAGTCAGGGGAAGACTATTGATGAAGCCTTCTTACTTCAGCTACTGGAGGCATCGTGCTCGCAGGCTCTTGTCCTGCTGGGGGACTTCGGCTACCCTGACATCTGCTGGAAAAGTAGCATGGCAAGCTGTAGGCAATCCAAGAGACTCCTGGAGTGCATTGAGGATAACTTCCTCAGCCAGGTAATAGACAGCTTTACCAGAGAGGATGTGATACTGGACCTAATGGTCACCAGTGCAAGTGAGCTAATTGGTGATGTCAAGATGGGAGGTAGCCTGGGCTGCACTGATCGTGCACTCATCATGAGGGATGCGGGACAGGCAAAGAGTAAAGTCAGGACCCCAAATTTTAGGAAAGCCAACTTCCAGCTCTTCAAGGACAGTCAACAGGAGCCCCTGGGGAACCGCCCTCAGGGCAAGAGAGCAGAACACAGCTGGCAGATCTTTAAGGACACTTTCCATAGAGCACAAAAGCTCTTGATCCCCAAGTGTAAGAAATTGGGTAAGGAAGGAAAGAGGTCAGCATGGCTGAGTCAAGACCTGCTGGTTACACTGAAGGGCAAGAAGGAAATGCACAGGTGGTGGAAGCAGGGACAGGTAGCCTGGGAAGAGTGTAAGTGTACCCAGTTGTGCAGAGATAGGATGACGAAAGCCAAGGCGCATTTGGAGCTGAACTTGACAAGGGACGCAAAGCATATCAAAAAGGGATTCTACAGGTACGTCCACCAGAAAAGGAAGGTCAAAGTAAGCATACCCCCTGATGAGCAAGACTGGTAAACTGGTAACAGTGGACAAGGAGAAGGCTGAGGTACACAACAACTTGTCTGCCTCAGTCTTCATGGGTAAACTCTCTTCCTACATCTCTTTGGTGGATGAACTGTGAGACAGGGACTGGGGACGCAAAGTTCCTCCCACTGTAAGTGAAGAACAGGTTTGTGGCCACTTGAGGAACCTTAACATACATAAATCTATGGGACCTGATGACTTACATCCCAGAGTCCTGAGGGAATAGGCTGATGTAGTTGCCAAGCCACTCTCCATGATATTTGAAAAGTCATGACAGTCAGGTGAAGTCCCTGGTGACTGGAAAAAGGGAAGCACTGCACTCATTTTTAAAAAAGATAGAAAGAAGGACCCCGGGAATTATTGACCTGTCAGCCTCACCTCTGTACCTAGGAAGATCATGGAACAGATCCTTCTAGAAGCTATGCTAATGTACATGGAGAAGAGGGAGATAATTCAAGACAGCCAGCAAAGCTTCACCAAGGTCAAGTCCTGCCTCACCAACCTTGTGGCTTTCTACAATGGAGTACCTACATCAGTGGACAAAGGAAGGGCTACAGATGTCACCTATCTGCAATTCTGTAAAGCCTTTGGCATGGTCCCACACAACATCCTTCTATCTAAATTGGAGCGGTGTGGATTTGATGGGTGGAATGTTCGGTGGATGAGGAACTGGCTGAATGGTCACGCATGGAGAGTAGTGGACAATGGCACAATGCCTGCATGGCCAACAGTGACAAGTGGTGTCCCTCAAGGGTCTGTACTGGGACCAGCACTATTTAATATATTCATCAATGACACTGACAGTGGGATTGAGTGCATCCTTAGCAAGTCTGCAGATGACACCACGCTGAGTGGTGCAGTTGACATGCTTGAGAAATGGGATTCCATTCACAGGGACCAGGACAAGCTTGAGAAATGGGCCCATGCAAACCTTATGAGGTTCAACAAGGCTGAGTCCCAGGTCCTGCACCTGTGTTGGGGCAACCCCTGGAATCACTACAGGCTAGGGAATGAAGGGACTGAGAGCAGCCCTGCTAAGAAGGACTTGGGGGTACTGATGGATGAAAGATTGGACAAGAGCCAGCAATGTGCACTTCCAGCCCAGAAGGCGAGTCGTATCTTGGGCTTCATTAAAAGGAACGTGGCTGGCAGTTCAAGGGAGGCGGTTCTACCCCTCTACTCGGCTCTGGTGAGACCCCACCTGGAGCACTGTGTCCAGCTCTGGAGCCCTCAATACAGGGAAGAGATGAACCTGCTGGAGAGGGTCCAGAGGAGGTCAACAATATGATCAGAGGGCTGGAACACCTATCCTATGAGGACAGGCTGTGAGAGTTCTGGTTGTTCAGCCTGGAGAAGAGAAGGCTTCAGAGAGGCCTTATTGCAGCCTTTCAGTACTTAAAAGGGGCTTGTAGGAAAGATGGAGATAAACTTTTTAGCAGGGCCTGTTGTGATTGGACAAGGGGTAACGGTTTTAAACTAGAAGAAGGGAGATTCAAGCTAGACATGAGGAATTTTTTACAATAAAGGTGGTAAAATACTGGAACAGGTTACCCGGAGTGGTGGTGGATGTGTCATCTCTGGAGACATTCAAGGCCAGGCAGGCTCTGAGCAATCTATTGTAGCTGAAGATGTCCCTGTTCCTTGCAGAGGGGTTATACTAGATGACCTTTGAAGATCCCTTCCAACTCAAAATATTTTATGATTCTACAAGATAAAACCCTATCTGCCACTGAGTTTAACAGTGACTAGAACAATCAAATATACCTTACCTAACACAGGAATACTAAGTCCAATTTTTGTTTTGTTTGGATTTTTGTAGAGGAGAATCAAACCAATCTTGTATCTGTCTTTCTGATCTTTGTTCACATATGACATTGAAGACTCTTCAGAACTATTCATAAGCAATTGTCATTGTACCAAGTAATTGGTATGCATGAAAACTTCTGCTGCATGTGATGTACAATGTGTACATTAGTAGTCAGGAGAAGGTGCTGTCAGAGACTAAAGATATGATCCTCCATTTATCGTGGCATTGAGAGTCTTCCAAAGCAGGTGAACAGACAGAAGTGAGGTGAAGACCTGTATCAAATATAACTGTCTTTTAAATGTTCACATTCTATTATCTGATTTTCTTACTGTATAGGCATAGCAGCTGATGTTGACATGAGAAGGTTTACTAATGTTAAATACAGATTATATAGGACGATACAGTATAAAGCATTGAGTGTCTTCATGGTTGTCAGTACTTTTCTGGAACTTCACAGCAATATCGGGTAAAGAAGTCAGGTATCATGAGCTGCCACATAAGTGCAAGGTAGTATCTGAAGCTGTGAGATTTCAAGTCCTAGAAAGCAGTGGTGTAGCACTCATTTCAGTCACTGAGGCAGATAAACAGTACCCAGGTATCTGGAAATCAAGCAATTCAACCACTATCATTTGCAAAAATTTTATTCCTAGCCCACTTGAAGGCGGAAATTATATTTCTACATGTTTTACATTTAGAACCAAATCATATAAACTTTCAACTTCAGGCATTTTATGGATCTCCTAGTTATTTGTTGGTGTTGGCAGTTCTGTGTGTTTGTTTTTGCTGGAACAAAATATTTATAATTCATAAATGTATGAATCCTAATTTATATACCACTTCCGTAACAGATACCACAAAAAGCTTAATTAAATACAAAAGCATACCATTAAAAGGCAAAGCCAAATGAATAAACCTTGAAGAATGATTTAACCCTGCAACTGAGAGCCCTAGAAATAAAGATGCAGTGTGACATGAATATCACTCAGGAAAGTTATAGGAGAAAATATTCTAGTAATAGGCAGACAAAAATATTATAAGAGCAATTATTAATATGTAACATCTTATATTTCAAAGTACTCTACAGCACAAGTTCTCTCTAAATGGTAGGGACAATTTCAAACTGTATTGAAATGCATGCCATAATATATGTTTTTAATTTGCCAATTCCTTTAGTGGCAATTATTTATGATGATACTCTATAGCATACTTGTGAATGTAGTTTACTATATTTTTTAAAAATAAGACATCAAGGCACCAACTGCTATTCAATGTTGACTGTAAAGTGGGGATATACACACAATTATCCTCACAACAATAACACATGCAGTTTAGCATGAGGTGGAATATCAAGGTCCTCTAATCCATTTGTTTTTTTAAAAATAATATATCTGGGGAGCTAATGTGAACTAGTACAGCCTAACAGCTCCATATGAGCATATTTTTAACCCCTAAAACCAATGTGAATAAATGGAATAAAGAACAACTTTTCTTCACAAACAGTAGCTACTCCAACATGTGCCCCAAACAGCAACGAGATATTTTTTTTTTAGCTTTCAGTGTGGACTCACGTGTTTGTACTAAATGACCACTAGGGATTAATGAACGCATTAAGGCTGAATAGTACAATGTTCTCCCTTTTCAGCAAAAGCTTAGAAAGCCTTCTCGAGCTCTATGCAGGCTTCCTTATTTCCATTTATTTGCCATTTCTGTGTAAATGAGATTCCTTTTTCCAATTTTGGCAAGGAAGTAAATAACAAAAAGCTATTTGAAGAGTTCTTGATGGAAAGTTTCCATCCTAATAATGATTATCTCAGCTGTCATTGATCAAGTGGCCTATTTTTTTCTGAAGTTTTCAGATCGCTAATGAAGATTCAAAAGTCTAAAATACCGGAGATGAATTATCCAAACTTGGGGTCCATACATGTTCTATATATTGATTGTGAGCTTGTTTCACCATGCAAAATTTGTGAATTGGAATCAGGGCAATTTTGACGTATGAGGTACTAGGAAGAAACGAAAGTTTGAGCAAAAGTAAGCATTAACAATGCGGCTTTCAGCTCCTCCTATTTCTATCTAGGTGATTGTAACATTTTTTGACTCAGGAAAAGAGCTGTGGAGTCTTGAATCACAGCTGCTGCAAGGCTGGCTGTCTCACAGGAATAAAATGGAGGGGGAAGAAAGAAAAGATGTATATTTGCTTGCTGAAAAGGATACAGCAGATGTCAATTTTAACTTTTTTAGGACATTTTGCTCTGGTTTTATGCCACTATAAATATTATCTGTGTTCCAAGTGACATTTATCACTCTTCAGAGATCTGAAAACATAGAACATTTTTTTTCTAACTAGCTGTTGCACATGCGGTATGTCATTCTCCCTGTTTTCTTGATAGTTGCTTTGAGACCAATTTGGATTTACTGAAATATCGCAGACATACATAAAGGATTACACTTTGGTTCAATAGAAAGGGAGCTGAGAGAAGGTCATGAGGCTAAATAGCAGTGGAAACATGGATACTTCTGCCCATAATTTCAGTCTTGTGCAAGACAGTATGAAATGTCCCCTGACACACATGGGGCTGCTCTGCGACTGTGCTACTTCCTCTAAGTGAAGCCCACAGCTGTGCAGAAGGTTAACCACATCCTCTGTGAAGCTTTAGCAGGAAAGAACACCCGTCAAGACACCCCAGGAGCAGTTTCAGTAAACGAGCAACTCAAAGTTTGTGTTAATTTTCACATACTTACTGCCATGAGTTCTGGCACACAGTAAGGATTTCATTCTGTCATCTCCCATTCTCTTCCAATGGGACTACTGTTAGCATAATGTACTTTCAGTATAAATCAAGATGATACAATTACACCAAAATAATGACAGATCTTGTATGTAAAACACAGTATGTGAATAAATTCTCCTACCCTTGATAATACTTTGTCTCATTGCAAAGCAATCAGACTTAAAGGAGGAGAAAATGAAAAATCTGCCTAATGCACTTGTCCCTTTCATAAGTCATGTCCTGAATGGTGCTTTTAATGATTCTGTAGGTTGTCCAATGATAAAAATTGCTGCTACCCTTTCTCCATTATCAGAGACAAACCTGATGAATACAGAATTACTTACCTTTGTGAACTGAACAATGTATTTTAAGTACAAAGCTAATGGTAGCTAAACATTTTAAACCAAATTGTATGCATTAACTGGTATATTGATAAGTATGATTCCATGTTTACAGTCAGAATAAGAAGTCTATGAATTGAGCAACTAGTGCTCAAACTGTAGCTCAAAAAACTCTGTAAAATTACAGCTAGTCTGACTTACAATATGAGATTCAAAATCTTAGGAACTGTATTTATAAAAAGGTTTTACTCTCAATAGATTCATTGAGACAGATTGTGCTCTGCAGAAGACAGCCAACTGCAAAGTTTAAAGTAGCTTCACATGTCTGTTGTGCTACATGGATTAGCAGTTTGATTGTTGGGGCTGCGCTAGGCAGCATGACATGGCATATCACCATAAATTAATACAAGAGGCTAGTCAATATAGATCAGATTGCTCAGAGCCCTATCCAGACTGGCTTTGAATGTTTCCAGGGATGGGGAATCTACCACTTCTCTGGGCAACCTGTTCCAGTATTTTAATAGCCTCACTGTAAANGTCATGGGAGAATCATTCCATCACTTTGATCATCTTGGTGGCCTCCTCTGGACCCTCTCCAACAGGTTCATGTCTTTCCTGTACTGAGGGCTCCAGAACTGGACAACAGTACTTCAGGTGGGGTCTCTTCAGAGTAGAGTAGAAGGGCAGAATCACCTCCCTTGACCTGCTGGCCACAGTCCTTTTGATGAAGCCCAAGATACGACTTGCCTTCTGAGCAGCGCACATTGCCAGCTCATGTCCAGTCTTTCATCCACCAGTACCCCAAGTCCTTCTTGGCAGGGCTGCTCTCAGTCCCTTCATTCCCCAGCTTGTATTGATTCCAGGGGGTTCCCCGACCCAGGTGCAGCACCTGAGACTTGGCCTTGTTGAATCTCATGAGGTTTGCATGGGCCCACTTCTTGAGCTTGTCCTGGTCCCTCAGGATGGCATCCTGTCCCTTGGGTTTGTCAACTGCACCACTCAGTGTGGTGTCATCTGCAGACTTGCTGAGGGTGTATTGGGTACCACTGTTCACTGTCTATGAATTCTTCAAACAAAAATGGCTTTGCAAAGTTTTAACATCAAGAAATATGATAAGATAGAGGCAAAAACATCTGAACATCTATGCTTCCATTTGAACTAAACTGTAGCTGATTATTGGGTTGACTATGCTTTTAAAACATGTAGCTCTAATTTGACTACTGATAAGAGAAAAAAATCATTATAATTAAATTAGCATATAGACTGTTCCTGCTTTTGGCAAACTTAAGCACATATTCTGAAAAAGTTGGCAAAAAGCTTTTTTAAATACTTATTTGTAATTATTTCCAAAGTTTAGACATGCTATGGGAAAAGAAGTCCTGTTAGTTACTGCTGAAGTGGTTCAACACCTATCATTTTCCCTGAAAATACTACTGAGTCCTGAAAATTAGGTAAACCACATATTGATTGATACCTGAAATGGACTCCATGGTTAATATTTGCCAAAACACTGGTTATTGTATTCAAATTACTAAATCTGGAAGGGTATTCTTTAAAGCTATTCTTTAAAGCTGGTTTTCTGGACAAAACTGTTCTTAAAGTTACTTTCATAAATTTATAACAATTAAACAATTAACTGGTAGAAGCAGCAGTACTCTCTAATAGTTTGCAAACTGCTGTATTAGTTAGACAATTTATGCACAGTGAATTATTTGACAAAGGGAAAATTGTCTTTTTTTATTCCTGCATTACATCACAGATACCATGTTTCCTAGTAAAAATCTCTCAAATCTATGCTAGGACATTTGTCAGACAAGTCACTATCTGTAAATAATTAAAACCACTGAAAATAATTTAAAAAAAAAAAAAGCATGAAACAGGCTTTCAGCAAATGCCATTGAGAAATATATCACACAAAATAAACTTTTAAATGAAATTAAGCTTGCAAACTCTGTAGCTCAGCATAAAACTCTTGCCTCTCTCTCCTTGAAAACTTCTCTACATGAAAATAATTCTACAAACAAGGGACAAACGTTATTTTCCATGATTTTTAGAGCTAACAGAGGCAAACTGGTAATCTACTCTGACCTTTTGTACATCACAGGACACCAAAATCCAGGCAGTTCAAGGAAGGTTCTCCTCCCCCTCTACTATGCCCTGGTGAGGCTGCATCTGGAGTACTGCATCCATTTTAAGAAGGACAAGGAATTACTGGACTGAGTCCAGCAGCAAGCTACAAAGGTGACTAGGGGTCTGAAGCATCTTTCTTATGAGGAGAAACTGGGAGAGCTGGTTTCCGTTCAGCCTGGAGAAGAGAAGGCTGAGAGGGGATCTTATCAATATCTCAGGGGTGGGTGTCAAAAGGATGGTACCAGACTTTTTTCAGTGGTGCCCAACAATAGGATGAGGGGCAACCAGCACAGACTGAAGCATAGAAGGTTCCATCTAAACATGAGGAGAAACTTCTTTACTTTGAGAGTGGCAGAGCACTGGAACAGGCTGCACAGAGAGGTTGTGGAGTCTCCTTCTCTGGAGACATTCAAAACCCACCTAGACACATTCCTATGCAATCTACTCTAGATGAACCTGCTTTAGCAGGTGGATTGGACTAGATCTCCAGAGGTCCCTTCCAATTCCGACCATTCTGTGATTTTGTAGCATGGACTGGCGACTTCAGTATTCTTATGAAGAACCATTTGAATCAGAGGTTTTGTAGACAAAAAATGTGTCCAAGGCTCCATGTAAGACAATAAAAATTTCTTCTTTGTCTTAGGAAAGCAGCACAGCTTTATGCTGAGAGAAGTAGCAATATAGCCTGGATCACGACTGTAAGAAATAGTTGGAGGTTCCACTAACTCTTCACGGAAAAGTCACCATATTTGGAGAAATGTGTCTTGAGCAGGAAGCTCTGTTGGCACAAATATGGGGAGGCAAGGTGTTATTGTACATCAGAAAGCTCTTGGATAGTACATATAAGCACCTGTGAAGTGTACTCATACTGAGTACTATGTATTTCAGAGATCTCTAAAAGGTAGCAGGGCTTCAAGGAAGAAGGCGTAGACAGAGGCACATCCTCTGCACGTATCTTCTGGGAAGTATGTAATCTATTCAGCTAATGCTCTGCATTAAGAGCAGTAATGTCATGGAGCAGTCAGATAATGCTTTTCTATGCCGCAAGTAAGCTCAAGTATCCTGCAAGATTTACTGGGATAATAGCAAATTAAAGCAGAGTCCTGAGGAAGGAATAAGCTGGCACTCTCTTTAGATCAGATTGTTCCCTTTTTATTTTAAAAGTAGCAAGCCTCAAGGAAAAAGGCTATTATCATTTTACTATTCTATATTTTTGGGTAGTAATATTCTCCACAGGTCCTTTTCCATTTGTTTCAAACTACAGCATTCAGTGTCCTCAAAGCAGTTGTAACTATGTATACTGGAAAAGTTGTGTTCATGTAAAATGTAATCTACGTAGATTTTTGAGAGTTTTCATGTATTAATCAAATAAGACTTTATATAGTTAGAACTCTTGTGAAGAGTAACATTTTCTGAGAAGCACATAGGAAAAAAAAAAAGGAAACAAAACCCAAACAAAATGAAACCCAACACAAGGCAAATCAGATGCATTGACAGCCCAACAACATATCAAGAAATATTTGCTAATTACTTCTAGTAAAGCAAAACTTACTGGAAACTTGGGTGGTACAATGGTTCTGTATATTACCACATACAAACAAACAAGATTAAAAGAGAATCTAAATGACCTTTGTCACATTCATCATTGAATTTCAGAGAACTGGTAATAAAACATCACATCAAGTAATCCTTAGAGATAGGGCTGAGGAGAAGTAGATATACCTTAGATGCCTTTGATACCTCGGTGAGGTAGTGTCAGCTTCAACCTCAAAGAAAAACCCCCGCAACATAAAACATGCTGTTACAGTATATTACACACAGAGATTCTTTCCATCCTACTCAAATGGCTGTTTCATTACGTTTTGTCCTGTGGTAAACTGTTGAGAAGCAATCAGTGTCATTGACCCCTGTTTGATTACCTCTATTCTGCTGTGGTCTGAGGTTAATACCAGTTTTATTACCTTTTTACTGGATAACTTTTATTGAATGTCATGGTGCAGCACTACAAGCCATTGACTGAAAGAAACACCTGCAGTAGTCTATATGGAAACAGAACTCCACAAGATTTGTAGAGACCTGCTTACATTTCCTCAAACTATTCATGGAGGGAAAAAAAAACAACAACCATCCAAACAAACAAAACAAACAAACTAAAAGCCACAAAAATACCACACTCAAAACAAACAAACAACAAAACAACCCACACCACAAAAACCAACAACAACAGAAAAAAACCCTACCACAATTTTAGAACATCTTATCGCCCTAAGAAGGGAGTTTTGTTAGAGTCAAACAGAATGAGCTAACAGTATTTGCTCAGAAGTTATTAACACAAAAACATACCCTATTGTTTAACATACTGCAGTCCTCATAGCTGTGTGTATTTCTAAGGCAAATTGATAAAAATTCTTTCCTGGGACATTAAAACTTACTAAGATCCAATACTGGCAGAGGCCAAAGGGAAACACTACTATACTTCTGTGTTATCACTTGTTTTTGAAGCAGTGGGCTTCCAAATAAATTGCAGAAATAATTCAGTGTCAGGCCTTTCCCAAGGCATCTTGCAGCCAAAAAAAATCAGAAGACCTGAGATCCCACCTATCATTACAGCATGACATTAGCTATAAGAAAGCAGCTTCTCAAATTGTAAATACAAAGCATTCACATTAATATAATCGTGTCTATTATCATAATAGCGCCAAGGGTTTCTGGAAACTAGGGATGGGGGAAAAAGGATTTTGCAAGGATAGTTTAAGATAGAGGACGAAAGGACAAATTAAGGAATAGTATCAGGAGAAGGCTCTGTTATGTCAATAATTTCCTAGTTTTCTCTGTAAAATATGTTTCTTCAGTCTAACAAAATTGCACAGGAGTAAAGGGTGGTAATGCAGATTAACACCTGAACATTTCTGACTATACAAGACTATATGGTGGTACTTTCTCAAAAGTCTATTCTAATCTCAGTAAAATGAGAGAGAAGGGGGGAGGGAGAGAGACGGGGGAAGCAGGGAGGGAGAGAGATCACCAGATAATGCTATGTCCTTCCTAGTTAAGGACACAAAGTGGGACTTCATCTAGCTTGAGTGAGTAGTCAGAGTCAGGAATTTGCCTTTATCAAGTCTTTGCTGTCTGAAGTGCTGGTCACCAACAAAATGGGCAGCTCTGTTTAGTCTGACAAAAGCTCACCATGCTTTGCTAAGTTACATTTCTTCTCTTAACAGCAGTGGAATTAGCCAGCAGCCTGTGCAGCTGACATAGCTACCACAGTAAGATCATCATTTTATGACTGGAAAAAGCATACTGGAAAGTATATTAGCAGTGCTCAAGGGTTGTGCCTGAACACCTGCTCCCTATATTGACTACCAGCTGGGAAGAGCAGGTGATTTTGATGCTTTGTTATAGACTCAGAAGTGAGAAATTCACTTTCAATTAAAAAATTATTCTAACCCTGCGTATAGTACAATTACTTTAAAATGACAACGTACCGCTTAATAAACAAAGGATACTGTGACACGAAAGACATTATACAAATATGTGTTGCTCATATATGTATTGGCACATATATTAAACATATAAGCATGCATTGGTACATATTCTACCAGTAGCAATCTTGTTGCTTCAGGATCTTTTAAAACACTTAAAGAACAAAAAAATAACTTAAGTTGCAAAGACTTGAAACAAGACCTTGTTTGAATTAGTCCTTATTTCCAGTAGAATTTTTAATTAACATTTGTCTTTGTTAACACAACTGTAAGACATTTCTTATCTTGTGTGATAGTTATATGCTATCACATACATATTTGCATATTCATACTTGTGAGTGAAGTTCAAAGGAAACCACCTGTTTCCAACAAAACAGTTAAGTCAGAGGCAGAGCAACAAGCAGCAGAAACATTCTCAACAAAAGGCTTTAAGTACTCTAAACTCAGAAATTCAATGCATTTTGAATATTCAAGCCTATAAATAGAGATTCCATTAAAAAAAAAAAAACAACAACACCCAAACAGTGATAGGTAAAAACTAAGGACAAGAACAGTCTTCAGAGCATTAGTCTACAACAGTACAGTTAGCCAAACACATAGATTCAAAGAATAACAAGTTCCTTTACAACCCCCACCCAGCTTCCACCCAAAGAGGGAGAAAACTTTGCTTCAACTTCCTCCAGCTTTTGTAGTTCTCACAACAGTCACCACCTGATGCATCATGCCAGCTAGGTGTGTCAGGGCTCTGAGGCCACTGATTGCCTTAATGATGCTGAGCAGCGCCCCCTGGTTTCCCTCACCTTTGCCTCCTCACCCATGACTCTGAGGTGCTATTTAAGCTCATCTCAAGCCATTAGTTCTGCTTCTGTGTCTGCTTGCAGTCTGTAGTATCCTACTTTATAGGATAATAACTCTTGGTGTGTCTTTACCTTGACAATAAACAAATTACTTTTATATATATGTATTTTTTTAGGAAGTCTCTAACTCTAGGAACACTTGACCTAACTAAAATGTCTGAAATGAGTTGAGAGGGAGTATACCACCACAAAACGGAGGAAGGAAGATAGTCACTCTCTACCTGTGAAACTTAGTTCTATTGCAATATGGTATTTTGTGCTTGAGTCAGTATTTTTCACTGCTTGACTTTAATAATGTGATTTTGGAGACTACTGTTCCTCCATTCCCACCGAGAAGAAAATTAACAGGCTCCTGTGAAGATACCTAATGAATTGTTGGGTGATCTTCAAAAGCTACTTGTTCTCCAGCATCCCTTGTCATGCCACTATAACTTTGTAGCTGTAAGCTGATGCTGATGTAATGAGGAGGACTGTACTCCACTAAAACAGTGTCATATCTAGTAGCCCAAATTTCAGCTCCATCTTTGGAAAAAGCTCCTTAGAACTGAAATATGTAAACAGAGGGTTGTTTGTCTTTTGTTTGTTTGTTTGTTTGTTTGTTTTGTTGTTGTTTGTTTTGGTTTGGTTTTGGTTGTTTTTTGTAGGTTTTTTGTTTGTTTGTCTTGTTTGGGTTTTTTTGTTTTATGTTTTTTTCCTATTTTGTCTTGGAATTTAGCTGGCTAAAGGTTGAACTAAAGCATCCCTTTCTGTGAAGCACTGGGAACAGGGTGAAGTTTCAAGAAGAGTCAGAAAAGGTTGTGCAGTGAATAACTGAATATTTCTGGTGTCCTTTCACAGAAGTACTTTGAGTGTGAGCTGGGGCCTGGTTGAAGACTAATTTGCTACACTAGCATCTCCCAGTTATTTGTGAGTAGACCCATATTTGCTTGCTTTTAGACTTGGGCTGATATCTTGGGCAGACCACCATGTTAATGTGGCTGCATAACCTTATGGTCAGCATGATCAGAAGAGGCTGGTTAAAGTGGGGCTATTACTGATTCTGCAGAGAATGGGGTTCATGATGTGGAAAGGGTTTGAAGAGGTATAACAAAACTTGTGGCACATGTTTTGGATAGCAGGGTTAGAACTGATATGTGGTTTTAAGAGGTAATAGCATAGCATGTTTGGTATTTCACTTACTATTCTGTAAAATAAGTCCATTATCTTCTCCTGTAATTATTACTGGCTTTTAGAAAAGTTAATCCTGAAACTTGTGATATGGAGTATTCCTAGTTAGGGGAGCTTCTGGCAGCCACTGCTGCTGTGTTAGCTGTGTCCCCACTCCAGCACACACCTGGCAGCTTAGGGGAGATCAGATGTAGATTAAATAAGCATGCCAGTGTATTAAAGTGTTTGTATTGGCATATAAAGTAGAAAGGCCAATGCTGCATTAGGTAGCCATATATGGTACCCAATTAGCACCAATTTGGAACCAGAGGCTTATCCTGATTTTCTCACAGGAGCTATGGCAACAAGTACTATCACCAGGGGCAATGAAAAAAAAATCACCTCCTAAAGAGATCCACCTTTGTATCTGCTGACAGATAGCAAGACATTGAATGTGCCTAGGATGTGAGAACTGTGAGGATCCTCCAATGTGGTTTGCTATGCACAAAATTAGATGATGGGAGATGTGAGGTGAGGCAACTATTTGCTATTAGCATAGTCTGAAGATAGCAAAGGTTGTTAGAAATATTCTGGGAAAAATAATTCTGAATGTATTATGAGGGGACTAAAGAGGGTTGAATCAATGGATGCCTATGCTGTATTACAGAGGAGTCTAGGTAGCTGTTTTTAGTCTTTGGTGACCAGGAATCAGAACAAGCAAAACCAGCCACTGAAAACCAAACCAACCACCAAATGCCATATTCATGGACTGAGGATTAGGTTTTGTTTTGTTTTATTGGGAAATGCTATTTTCTAGCATTTATGGCTACCAAGTGCATCACTGTTTTTTATTTTATATGCCAGCATAAATGCCAACTGAATATCTTAACAAGCTTATTTTCTCTAGGCAAAGCTCAAATGTTGCATAAAGGAATTCCCCTCAATCAACTTTCCCTGAACTGAACCCTTTTAACAATCCAGCTAAGATATAAGTCAAGACCTTGTGTTTTCCTCCTTTGGCCTAATTTTTAACTTGGCTCAACCCTTGTGCTTTCTGCTGGCCTTGTGGTCTGCAAGGTGCAACCAAGGATGAGAGAGAGGATGTAAGTCTAGAGATATTACCAGACTGCCACCTAACTCAATGCTTGTGTCCTTCATGAGCTCCCACAGCTCTAAATACATTTACATTCTTGTACCTTGTTGGCTGTCACTTTCCTGACAATTCAACCATTTTATGAGTTTCTTCCAAAGGCAAGGAAATCTTTTGTCTACAATGCATTTACATCTGAAGCTCTTCATGTAATATGTTAAATGTCCAGAAGAATATTAGTTGCACTCAAGCGCTGGACCTTAAAAGTGTTTTGGCTGCAATCTTGACAAGTTGAAAGTTTATTAAAGCATATTTTTATATGACAAAAAATTCGTTTAAGCTCTGCCTAATACCTTCCTCCAATGATAACTTCTCAAATGCCTGGTGAATGCCTTCCTCTTGTTTACTGCCTCTCTTGAAAAGCAGAGAGCCGTTAACCTGGATTAGTAGCTGAAACTCTAGACTAGCACAACTGAGAAGAATTTTAATGGATGGCTTTAACAGTATGTACATGCTGCCTGAGGTACATTTATTTCAGCACATTTGGATGTGAATATGTTTCAGTGTAGCCATTTGTACAAGTTGAGATTATTGCTTCGCCTTTTGGCTGGCAAAGGGAAATAGCAGGAGATCCCAGAGGCACAGATGTGCAGACTTGATGTAGGCTGCTAGCCAGGATGGCTAGAGGGTAAAGCTTTGACTCTGGATCCAAGTGAGACAGCAACCTGATGAGAATATAGACTGAAAGTATATTATTCTTAAGACAAAATGCAGGGAAATTCATGATCTAACCCCTAACTTCCTAGTTTCTTGGAGAAGTGGAGGGAGGCATAAATGGAAAATGTTACTCGAAACATGATCCATAACAGCTTTCTGTGTGCCAAATAACCAATTTAAAGTTTCACTTGCTTGTTGCACCTATGTTACATTGGCAATAATTCCCTAAATAAACGTTTACTTCTAGCAGATAATGTAGGCGAGAAATTCCACCAGATAATCTCTATTTCATGCCATTATGCCTTTAAAAATGTTTCCAAACAAAGATAAAACAATATTAGGTGTTTAAAATAGGCTTAACTTTTTGAATATTCCCATATTAATGAAATCAAGATGTTTACTCAACATTTTGGAAAAAGTGTATTTAAAAAGAAAAAAAATAGGCTGTCAGGAAGGATATTATTCCTTATTCATAATTGCACAATTGAAGAAGTTTAAATCATCTATTCCAAGTGGGAGCAACACTAGTTAATTTTACTGTGCACCTGCACAGCTATGAACTTTTGCAAGATAATGTGTTGGCACTGCTTACATGAAATATCCCATCAGATTAAATGCAGTGACAAAGAGTATTGTGTAAATATTGGGGAAGGCATATGTTCATAAACTAAACCTTTATGGAATGCATTATTTGTAAACAGAAAAAAAGTGTAAGTATTACTCAGCAGCTCCTGCTTCTGAGCTAGGTAAAGGACTCAACTGAACTTTTGAGAAGGGCAGTACTTTTGCCAAAATTTATGCTTCTGACCATGCTACTATTCTTTTACTTACACTCCATATTTTAGCTGTGAATGACTTGTTCTTGTATGTATCAGTTTATACTTTGATACTGTTCAAGATGAAAAACTACATAACTACAAAATACCATTTACTACTGTAAGTTCACCTTTTGCCTTTAGTGCTATAACATCTCCCAGGCTATGATTTTAACCAATCTACTATTAATTATGGCTGTTTTATTGTGTTAAAACTTTAAATTTAGCAACTATGACAACATACTTTTGTTTTAATTGCATACTCTGAACAATATATTTTTAGAATTGTACTATGAAGTAGCCAAGTATTTTCTTGGCACAATAAAAAACATACAGCTGAATAACAGCTTACTTTGCTACACAAAGGTTATGATGTGAAAATGTATTCCTTTTTGTGTATTTAGCAGAAACATATGTTTATGATCAGTGTGTGCAAGGGAGGAGACAAATGAAGTAGAAGCATATGCCCCATCCCAGTGATGCACATTCCAGAAGCTCATATCTATTGCTGGCTATTACTTTATTAAGCCGGAAGGAGACCTGAAATTGAAGACGAATGAAACCTGACTGTGCAAACTGTATAGATAGGTAATGCAGGTCTTTGTCAATTTTTATAATGTTGAGTTCATTTTGTTTGGTCTTGGAACAGGTGTTTTGCAACTGCAATTCATGTACTATCTGCTTTCACTCCAGACTGTGTCCAAAACAGAAAATGAATATCAATTAGATCCATTTTGTGCATACGCAGTGTCAAGTAGGTACAAGCAACTGATTCATTATTCTGTCCTGAATTGAAACAGCAGCAGTTCTGGGGGCAAAACTCTGGAAACCAAAGTAGGCTGTTAGACTGTGGAACTAGCCACTCATTACTAATTTCTCTTTTCTTTCATTTTTTTGTCAAACAACTGCAGAACTCCAGGACAGATGGAAAGGGTCTCTTGGCTTTCATCCTTGCATTTTTCTTCCTTCCATGTATCCCTGCAATTGTAGGAGATAGTAGAGGGAACATTAACATTGAAGTGAAAGAGAACAACCAGGCCTGACTGTGGAAGTACCAGAGCAAATGGCAGAGGAAGGGCTACAGCAGTATTGTGTACTGATGACTCTGTTCATCTTAAGACACACAGTGCAAGACACAGGACAATGGGTAAATCATAATGACAGACCAAAATCCCTGTGAAGACCACAGTGGTCCATATCACATCCAAATCCAGCACGTTATTTCCATCTGAAAGAACCTCTAACCAGGACTGGATAGCTGGTGTCCTCTGTCATCAAGGCCATCACACAAGATCCTGGTCAAATCTCCTGGAGGCATGTCTCGTGACTGGATGACTTTCTTAACACCAGGCATCATCTGAAATAGACGTTTTGTAGTTCTTGTGAGTATGAAGTTATGAAAGCAAGCATGTGTGTGAAATTGTCTTGGTCTTACAATTAAATCTCTTTCTCTCCTTGCATCTTCACAAGTTTGTTGTAGTTTAGCAGTATTATTTCCTATATAACCATAAACAAAGGAATAATATACTGGTTTACAGATAAGAAGACATGGAAGTGAGAAAAATTAGTTTAAATTGCAGTATGTGGAGAGAAAAAATTAAACTTGTTTTCCTACTTTATTGCTGTGGTCTAGCAACAAACTTTTAAATATAAAAGGAGATGGCTGAGCCACTACCTTCAAGACTGCTTGGGGAATTAATTTTCTTTCTAGTTTCAAGGGGTGGAGGAAGTCAGTCCCAAGGGGGGAAAGTGCAATTTCTTCTATAGCTGAATAAAGCCAGGATTTTGGACTCAGTATTTCCCATGGAGGTGGCAGTAGAAAGCTAATATGTACAGGACTGATTTAAGAAATCTCACTGCTCCTTTTACTGCTCTGGATGTGATGTGAAGGTGCCTAACCCTCTACACAATGTAGAGAGGCTTTTAATCTCAATTTTTCCTGCATCTGTCTTAAAATGGGGTACTGGCTTTCTAAGTTCTTGGATCTGTCCTTGAGTACTCTTGAGCAGCCTATTCATACTGCTTCTGAGTGAAAAATCTTCCAGAGGGATAGCTCGCTGGGCAGTTGCCAAGCCATTTAATGTAAATCTGTTCATTGCAGCTGCCTTCGACTTTAAATACATCATAGTGATTTCAGATGATAGTTGATATGTAACTATCGGGCAAAGATTCTCTGAAACACTTTCTGCATATCGGGGTTTCAACAGAAATGAGTAGAAGTAGTTACATTCATACAGTCCTAAAATTACATTTGGCCTTTTGAAGGCAACCGTGAGGCTGATGTGGCCCCCAGTGAAAATGAGTTTGACACCCTTGCCCTAGAGATACCAATCCTGCTAAAATAACACATTAATAAATGGCAAGAATGCGAGAAATTAGTCTCCTGAAAAGGTCCAATGAAGGGTAAAACTTTGAAGGTTTTCTCTTTGAATAATGATTTAACAGCAAAAAAGAATAACCTACATTATTTCCATTCTTTGTCTTTATCTGTTGCCAGAAAAAAATGCAATGCCAGAAAAACTACATAACGGCTTACAATGTTACTTTTAATGGCTTGAAGACAGATGACATAACAGAGGCAAAGCTTATTCAGCTGTACCTAGCAGTGTCATAATGACACCTGCTAATGCTACTGTAGCTAGGATCCTTTGCTCTGTAGAAAGGCATATATTTTCCCTACTAAAGATATACTATGCATACCAGGGGCAAATATATCTAAGCAGCATTTGTACAATTTGGATTCAGTAATTCAAGTTTTGCAACAAAGAGGAGGACAAATGCATTTGGGTGGTTGGGAATCTTTTTTTCACATATTACCATGCTTGAAAATGTGTAAATAAAAATAAATTGGAAAGACTCAAATTCATAATAAAAAAACCCAAATATTTTTAGTATTTGACAAACTGTACTGCTGTAAACTGAAGTTATTAGAAGTCTAGAAACCACATTTATCATAAAAGTTAGAAGGAAAATTAGAGAATATGTTTTTCTGTCCTTTAAAAATTCCGTTTCCCCTTGTTCTAGGAAAAGAGACTGGCAATATTTCAAAGTCTTTGGACGCATTCATTCACACTTAAGTGAATGATTTTTACTTTGTTAGTATATCTTTCCTTTATAGTAGTGTTGTTTATATTTACTTACCCTGCCTGTCATAATACTTAGGTATGTAATAAATTTTAATGAATTATTTTGCTGATAGCAAAATTGTTGAAAAAGACACTTCTAAGCGGTGGAAGAGGGTAGTAGAGAAAAACTTGTTTGAAGCTAGTCATTGAATACTCATACCCCAGTATCATACCTGTAACACAAATCCAGGTATCTGTTGGTAAAAACAGCAAGCAGACAAAACCCTAAAGATGCATTCAAACCAACATGTAAGTCAGAAAAGCACTAGTGAATTTATGCATTATAAATTATTTGTTGGACACTTATCAAGTGGATTTTCAGTACTTGTACATTCTTATTGCAAGTAATTTTAATACTCCTGCAAGTTCCAGGCTATTGTGAATAGTATTTTTTAAGCGTACTTTTAATTAGCTAGGAATAAAGGGAAAAATAAACCACCGTCAATATATAAATTGTAAACGAAACCATGATTTTGTCAAATATTTTGGGAGATACCTAAGCATCTCTATTTATAATAAATGCCAAGGGAAATTCAAGCTGTGGCTGCTCTTGTGTTTTCAGTTATTCTTATGATGTTTAAGTAAGTATTGCAGCATATACTGTGTGGGATGCACACATCAAAGTTTATCTGTCAGGGAAAATGTTTAGTAGTTAAAGCAGGCAATTGTAAGCAGCTTAATTTTATTACTGGATCTGTTGCTGAAGAGAATTTTCCCAAAAAATATTAAAAACCCTGCTTTTTCACTTATCTTGTGTTTGACGTCCCAGTTCTGCCATAGTTTTATTTTCATGGCTTTGGACCTAGGCCACTTTGACCTTTGTTTTCAGTAGTTACTTTATGTAAATAGGGATAATTATAGATACTATTGTGTAAGTGTTAGACAATGTATTCAGTAATTATTATGAGAAACTTAGATGCTGCAGCACTGTTAACAACATAAAAACAAAGACAGGCCACCTGTCCCTCAGGAGTCAAAGGCTGAAGAGCTTTGTCAAGTTGTGTAAAGTACCCCAATGTTCCTCAGTAAAGGAACATTTATTCCCTAAAAGCAAATTTTTGTTAAAAGCTTTGAGTGGCATAATAAACTGAGAAAATAGAGCCCTGAAGAAATACCTCGCATTGTTTCAGTTTACCTAAAATTCTCAAATGTAGTTTTCTTTTTTAATTTGGTGTCTACATAGTATGACAACTGTTTCATGTGGCATGACAGCACATTAAATGCCATGTTGACTTATTCTTAGACACTTAAGGAGTCATGGTCAGAATAACTGACATGAGAATTGTTGTCCTGACATACCAACACTCCTCACTAACTGTGTTTCTTCTTACCTACTTAGTGCAATTTCAGTAATTCAAGATGGAATGCAGACTTAATGCTCATTTGGTAAGAAAAATGAATTATGGTTGCTCATTGTGCATAGCCTCCATATTCAGCACAACCCTGTATTTCTGAGTCACTGATACCAGACCGTAAGCAATGGTGTGAAACTGTAGCTTTTTGCAAATCATGAAATGTCTTTGAAGGTTGAGACCTCTTCTTTGAACTTGAGTAAAGTGATTCATGTGCTAATTACTGCATGCTTCTCTGAGTGCTCATGTTAATGTATATTTATTAGTAAAAAAAGTCTTTCAAACTGAGATACTGAAATATGTAAAACTGTGATCGTACAAGATGCAAACTTCCTCTGTGCAAAGAACCTCTGCAAGGTCTATGCACTGACTGAAGTCTCATAGAAGCACTTTCAAAATGAGTTCTGAAGCAGGACATGATAAGCTTTGGATGGGGCTCTCTATAGTGGACAAATCAGGGAGACTTATTTCAGTATCTCCCTTGTACAGCTCCAGTCTATAATGAAAGGTCTAGCTCCATAAATGAAAAGGCAGGCAATTCTCAGCTCCCTGCTGAAACTGCTGGAAGACAAGCACTGTAGCTAGTTGTGATTCTGCCTATGTGCGTTCACACCTTCTGGGACAAATTCTTTTTTATCTATCTCCTCCCCACCTCACTCCCTACCCAATGAACATGTCACTGGGCTGCATGTCTTGTCAGCCTGCATCAGCCGTATTGCATTACATGGGCAGTCCAATGCTGCTGATATGACCTCAGGTAATTTACAGAGTGGTTTCTCAGCAGAAATGGTAAAGATTAAAAAAAGTGGAATCATTTTCAGTAATAGATATCTCTTCAATAATTTTGGGAAAGCATTATGAAACAAACCCACAGAAACTTGTTTCTAAAGCAAGTTTTGTCTTCCTGCTTCCAAAAGACATAAATTTTCAGACCAATTGTAGAAATAATATTGATGCACCAAGGAAAGGCATGTGGAGAGCATATGGAGACATCTCTTACCAAATACAGATTACGCATATATAATCCTGTAAAAAACTTAAAAACCCTTTCAGCGTGTCATTTTATATTTTTTTACCTGTTTGATATTTTTGTTTCAACAACCATGAAGTAAAATTATGCATCACAGTTAAGGTTTACTCCATTTACATCTGGCAAGGTTTTAAACCAAGCAAACTTTATTGACATCCTAAAGTACATTCACAGAACTGAAGATTGCTCAAGAAGAGTAAGTTACCCACACTAACTTTTAGGTGTTACACAAGTTAAATAGCTTAGGATTTTAAGCTTCTATGTGAAAGATGTTAGTATTCTTATTCCAAATAATTTGATGTGAGGTCCTTATCCCAGTAGGCAGAGACAGTATGCTTAGCCTTATCTAAAGTCACAGTCCCTGATGTAAAGGTATATGATATGTTGTAGTAGAGCTCAAGTCTGAGTTTGAGGGGATATATGCTCTATGTCTGCAGACAAGATGATGACTTGATGCTTCCATTTCTGATATGACCTTCTTTCCTCACGATTTCCTTATGGCAGCTGATACCCACCTATTTCTAGCTCAGCTTACTATTACTTGTATTAGAAGGAGGGAACAGAGGATGAATAACTGATTACATGTCTAAGCAGAAAATAAGGAAATGTAGGCAAATATCTAAAAGGAAATTTGGGCAGGACAGAACTATTTAATTAACAATATATACTACAGCAAGTAAGAAGATGTACTACCAGCTGTATTGTGTTAAACATTGAGAAATCCTCATTATGTACTGAAACTCTACAGCATATGTAGAAATAATTTAAAGAAATTAATCCTCAGTGTTTTCCTTGAGCTTCAGTATTTATTGCTTCTAAGTCTACTGTTTATAAATGTAAGATACAACAAAAGCAAATGTTACTGCTTTTACAAAGGGTGTCAAGAACTTTTCAATGATTAATCATGCTTGGAATTCTAATTCAAAAGTAATGTTAAGAGAAAACTAAAAATATAATAAAACAAAGATGGAAGTAAGGAAGAATTTATATAAATCAGCTAACCTCAAAGTGTCATATTCTGGGTTTTTTTTTTTTGTGCTTTGATGGCAGGTAGCGTGAATTAATAAATAAACTAACACATTTGGAACTGACTCCATAGCATTGTTCCAGCACGCCAGGGAACACAAGTGCCCTGGGATGCATTAATAGAATACATCCTAGGAACAGCAATAATGGGATTGTTTCACCCTGTTGTGCTCTGCACCATTCTTTGTAGTGGTTAACCTTTAATTTTCCTATTTCACATTTTCATTCGTAGAACCATTCCAAATCCTTCCTAATATGCTTTTAATGACTATTTGCTCACAGTGCCTGCTCTGTTCTTCAAGTTCTTTCGATGAATCCTGAATCAATTTATAGAAATGGACCTTTTTTCTTTTTGTCAAGTAGACACGTCCTTGATAAGAAACTGTAAAATTAGCTTTTCTGTTATAGATTTATGTAGTATTCATGAACCCTTTCAGTTTGTGCGGGAAACTTGCAGATTAAGGGAGACCAAATTATCAGTAATGTAACTTTTAATTAGGTAAAGTAAGTTTGTTATGTGAACCATGGGCAACACTAGTAAACGACAAGCTAGTGAAAAGAAAGGCATGGTAATCTAAATATTGTGATGTATTTGACAGAAAGGAAATAGTAAAAGCCAAAGGAAATTCAGCAAAAGGTACGAGCGTTGTGTGGCTCGGGTCACTTTAAAATCTCTCATTTAATCTTTCACATGCACAGCAGGAAAAGGAGCTTTTTTCAGATTCTTTCTCTCAGGATACCAAGTTATCAAATGTAGCAATGTACTTGACCGAACAAGGATATTACAATGGCCTCACGGACTATCCACCGAGCCTTGCTGATTAGGCCCTGGTCTAAGGACACGATGTAAACAGCAAAGTTGAGCAAGCATAATAGCAGGAACCAGCAAGAAGCAGTTAACCGCAAGAATGTAAACAGTTGCTATGTATGGGGACGTGTGATGTAGCAGCAAGAGCCAATTAGCAATGTAGCTATGTGTGTGAGCAGCTGATGGACAGACTGTTTATCCAATCAAATAACAGTGTGCCGCGCGTACAGAAATAGGTATATAAGCTCTTGGCTTGAGTAATAAAGAGTCGTCTTCAACTATGATCATATTGATACGTCATTGAATCCGTTATTTTGCTCCCACAATCAAATATATTTTTCAGAGATGAGAAATACTGATAGTATTGACTCAGGGGGTCAGATTCAATGCTGAAACGTAAAGAAAAGTGACTGGTAAGAAAATTAGCAAAGGGACTTTGCATACAGGCAATTTTTGCCATAACTCTGCTGCCAGAAATTTCATATGTGCAGAAAATGTGTCTCTTACAGAATAACCACAGCACTTCCAGCACAATTTAACCATGCTTCCTTTGTAAAAATAAATCGATTAAAATATGCATTTTTATCTAAAACAACTGCAAAAATTCATGGAGTACTCATAGATTTGAATAATTATAATAATTGGCTTGCTGAATAAATTGACATGATATTAATAAAATGCTAACTATAGTCACGCACCTCTGAGAACTGAAACTGTTCAACTAATCTACAGTAAGATCTTAACCTTTTATTTACGTTAACAGTTATTGCTTTCACTAGATGGCACTCTGTCTCTCTTCATCACAATGCTAGACTTGTTAAAACTCCTTAAATCAGACAAATACCCACTCTGCCTCATCACCCTCATATAGACTTGTTTAGATCTTATTATTTTTGTTTACGGATGTTTAATGAAGGAATAAATCAGATTAATAAAGCTTTATCTAATGAAGGTGCATGGAGTGGGAAAACTTTGCAGTGCAGCATTCATACACCCTGTAAACAGTGGAGGACCCATTTAAAAATGATTTTCTCTTCTTCTTCTCCTCATCCCAAAGGTTGAGAAAAGTGAATGTATTGTTACTAAAGGCATTTGGAGACTGAAGATATTTCGAACAGGGTGTAAACAAATATATTGGAGTGCAGCTAACTGTTAAACACCCATGAAACTTCCTCATATAATTCAAATACAGATTGTATTCTTCATTTTGACTTGCAATTGAAAAAAAAAATATTGCTAATAGACATTCAATGTGTCTGCTATTCACTGGTTGGTAAACACATAATTAGTGTGTTGAAAAATACACCAGAAGTAGGAAGGAGCACTGCTTCTCTATGGAAGTTTACTTCCTTGCCTGTTCCACTGCTTCTCCCTGTTTTCCCTTCACCTCCTTTGATAACTTCCCACTGTGAACGTGTGATAAGGTTCAACATAAAACTTGTGAGTACAAGCTACTTTTCCTTCTATTTGGGTTCAATGTTTGTCAGAAAAATAAACTGTTAAATCAGTCAATCACAGAGTTTGCATGAGTACTGATATCAGCAGGGAGAACTTTGCTAGTATTTGCAAAAAAACTAAGTCACAACATTTACATGCAAAAAAAAAAGGGCAAAAATAATTCATCTTTATAAAACAGCCATTCCTCAACTTGAGGGCATTTTCCAAGAAACTGAAGATTTTTTTCCTACATATGGTATATATCGCTTTTTCAAGGAAGAGAAATTCTTTGGGATATCTTGTAGATTGGCACAAAAACACAAACATTTCACCCTTTTTTACTTATTCATATGGCAGGACAGGTAAAAGTTTAGAGGAAACATGTTCTAATACACATTATTATATAAAAGTGTGTGTGTATATATGTACATTAACACTACAGAGCATTGCAAACTATCCCAGGTAAACATTTTGGCTTATTGTCTTCAGCAGTCTTCCTTTTTATAACAGTGATTGTAAAGACCTGTGTTCCCTCAAGAGCTCCTTTATCTATAAAGCAAGGACCTGGAATTACCATCTACCATTTAAAAAATATACTTTATCCTCATCTCAAATGGATACTCATTATACATAACCACCATAACAATATTTGTGTTCACATGAAACAAAATATTATTTTAAAATAACCAGTAGTCTATTATAATTAACACTCTACACTATAAGATAGACCAAACCTATGTCTCTTCATTGCTTTTGTCACATGTCACTAGATTCCATACAAATAATAGTAACTATATTTCAAAATATTGTGCTGTTCTGTAACTGTTGTATGTTGGAATCTGTTAAGTCAATAAACTGTTTACCTTACTGCTTTTTAGTCATTACTGGCTGCATATATTTGCATGGATTATTATAAAAATTTTGTCAGCCAAAATGTTCCTACATGGAACACTGCCAAGTTTTATACTTTAGGGCTGAAATTTTCTATGAGAAAGATACATTTGTGCTGGAAAATCTGGTTGCCTTTTTTTTCCAGTCTTAAATTTCAAAATATAACTGACCACATTGACTTTTCAGCTGGCAGATAAACGTTAGCTTAGAGTTACCTTTGTGTCAGAGATACATCTTTTGCTATTTCGTGAAAGTTTACTCAAATATTTTGATTTTGAAAGTCAGCCTTCAACAGATGTTTCTTAGTATTTAGGAGCTGAAATTGGTAAAAATTCCATGCTCACTGAATATATCCATCCTTTCATAAATGGTTGTCCTGTAATTATAATTCCATATCAAATGGCTCTGAGGAGAGAGAACTGACAATAAGAATGGGCAACAGTTCAGTCCCTAGTTCAAGTCCCAGATGTTCAGCCAGGAAGATCAGGAATCTGAAGACCTCAGTGCTAGTAACTTGTCCTGAAAACACCACGTGATGGGATTTGTTGTCAATGCATTTTTTAAAAATTATTTTCTGTGTTCCAAGCCTAAAGATCTGTCCTAGGAACAGAGTTCCTGTGAAAAAAATAATATACAAACACACAACCAAGACCTCATTATAATGCATATTTGGAGTAGGACCAGCGTAGGTTATGCAATGAGCGTTATTTCTGGCGAATTTTGAATCATTGACACTGCAACCTTAGTATTTTTAATGTAATGCAAGTACTTGTATGCATAATTGGTATAAAACAAATGAAAATTACATATAAGACTCTTTAATGATGCCTGGTTGATATCTACTGAGAAGTCAATTAACATTGTCTTCCCATACCTCTTGAATGGATGAACAGAGATGGGGGAGCAAAAAGTTCCTCCCACTGTAAGTGAAGATCAAGTTCGTGACCACTTGAGGAACCTGAATATACATAAATCTATGGGACCTGATGAAATGCATCCCAGATGCCTGAGGGAATTGGCTGATGCAGTTGCCAAGCCACTCTCCGTGGTGTTTGAAAAGTCATGGCAGTCAGGTGAAGTCCCTGTTGACTGGAAAAAAGGGAAACATCACATCCCTTTTTCAAAAAGGGTAGAAAGGAGGAACCTGGGAACTACTGACCTGTCAGCCTCACCTCTGTGCCTAGGAAGGCTGTGTAACAGATGCTCCTAGAATCTATGCCAAGGCACATGGAGGATGAGGAGATAATTCAAGACAGCCAGCAAAGCTTCACCAAGGTCAAGTCCTGCCTCACCAACCTTGTGGTCTTCTGTAGTGGAGTACCTACATCAGTGGACAAAGGAAAGGCTACAGATGTCGCCTCTCTGGAATTCTGTGAAGCCTTTGGCACGGTCCCACACAACATCCTTCTATCTAAATTGGAGCGGTGTGGATTTGATGGGTGGACTGTTCAGTGGATGAGGAAGACAGTGGGATCAAGTGTACCCTTAGCAAGTTTGTAGATGACACAAAGCTGAGTAGTGTGGCTGACGCACCTGAGAGAGGGAGTGCCATCTCGAGGAACCTGAACAAGCTTGAGAAGTAGGCCCATGAGAACATCATGATGTTCAGCAGGGCTAAGTGCCAGTTCCTGCACCTGGGACAGGGCAACCCCTGGAATCAATACAGGCTGAGGGATGAAGTGATTGAGAGCAGCCCTGCCAAGAAGGACTTGGGGGTACTGGTAGATGAAGGATTGGACATGAGCCAGCAATGTGCACTTCCAGCCCAGAAGGCCAATCACATCTTGGGCTGCATCAAATTGAGTGTTGCCAGCAGGTTGAAGGAGTTGATTCTGCCCCTCTACTCTGCTCTGGTGGGACCTCACCTGGAGCACTGTGTCCGGCTCTGGAGCCCTCAGTATGGGAAAGACATGGACCTGTTGGAGACGGTCCAGAGGAGGCCACCGAGATGATAAGAGGGCTGGAACACCTCTTCTATGAGGAAAGCCTGAGAATGTTGGGGTTGTTCAGCCTGGAGAAGACTCCTGGGAGACCTTATTGCAGCCTTTCAGTACTTAAAAGGAGCCTATAAGAAAGATGGGGACAGACTTTTTAGCAGGGCATTTTGTGACAGGACAAGGCTTAATGGTTTTAAACCAAAGGAGGGGAGATTTAAGCTAGACATGAGGAAGAAATTTTTTACAGTGAGGCTGGTAAAATACTGGAACAGGTTGCTCAGAGAGGTGGTAGATGTCCCATCCCTGGAGACATTCAAGGCCAGGCTGGATGGGTCTCTGAGCAACCTGATCTAGTCAAACACGTCCCTGCTCATTGCAGGGAGGTTGGACTAGATGACCTTTGAAGGTCTCTTCCAACCCAAACTCTTCCGTGATTCTATGATGCCTGACATTTTGGAGCAAACTAATGTCAGATGAGGCTTTCTTAAGGGTTCTAGGCCCTGTTAGTGTGTAAGATCTAAAGTTATCATGAAGAAACTGCTATTGTGCATTTGTTTTCTGCAAGAGAAATTTTTAAAATTTTTGCATGAAATTGATTTTTCGAAGCAGTGAATTTAGTCTGACAGATTTGTGACACTGAATGAACATTTCAGTGGAGACTATAACCTTTGTGCTAAAACTAGGTTGAACACTTCTTAGGATGAAATTTCAGAAGAATGTAACCTGGAAAACAACAAAGGAACAGTTGATGGATCTATGCTTTGTGAATTTGACTAGTTCTGTGAGCTTTTTAAACTCATGTATTTTTTATGCAGTATAGTGTGTTACAGAACACTGTTCTACTGCGTAGCTGTGTGGTGAATGACAAAAATCTCCTTCCTTTTGTTGTTTTAAATGAGATGCTTGCCAGTTTTTGTGTTAAGGGGAACTGTATAGTTATTCCCTATTATATCTTCATGTCTTCTCCGAAGTGAGGAATCCTAACATATGTTGTTTGCCCTAAATCAGTATAATTCTTTTCCTTTGGCTATCCTTGTTCGGTTTTCTCTGTATTTTTCCTATTTCTAATTAGTCTTTTTAAAACAGACTTTAAGAGGCACTAAATTTGCACTGGATTTATAATTAGCAGTGTATAAGGGATTTAGATAGTTCCATTTCCTTTTTTGCTGTTATCTTCTTTCCTAGTAAGTGTCACTACACAATTTTCTCTTTTGACTATAAATGAATATTGATTGACGTTTTCAAAGAACTATCCGTGACTTCAAAATCCCTTTCCTGCATATGAATACATTATTCAGAGCCATCACTGTGTATATTTAATTTATTTCCTCCATATGCACACTGGATTTTATCTGCCTTTTTATCACAAAGTCATTTAGTGTTTTGAGATCTTCCTGATAATCTTTATGCTCATCTCCATTTTTGACTTTTAAACTTGAAAAGCAGAGGTCCCAACGCAGGTTTCTGTGGACAATCTAATAACTTTCCACGATGTGTTTCTGTCCTTTTTTTTTTTTATTAGTTTTTCATCAGTTATTAATTCATGAGGAAAAACAGCTCTCTTACTCCATGCCAGCATAGTCTATTTGCTCTAAAATATTAAAAAACAGCTCCTTGGAAGTCAAATATACTATACCAACTTTTTTTTCAAATATTTTGATTAGTTATGGAACACAGGGTCACCCAGTTGGACTGCTAACAAGTCTAAAATTGTGCATCAAATCTTCTGGCATCACCTCCCAAAATCAGAAACATCAAGCATCTCATAGCTTTTTGGCAAACTGTTGCAAATGTGACTTTCTAATAATTTATTAATAAACAATCATTATTTAAGTGAAATATGGAAATAAGCAAGACAAGATAGAATTTAGTAAAAATCGCTTCCAAATTGTGGACCAATACAATTTCAGTGACATCCCTTCAGGTGTCACAAAACATGCTTTCCTAACATGCCGTAGGCATCCCCTAAACTATTATACTGTTATGGCCCACAATGGATGAAGCCACTTTTCAGTTGTGTATCTGTATAATGATTTGTACAAAACAAATTGCTTGACACGTGAAAGTCTGTCAGTTATTTTGGTCTAACTATATTTATGTAACAAATACCTCATGGGTGTTGCTGTGTTAGTCTTTCAAATTTTCTGCTAACTGTGCTGCTCCAGTTGTTCAATGCTGTATTTGTCTTAGTAGGACAACTCGTGTAGAAAACACTTCCCAGGGAAAGATCCTATCTAATGAGTGTTTGACATCAAACATGCTAATAAAACGAGGTTAATAACATGATTGTCTTTAAAATAAATATGGAAAAAAAGAGGAGTGCTTTTAAAGGACAGAAAAGTGCTATTTCAATCAAGCAGTAATAAACAAAAGAGATAACGAATAGGAAAATAATGTTAAGACATTTGGAGAAGAGAAATTATATTTAGACTAATTCTAAACGAAATACAGTTTTCAGTAGTATTTCAATATTTGAGACTCATTTTCAGCCATTCTATTTCTCAGTCTTGTTCCTCTCTTTGTTTCACAACTCTTGTTTGGGCAGCATACTGCTGGTAAACATGATTTGACCAGTGACACTACAGAAAAGAGCTAAATTCCTACTTTTGTTCTTAGTTGTACAAAATCAATGTCCATTGATTGAGCTCAATAGAATTTTTTCTGGAACACTCTGGCATAAGAGAGATCTGAATTGGGTATTTGGAATTCTGAATATACGTATACACTTATTTTCCACTCCAATTAGAACATACAGAGTACTCTATATAGATGAATTAGTCTCAAAAAGTTATAAACAAGACTACAAATCATAATGTGAAACCTGATGCTACAAACAGACAGACGGACAGACATGCAAAACAAACACTGCCAGTAATTCCTGCTCTCAGTAAGAGACAAAACCCAGTGCGTCATGGCTTACTGAAGTCTGTCATTTATAAATATGTTAAGTGACTAATAGCATGCATCTATTTTCCCTTGCTAAACATGAGGAAGTTAGTTGATGGGAATTTTGTGATACTTCAGCTTTCAGAGGCCATTATTCATCTCTGTATTCCTCACACATACTTAATCCGTTAGGCAACATGAGTAGAATTGAATATAATCTGCGGAATCACTAATACCCTTAGCATCAGTGCAGCTACTTGTAGAACACATCTGTGATCAGCCATTTTCAGAATTTCCACTTGAAGAATCCAATAAGTGCTTGAAAATAACTTAGATAATTACTGTTAGCAGAGGCCAAAAGGAGACAGTGAGGTCAAGATCCACACGATGACCCTTAATTACAACAGTTGTGTGAATCAGAAAGATGGACTTTTTCCACAGCTGTAAGCCACGACAGAGGTCCAAGTAAATTTTCCATGGGTTATAAACTTACCTGTCTAGCATAAAGCACAGAGAAATTTGGGATAGGTAAAATAGGAATAGAAAAAAGGATAAGAGAAAAAAAAATCAGTTGCCCAATATGGTGAGAGTGATGTCTAGTTACAATGGTCCCTCCTAAATGATAAACTTACAGAATAAAGGTGCTCAGCACTACTTCAAGTATTTAACTGCAGAAACAGTAATGTAAACTGTACTTTTTGGAAAATATTATTCCAGTGCTCTTTTGTATTTATAATGAAGATACTTGCAAAATGAACTATACGAACATATACACAGAAGTACACGGAAATCAGCCCTTCTAAAAGGAAAACGGGATAATCAAATGCCTGAGTAAGAAAGTGAGGCATTTTAAACTTTTTGTTTCGCTTTCCAATCTGTACAGTCATCTGTTCCCCTTTCCTCAACCCCTCTCCTCATCAGGATGTTGCAAATATGCAGATGCCTGCTCAATGGAATGAATGAATTCCAGCACAAGTGCTTGATTGTATTGTATAATTGAAATCCTTTTTCTTTTTCTGTTCCTCTCTTCGCATCTTCACTGTGCCTTATAACACCTTCTCTTTTTTTTTTTTTTTTTGGAAGGCTGAAAGGACTGGATTAGTATTTATGTTACTAAATGAAAACAACTCTATATAAAAGGATAATAGGGCTAATGTAATAGGACTGAGTTTGAAGTAGATTGAAAATTAAGCAAACAGATTCAGTGCAGAAATTGAGTTTTGCAGACATTTTATTGACATTACAATTGACATTGTAACTTGCAACTTGAGATTTCCTAATGTGTCTGTATTTTATGTCAAGACTTTTGTGAGACTTTGAAGTATATTGAAAACAGGACATACTAAATACAGAAGGTAGAATAGAGAAGACTAAAGGTTGAGACACTGACATCTGTCATTAAAAATTAAGTCCTGGCTCTACTGAAGTTGTGGCAAAATTTCCAGCAACCTCGTTACAGTCAGGAAATCTGTTTTGTTTTTTTTTAAAATTTTTAAAGTTAGGTAGAAATTAATTTTGTATATAACTTATATAGCTCAGAGTTGCCATTAAGTATATTTAGGATAAATGTCCTCTTTCGTTGTTTGACAGAAAAGCAGATTCTGGATCAGGTTCCTTTATCAGAGAAATAAAGCCTTGCATGATATCTTCAAGTTATGCTGTGGTATTAGAAACCTTCTGAATTTCTAGGATATACAAACAGAATAAAGGAAATCTCAGCTATATAGAAAGTCCGTACAAGGGCAGCTATGAAGATTTGATTTGCACAAGCAGTTCATGGATAGCAAACGTCAGTTGACAAATACTTTGTGCTGGATATGGAAAATTCACTGACTAAAACCCCATGCATTTAGTTGACAACAGATTAAAAGAAAAACCCAACAAATTAGAGATTTTTTTTTACTGAAAAGGAATGTCATTTATGTGAATAAGGACTCACAGTGGAGAGAGTCATGCAGAAGCTCCCAACTGTCAACACATTAAAAACCAAAGTGCAGCATGGAACAGAAAAAAGTGATTTAGCACCTTCTAGTTAAAACAAACAAACCAAGCCAAACACCAAAATGACAACATCAAAAAAGTAAAAAAAAAAAAAAAAAAAAAAAAAATAAAAAAAAAAAAAAAAAAAAAAAAAAAAAAAAAAAAAAAAAAAAAAGTTTTGAAAAACAAACAGAAAAGCAGGAATCAAGAAGATCCAAATGCAACTTGTGTTGTACTTTCCATAGTCAGAAGCTGAAAACAAAAGGAAAATTACTTACCAGTGAGAGACATAGAATTTAAAAAATGCAACATTATGAGTTCTTTGGAAATGCTAAAATAATAAGACATAGCAAAAGGAGAGACAAGAAAATTGTTATTTAAGAGCTTGGTAAAACATGACAGAGCTATCAACTCATTTTAGCATGTGAGTCAACAGATCAAAAATATCTCTCCATTAAATTATAAAAAAAGAAGAGGAGATAAAGAAGTTTAGGTAATACTTAGTAATTCAGAAGGAAGTACTTATTTTTGAGTCAATTACAGTAGGTCATACATTAATATGAAGAGTCTTAGTTTTAGCATTAATGAGCAACTTATACACAACAATTACACCAGGACAGCAACTAACCTTGCACAGCTGATAAACAGACGCTGAATCCTGCTGTAAAGACAGCAATTGTTGTATGAACTCCGAAACCAGTATATGATATTGGCTGTAACAGAAGGCACATTTCCAAAGGCTCCCGAAAACCGAAGGCTGAAGCCTTACAAGCTGTGGGTGTCAGGGCCCTGTGGGCACCGATGGCTCCACACAGCCTGCCCAGGTGGCACCATCCTGGCTCCAGCTGCTGTAGGCCTCGCCTGCAGCTGCCCTCAATATTCCCAGACAGCGAGGAGCTGTATGGCAGTGCTGCAGTTGTCAGAAGTGTTTCCAAAAGGCAGTTTAAGATCCTGTGTTCTAGGGAATGCTAATGATACCTTCCCATAGCTGGAGTTCTGGAGTACAACTCTAATGAGATTAATACATATAGGAGATGCAAAGTGAATAAATACTGTCCTCAGCTAGTAGCTGGACAAATAAAGCTCTCTCTTCAAACTTTCATTTTCAGGTAATGCCGTGAAACCACTCATGCTCTCCACCTAACATGACAGAAACTCAAAGAGTCAGCCGCAGGGCGGTGGCATGTAAAAGAAAAATGCTCAGGCAGCGGGGAAGTTAGGTGAGATGGGAACTGATTTAACTCTTGTAATGTATTTCCAGCTTATTATTGGCACAAGAGGAATCCAAAGGCTGAATTCAACAAAATACTTGATGCATTTAATATTCCAAAGGAAAGACATATGGAATAAAGTAAACTGAAAATTGAAGCAGTTGCACTGATTTATATTGCCTTGTCAATTAGCCCTGTACTATTGCAGAGATACCATAATTCAAATCCATACTGTATAATTTCTTTTATTGTTTCACAGCATGCCAAAAAGTAAAATGTGTTCTGTCTAATGAGTGTAACATGATAGAGCCTAACCTTTCATATTGCTGTCTGGATATCAGGACACACTCCTATATACCTCAAGAAACTGAAATCTGTAGGAAAAAATCTGCCTTTGCTTAATCTGTAAGTATTCAAATACGAAAGCCTCAGTTTTCCCAAAGTCCAGGAAGAACACAATCTAGGGCGTAGCTTTTATAGGCAAGTCCTGTGCTGAGCATCACCAAATTCAGTTTATTTATTTACTTAGTGCTTTATTTCCCATGAATGGATTCAGGTAAACAACAGAGGCAATTACTCTTCTTCCTGGTCCTTTCCACCTCTTATGTTTTTAATAGAGACTATATAATACCATTTTTTATCTGCTAATTTGTTACCCAGGCTTGCCAGAAAAGACTGGGGTAGTGCTATTATTCTGTAATTGCAACATCTTCAAGGCTATGGGAAAGAAGGTGAAAATGATATTTCTGCCTCATGACTCATCATCATAAAGACTGTTAATCAGTTCTTTTCTTACAAGAGCTCCTGATGCCCTCAAACTGCAAGGTTTCCATTTATTTCACATCTTCAAGAGCAGTGTTAAAATGTTATATTGCACATGAGGTGTAATCCAGACTTATTATCTTAATTCTTAAAATAAGAAAAGAACTGAAAACCAACATGAACTCAGATTCCCTGATCTGATGCTGCTGTTATGCTTTCTGGATGTTGGGTTTACCTGAATTAATTAGATCAGCTGATCTCAGAGAGAATTTTAATACGTGGTGATACAATTTGAGAGAATCTTAGTTATCCAGTATATTTTTAAATTGTGACTAAGAGGAACTACCTGCCAATTTTCATGTTTATGTCCCTCTCAAAAGGCATTTTAATGTTTCAAATCAAAGATAAATACCCTAGGACTGAATGAAATGAGAACTCTGCATCCATAGTGTGATCATTAAGCTTACTCACCAGCTAATCAAAACTGTGAATTTCCGTAAATATGCAGATGTACCAATTTTCATGTGGAGGAGCAGCTCAGCAACTAATGTGCACCTAAGCTAACCATGAACAAGAAAAAAATCTTGGTGTCTGGAGAGAGTTAGTAGTTCTAGAGCAAACCTCGTATGCACAAGTTCTTTTGACTCCCTGTGAAATGCAATGACAGACTCCTGCTTTGTTTTAAAAGTGTGACTGGAAGTGAAACTACCAAGCAGTATAGCTGAATTACATTCATGTTGCCAGGCAAATGCAGATCTTGCACAAACTGTGAAGCAGGCTCTCAGGAAAAGCATAAGGGAAAGTGGATATATCAAAATAAATAGAGTATATAATTTCAGTAACCTTGAAATATGTAAAGATCTGGCTGTTGTCTCCAGGCTAACAGTTGTAAATTCAAGAAATTTGGTTAAATAGATACATAAAAGAATGGGGGGGAAGCTAATATGCAATGAATGCTAACATACAAGCATATTTACAGTATCAAAAGGTTAAACGAGAACCTAACAATGATTTGGTTCCCACCATTGAATTTTCTGATTTACAGTCCTGCTAGAGAAATTAGGGAAGATGATTCAACTTACAAGCAGAATTCCAAAATGATAATGGGCAAACACTCCTGATTTCACCGATGCAGTCGCCTCTTCCTTTTAGAAAATATTTTCATACACTCCTCTAATATTAGCTAATTTCTTGTAACCATAACTAATATTCTTTTCCTCTCTATAAAAGGATTTGTGTAGATACACAAAATGAATCAACTCAGAATATAAATTAATTCAGAAGTTTGGAGGGGTCTCATAGCAGCCTGTTTCAGAGAAGTGTTTATATAATTACTTTGAGAACTAAAGCTGCATACAAGAGCTGGTTGTTGCTTTATAGATATTTGTAAATATCATCACTACACTACCTTTAAAGAGCAAAAAAAAACCCTGAAGCATCTCGCCAAAATGGGTGATGAAGAAAGAATATTTCTCTATGTCCACAACTGGGGATTTTGGATAGCTGTAAGTGAACTCATTTGTACTTAGCACTTGCTTTTAAGTATTGTAATATTTTCACTAATAAAAATGTCCCATTGAAACATCCAATGAAACATCTGTAAAATTAATTTACTGGGAAGATCTTTTTACTACTGTATTTGATTTCTCCCAGTAAAATTTCAGTTACAGCTATTCAAATGTCTGAAAGTAGATATTTTAATGAATGAGAATATGGTATTACACATATTAAAACCAACCTCCTCTTCCATGAATAATTAGCCATTTTTTTGTGGGTGTGAAACGAGGTCAGCAAGAAGGAAGAAGAACAGAAAAGTGGTCTTTTTGACCTTTTTTTTGTTCTCATGCTAGCAATCAAACGCCATGAGAGGTTGTGAGATGTCATTCTATAAAATATTTCACATGGAGGTTAAAGAAAATTGGCTGTGGCTGTCCCAGAGACCAGAAGTTCTCTGTCTGTCTGAAGAGTATGAAGAGACTATTTCATTCATAAAGTAACTTGCTTAAATCAATCTTCTCTGGAATTCAGTGACTGTGCAACATATTTTCAAGATTTGATGCTGAATGTGATTATAAAAAGAGTGTTACCACATAAATTTCCCCTTTTTGATGAAATCACAGTGAAAGGAACTGCTAAAAGGATAAAAACTATAATGATTAAGCCACTGTAATACAAACTATCAAATGAAATGTTGGTTTAAAACTTAACTTTTAAAATGTATGCATTTTAATAGCATTGAATAACTTACATTAAAAAAAAAAAAGAAAAGAAAATCTGCTTTTTGTGATACTGTAGATGTGCAGCATTTCCTTTACAGCAATATGCAAATGAATTTCCCAATTAAGGTTTCTCTGTGATGACATAGCTGTTTATTTGATTCAGAGATTACTTGGCATTTCTCCATCAGGCATCTTCCATAAGTAAATGTGGTGGAGGCCAAATTTCCTTCTGACTCTTGTTATCTCCAGGCCACTTGTTTATTCTACCTGTCAGACACAGAGCAGACCCTAGAACCTGCAGTTACTTCTTATTAACTGAAGCTAAGAAAATTGATGATTTCCTAAGTAGCCTTAGTTTTCTTTCCTAAAATGTCATGACTAATAGTCTTTTCTTGAGCCTTCTCTTTAAAACACAATTTTATTTGCATGGTGTTTCGGTGGGTACGGAAAAAATGGTTGGGAAAGGAGAGGTGTTTTGTTGTTTTGAGGAGGTTTTCAGTGTTAGTTCTAATTGTTTGCTTATAGAGAGTCTGTAGTGCATTTTCTTCTCCAAGTGGATGAGTCCTGATCAGCATATCAGTGTTAAACAAAATTAATATAGTCCAACAGGCTGAATTTTCAGATGTTGACTAATCCTCAAGGTCATGTGGGAAGCTTTCTTGAAAAATAAAAGTCATTAAAACTCCCTGAAAAGAAAAAAAAATGGAACTAGAAGATGTGGCAGTCCTAGTTTTATTCATTAATGAGATTTCACTGGTATGCATGAGAGGAAACCTTTGTCCTGAATGATTGCATTAGCTGTAGGAAAATATCTTTTGTTCCACACTTTGGTAAGATAGATGAAGCTGCATAATTTGAAAATAGTCAATCATAATTGTATACCGAATACATGACCAATATTTATTATTGCCATGAGAGAAAAGAGAAGTATATTCAGAATTTAATGTCAAAAGACTGTTGCTATAATAAGACAGCATCAGGGAGGAAATAAAGCAATTAGGGTAACAGACTGATGCTGATGGCTCTCAAGAATTTCTGGGTTTTGGACAACAGTTTCAATAAAATGCAAGGATGATAAGTGGTTTGAGGTGGGGCGGGGAAGAAAGGGAGAAACAAACAAACAAACAAACAAAGAGAAATTTATTTCAAAGCTGCAACAAAAAAGTCCAGCTACAGTCTCCTTGGTCTCCTCACTGCTTTCAACCATAGGAAGAGACTGAGTAGCCAGGCATGTAGATCAGACAACTGCAAAGCAACAAACCATTTAACACTCTCATGCTTGTATGTCTCAGACAACTGTTTCACTATTAAGAAAGCTGTACGTGGTGCCCCTTGAAAGATTAAACGAGAAGCTTCTTTTTTCTGCTTCCCTTTTTCTACCCAAGTAGATCATAGAATCATAGAATGTCCTGAGTTGTAAGGGACCCACAAGAATCATTGAGTCCAGCTCCTGTCCCTGCATGTGACAACCCCACAGTTCACACCATGTGTCTGAGGGCACTGTCCAGTCTCTTCTTGAACACTGCCAGGCTTGGGGCTGTGACAACCTCCCTGGGGAACTTGTTCCAGTGTTCCACCACCTGGTTGAAGAACCTTTTCCTAATGCCTAGACTAAACCTCACCTGGCACATCTTCCTGCCATTCCCTTGGGTTCTGTTGTTAGTCACTAAAAAGAAGAGTTTGTCACCTACCCTTCCTTCTCCCCTTGTGAGGAAGCTGTAGATCATGATGAGGTCTCCTCTTAGTCTCCTCTTCTCCAGGCTGAACAAACCAAGTGACTTTAGCTACTCCTCATACAGCTTCTTCTCCAAATCTTTCACCAACCTTGTAGTCCCCTTCTGGACACCTTCTAGTAGCTAAATATCTTTTTCATAGTGTGGCACCCAGAACTGCACACAGTGCTCCAGTTGAGGCTGCACTAGTGCAGAGTAGAGCAGGTTAATCACCTCCTTCGAGCAGCTGGCAATTTTGTGTTTGATGCACCACAGGACATGGTTGGCCTTCTTGGCTGCCAGGGCACACTGTTGGCTCATGTTCAACTTGCTGTTTACCAGAACCTCCAGATCCTTCTCTGTAGAGTTGCTTTCCAGCATCTCATCTGCCGGTCTGTATGTACAGCCAGGGTTGCTGTGTCCTGGGTGCAAAATCCACCCCTTGCTCTTGTTGAACTTAATGTGGTTGGTGATTGCCCAATTCTCCAATTTGTTCAGATCCCTCTGCAGGGCCCCTCTGCCCTCAAGAGTGTGGACAGCTCCCCCCAGTTTTGTGTCATTGGCAAACTTACTAAGCAAGACCGCAAGTCCTAAGTCTGAGTCATTTATAAAGACATTGACGAGTGCTGGCACTAAGATGAATCACTGCAGAACCCCACCAGTGACTGGTCGCCAGCCTGACATAACCCCCTTTACTAGAACCCTTTGAGCCCAGCCCGTAGTAGATCCTGTGCAAGTTCTGGATTCATTGGTCGTTTATCATTCTTGCAGCCATGGTTTTCCAGCCCAGGGTTATGGGTGCCCCTAAGTCCATCATTGATGTTGAATGGATGGAATAACTTCACCTTAAGGACGTGACAAACAGACACAAAACAGGCCACCAACTAGCTGTGAAGGGGATATGCATTTGCCAGTCTAATGTAAAACCATCCAGATTGTTGGGAGGCATCCAAGGAATGGGTTGCAAATGATCTATGGGGAATAGGAGTGGTGCAGCTCATCCACTTAGTCCACCCTTGGATTTATTTCTTTGTTTATGTCCAGAGTAAGGACTTGTATTAACTTCCCTCCTCCCCTTGCATTTCTCAGGCTTGTCTGTGTTCTGTTACCCTTGTGCTGGGGTGCAGCAGGAGAAGCACCCCCAGATGGGAACAGCAACACCCAGATGCTATGCGCTGGACACCAGCTTAAGTGAGGTCAGAGGCAGAGAAGCCAAAGCACCTCAGAGTAAGAATTGCTTGGCCTGAATGAAAGTAATAATAATTAAAATATTATAATTTTTACAGCTGAAGTGAAAAACCACAAAACAGTAATTTATCACAAGATTCCAAGCTCTGGTGTGTGGCTGCAGAACGTGTAGCAGCAGTGCTGGTGAAGACTAGAACTGGGAAAGATGTCCAGCTTCCTGAGTTTTTTTCAGTCTTGCATCCTTTTAACAGATAAATGTTTGTTCTGCATATTTCTGCAAGAAAATATTGATGCTTTACAAATAGTATTTGGTTACAGTCAGGTCCACCTACTATGCTCTCCATCAGGATATTAACATGTCAACTGATGTGCAACACTACGCTACACTACATCTTTAGTCGACTGATATATCTGAATACAGGCATCTTCTGGGGGAAATCCCATGCAGAAGCCCTTATAGTCAAGAAAAACTGATAGCTATCAGGTAGATGGTCATTGTTAAATAGCAAGTGCAATTAGCAAGATCCTGTCTAAAACAGGATGAAGCTCCTTGTGTGTTTCTATGACAAAAGGTTGTTTTTCGCAGTGCTTGGCAACCCAGACTGCTGGCCTGCAGCAAAATTTTTACTGTGTGTATGTAGATAAATTGCATATGTGAAGTAGAGCCGTCACTGTTCCAAAGAAGTTAATCTGTACATGAATAGAATGGCTCACTATTGCAGACATGATGAGTTTGATGTGTCATAGTTGCTTTCTGTGACTGTGTGTCAGATTTAGCTAGAACTGTCCCAGTGTTCAACATTTAAAAACTGTCAGTTGAAATGTCAGGATGAAAGAAAAATAGAAGAGGCTGCACTACAATCAATTCATTGCTGCACAACATATGTTAGTGACATTATGTGAGCATCATATATTAAAATTGCCTTTCTGCACATGGCTTTAATGCATATTGATGTCAGTGAGAGCAGAATCTGGAAGCCTCAGGCTGCTATTTCTGCCCTTGTCTATTGACTGCAATGAGTGTCAGTGCAGAAGAAGTAGGAGTGCTACCACCTTGTGATCAGGAGTTGAAATCACTCAATTTGGGTAAGAAGTCCCACTTTAGAAAAGAGCCACCCCTTCTTATCAAGGATCAGCATATAAGTAATCAGAAGAGGTTGGAGAATCCTGCTTGCAAATAATATGAAGAAGTTCTATACACAATAAATTATTTAGGAAGTGACATGGAAATTAGCTGTATAAATGTCTTGCTTGAAACAATATTGTGAAGACCCGGATTTAAGAGATAAAATTCAAATGCAGGATCTGTAATTAAATAACTAAGTAATATTCTGGCACCTGACCTTTACATATAACATCTTCATGTGAAAGGTGGTCAGGCTATGTAAAATGAGGCTGGACATTCTTAATCAGTTAAGACCCGATAGATAAGAGCGTCACCACATTAGAGTAATGAGAGGTATAAGGCGAATTTTGTAATATAAGGTTAGAGAGTATGTTCTGTAACATAGAATGTTGTGCACAGAAATATGAACAACCACAACAACAAAAGTATAACAATAAGACATTTATTCTCTGTCCTCCCCTAGTTGGCACATGACTTCAAGAAAAACGGGTATGTTTTCCAATTATGGTGAATTCAGATATACAACAAACTACTATTTTCCCTGAACAAATCAGTGGGAGAAAGAAAGTGAAGTATAAAAATCTTAATTTTACGTTCCTATCTTTATGTAGAGTCAGGGCTATATTAAAACATAATAAATCATTTATTTTGTTTACAAATGATAAATTCAGGAAGTTTGCACTGTGACGTGAAAGATGCTCCAAAGAATTTCTGCACAAACTTAATTTTTTTTTTGAGGAAAATAGAAGGGGATTTTATGTCAGAGACCTGGTTTTTACACTGTAAAGTAAGTTGAAAAACTCAGGCACAAGAAAATATTTCACAGCTTGCAGTCGTGTTGTGTTAAAAATCACTGGGTAGAATTGCCTCACCTGTGAAGACTTCCTAAGTTGTCATGTCATCTGGTTATTCTAGCTACCTATGTAAATTCACAGCAGTAAGGAAAAAGGCTATTTCTCCACTACCTGTTTCAAGTGTGGCATTCTTTTGCTTAGAATAGGAGGCTCTGCTTCTGCTTCATTGCAAAGGTTAAAGTTGGTGGTTAAGCTACGCAAGGTAAAAACAAAAAACCGGTCTGCTAAGTAGTGATTCCATGGCAACTATATTTCTTCCTCTACCCTTCCCTTTGCAGTTAATCCACCTTCTCCTCTACTCTCCAATTGTTGTACCGTATGAGTATGCATGTCTGTTTCAGGATGGTGGATCCATCTTTTAGAACAGGCATTAGAGAAGTGGAAAGATCATATCAGGGGCTGGGTTTGCCTAGGCCAGAAATACTTTGATTAGGAAGAATAGACATGAGAAAACCTAAGCCATATAGTCAGTGTGACTGTTTATACTGAGAGCCAGTTAGTAGCAGCCAAGATCAGACAAAAACCTATCAGGCTTCAAGGTTACTGTGAAAGGGGAATGTTTATTAATAGACAAAGACTCTGTCTTGCTTTCACAAGATGGTGTCTAACCAGCAAGAGGGATTTTAGTATTCTTGGTATAGGCGCTACTGGGTAGGGCAGAGTGGGCAGAAGAGTTCTATGTCTATGCACTGGTCAAATTAGACCTAAAAATATAAGATAAAGGAAAAGCTCTGTCTTGTCATTCAGATGTTTTTCTACGTATCTCATATTTTCACTAGAATCTTGGTGATGCAGCTGAAAAGACCTACCAAGATTGTATAGCAAATTACTAGCAGAGCCAAAATTAATATTTTGCTTTTATCACCAGCCCCTTCTTCTCCTTCTTGTTAGCAGAAATATTGTCAAAATTCAGTTTATGTTCCAAATGAAAAATGAATATGTTGTCATCCACGATATATGCATTTGAGCCTTACTACTGCAATTCAGTAGAATTCATTTGATTCTTTCCCACATTTTATATAAGAATAAATTGGTATATACAAGTGAGGTTTTACCTTAGTCAACAGTGATCTATGCAACTGTAGATATTAGACGCAACCTCCGTACAACAGTAAATTGTTGCACTGATTTTTAAAAGGTCCCACTATAATTCTTCAGTCAGTTCATTCCAAGGTTAATTTTGCACCCATTTTTTCATAATTCTTTATGCACCAACATGTTTAAATTCTGATCATTTTAAGTTTTTATTTGATTGCATGCTTTGAGAAGGACTTTCTTGGTTTATTTATATGTTGTCAATTTCACAACAATTTAGATGAGAGATTATTCTTTTGCAGAGTCTTATTTGAACCGCAGGTTTGAAGCAATATGTGACGGAACACTTGAAAGTGACTTTTTTGTTGCACTCTAATGTATATTTTTGAAGCATAAGCCTGTGGATGTAGCAATTATTGCAGAAGTAAATCTTTGTAACTACTATTAAAAGCACAAAAATAAAAATATAAAATGTTAGTTAATGGTACACTTCGTGGCTGCAAAGACATCAAATTACAGAATATTCATTTTTAAAAATTTATTTGGACAGGGAAAAAATATATTATCCAATATTTGAACTGTTTTCATACTGTTAAAGGAAGCTATTAATACGGTTCTACAACTTTCAGACAATGGTAGCATCAAAATACTTTTCATTCATATTGCAACAAAATTGGCAATTTAGAAGTAGTTGTATTATTAGACTTCATTCTTTTAAGCCTGTATTTTATAAAAGTGTTTTGAACAGATCTCTTGTATCACCTACCTCCTTTGCTAGGTAAAAACGTAAGTTCCTACATTCTGAATTATAACAAATCATAGAATCATAGAATGTCCTGAGTTGGAATGGACCCACAAGGATCAAGTATAACTCCCAACCCTGTACAGGACAACTCCAAAATTCATACCAGTTGTCTGGGGCCATTGAAGCTAGGCTTTGTCTTCATTAGCAAGCTCTATGGTTGAAAAGAAATAAACTTGTAGGCAGAAAAAAAATTGTGCTAGAAACTTGACGAGTACAATATTCGCATTTCAAGGGCTTTTGGCTCAAAGTAGTTCTAGTCTGGTCCTGTGGACTTAATGACCATTAGTAGTTGCAGCATATTAGATCAGGTACTACCCTATTTCATTTTTAGAAAGTACTAACCTTGTTTTTGTGTTTCAGGGCTGCTCTATGATGTGAACCTAAGTGCACTAAATACAAATGATAGAGATTTCATTCGAAAGTACACTTCTAATCTAAACTAGAAATGCTAATGTGTCCCAGATGGCTAAAGAGATGTTTTACTTCTCCCAGTGGCCTCATTGGTGTAGCTATTTATAAACAGTGAGACAGCTTCAAGAGGCAAAACTGACAGAGGTCTCGCACAGCACACGTAAAACAGTATTCCTGTGACATCTGCTCAAGTTTCACTTTAAGGCTGTTTTCCATACTCTGTGTAAACCAGGTCATAATCACAATATTTATTTCCCCAAAAATTCCTATCTAAGTCTGCTTCTGGATGACTTAAACTCCTTTGTGGATCAGATTAGATGTTTAAATTCCACCTTGGAATTCTTCAGTATTTTATTCTTAAATCTGTCCTCTTTTCTCTGCTTTCCGTTCCAAGCCAATTTGGTTAGCTATCTGCATGGCTGTTTGTCTTTTAAGGGTTGCTTCCATAAATTCTAACCTCTCCCATGACTTGTGATAAGTATCAAGACTCCATTACCCAAGAATTTGGATTTGATTAAGTGTTTACTCATACTGTGTTTAAATTATGATATTTCAGTAGGCTATTTTATGCATTACTGATATGTCACAACATTGTAATAAAATATGGGGGAAAAAGGTTATGCTAATGCAATAATACTTTCTAAGACTTGAAAGAACATTTAATAGAATTTTCTAAATATTTCCTACACTTTTCAGTTAACACAAAATATACTTTTAATCAAACTACAGTGATTCTGTCAATTAGGATCTTTGAAACTTCCTTAAGTCTCCTTAGAAAGGGACAGAAAACCAAAAGCAATTTTTGGTTTCTGAATGACATTAATTTCAACTTCTTTCTCAGGACATTTTAAGGGGTAATGCCTGCTTTTAGTAAATAGTGTTTCTTTTAGAATGCTGATAGTATCTAACTTTGGTAACCAGCTTCATACAGCTCAATGCTATAAATATGTCCTTCTCATTGTGTCTTTTTTTTTTTTTTTCAAATTGGTGTTATCTTTATTTGGCAAAGGCTACTATGCTATTATCATCCTACTTTTGCATCCAACTCTACCCCTTTGTGTCAGTAGTATGATGGGAAGTCTGCTATGAAAAATCTTTTGCCTTTACTGTAACTTCTTCTTGCTCTTGTAGCCTGTTTCATAATACACTGAGATTCCTCTGATATGTCACTTTGTTTCAAAACCAAGAATTGGCCAGTCTTCCAAGACCCTTACAAGGCACACAGCACTGGCTTTCTATGCTGTGAGGGTTGAAATATAATGTCATGAAAATGTAGGGAAGAAGACATTCTTCCAATCTAAGCAGTGTGTTCAGGTCTGAAATCCAGGTTGCAATTTAAAGATTGTTTTGATTTGCCATTGATCCTAACTCTTTATTTAAAAATAAAATGGGAAAAAATGGCAAAGAATTTCTGAGCATATTTGCATTTGTCTCCATGAGATCGCATGCTGTGATATTAATAAATGTTATGGTTTTGGTAGTAATGTTTTTAAAGATTACTTTTAAATCATTGAATCATCAAATAAAAAAAAGATTTGAGTTATTGAGACCTTAAAGATTATATAGTTCCAAACCCTCTGCTGTGGGCAGGGACACCTTCCACTAGAGCACGTTGCTCAAAGCCCCATCCAGCCTGAACACTTCCAGGGAGAGGGCATCCACAGATTCTTTGGGCAGCCGGTTCCAGTGTCTCACAGCCCTCATAGTGAAGAATTTCTTCTTTAATCTAAATCTACCTTCTTTCAGTTTAAATCTACCCCTTGTCATATCACTACATGCCCTTCTAAAAGGTCCCTCTCCCGCTTTCTTGTAGGCCCGTTTAGGTACTGAAAGGCTGCTAAAAGGTCTCCCCAGATCCTTCTCTACTCCAGGCAGAACCGCCCTAACTCTCTCAGCCTGTCTTCGTAGGAAAGGTGCTCCAGCTCTCTGATGATCTCCATAGCTCTCCTTTGGACTGTCTCCAACAGGTCCATGTCCTTCTTCTGTTGAGGGCCCCAGAACTGAACACAGTACTCTAGGTGGGGTCTGACAAGAGCAGAGCGGGAGGATCACCTTCCTCATCCTGCTGGCCACAATTCTTTTGATACAGCCCAGGGTATTTTTTGCTTTCTGAACTGCAAGCGCACGTTGCGAGATTCTGGATTGTTGCTTATTGACGTTATTAGGAAGACTTCAGAAGCTATTGACTTATTATGAAAACTCAGAACCCGAAAATGGCTTACAAAGTTGATTCTTCCCATTCTGTGTAGTTGATTTTTTTCCTGCTCAGCCCTGTGTATTGGCTAGATGTATATGTGGTCAGATGGTTCTTTAGTGGTTAATTTAAAGGATAAAATTACCTTACTACAAACTAGTCTATTTTCTCCCTTAAGTCAATAGTATATGCCTATGCTGATAACTTCAATTTCCCACTGATGACAGGATGTTGTAAAACAAACTGTAGAAGTATAATTTCTACAGCTGTAATTTTTGTGGTGTTTAAAAGTACTTCAATTTTTGCATAAATTGAGTTTAATATGTCCTTTAGTGCAACATGTAAATATTCATAAAAATGAAAGTGAACGTTTTGAGGGCATTCAAATGGTTGAGTGGGGGGAGGAAAGTTGGAAAGCTGGAAAAATAAGTAGACTTATTTTTACTTACTACCACAATTGGTTTAATTAAACAAGAAATTACTTATTTTCCCCTGAAATTATTCAGAATATAGTGTTATATAAATGTTTAACTATCCTGAAGAGAGTCTATCTGGGTCAAACTGTATTACCTTTTATCTACATTGAAATCCCAATCTTTTTTTTCCATTGAAAAGGTGCCTTAGTATGCTTTGACAGCATCTCAGCAATCTTCTTCTTATGCAAATATTTGTCTCTTGTCATTCTGCAAGAATAACTACATATTATTATTTGTTTACCCTATCAACTTTGAGGCAATCCCACTTCCTTTCCCTGGATTTAACACATTTAGCAGTAGCTTGAGCACATCCTGCACTAGGCAATTACTGATGTTCTCTTTGATTTCAAAGTCTACGATGAACCTGTTTATTTTCTTTCTGGAAACCCAAGTGAAAGGAAATATTAATCCAATTCAATACTGATTTTGACATCACTCTTCATAAATTTGTCTCCTAATATTTTTCTTTATATGAGTGCCACCAGTTAGTTCTCACACATTGTTATTTATATTATTACTGAGAGAAATGTCATCTGATTTGTCTATCTCCTGTAAATAGAATATACCTAATAATGTTTTGTGGTTTCTTACGTTAATTCCTTTATACATTATCCCATGACACATCAGTACTACTGCTATCTAATACTGTGATTTAATATTTAATTTAATCTTTAAATTTTGGGAGGAAAAGGAAAGTATTTCTTGCTTCCAAAATAGCACTTGAAAATCCTGGAATAAAAGATACTAAAAACTTGTATTTTTAGTCAATTTTGGAAGAAAACATAAGCAAAGCCCTCAGTGACTCATCAACTACACCCCTACCTCAACATTTTCTGAAGATTCCAGAACATCACCAGTTGTCATCAGACCTTTCTCTGCAGTTGCTGCTGTTCGAAATCTGTACTGAATATCCATTCATGCTTTTTTGACTATTTCTTCTGAAATGAAATCATTATTTTATTCTCTCCTAATTAAAAAGCACACAAAAGTGTAAGTAAAATCATGGCAACTTGTTCTGTTTGGCAACATATTTAATTGTTTTCTTCTTTTTTTTTTTTTTAACCAAGCAGGCCTTCGGCTAGTATTCCTCTAATACTGGGATCCAGAATACACAATAACTCAGTTTACTGATCTTCTCTTTAGTTGTGAAAAAACATTACCATTTGGTTCACGGTAGTCTTTGTTAGAATCCTTCATCTGCCTTAGTGAAGTTTAGCAATTTCACTCCTTTCTACAGCTTGCTAAATTATGATGGAAGCATAACTATCAACACATTACTGTTTTGTGATATTTGAACATGTCTGCACTACAATCTAGCACAGTGACAAATAACGCAAATATATCTGCTTAAAAAAAGAAACAAAAAGTAATACTTGCTGGTGTCAATGCAAATAACAACATGAACTACTCTCAGAGTAGCAAATATTGGACTGCTGAAAACCTGAGCTCAAATTTGGAAGCGTTTGAAAGAACTAATCTAAAGACACTCAAGTTCCTAAAGAAAAGACAAATCTAATTTTTCTGATGTTAAGGGTTTTGTCAGGTGATTAAGGCTGATCACTTAAAGTGGCTTAAGACAGTTATTGCCTATCAGTTAAGCAACAATCTATATTCGTGCTCATATTCTAAAGTTTCTCAGCTCTCAAGTGCAATGATGTTATCTAAACACATGCTGCTTCTATTTCAGATAGACTGCAAAGGTATACTCGCTTTTATAGTTTCTCTTTACAGCAAATAACAAAGAAAAAAAGTCTCCCAAACAAGTGATCAGAAATTTCTTGATACATAACAGCACAGTCTAACTATTGGCTGTTTACTGGTTACATAGAAACACAGAATGGTTGGGACCTGAAGGGACCCCTGAGATCTTCTAGTCCAACTCACCTGCTAAAGCAGGTCACCTAGAGTAGATCACACAGGAATGCATCCAGGCAGGTTTTGAATGTCTCCAGAGAAGTAGACTCTACAACCTCTCTGGGCAGCCTTTTCCAGTGCTCTGCCACTCTCAAAGTCTCCTCATGCTTAGATGGAACCTTCTATGCTTCAGTCTGTGCCCATTTCCCCTCATCCTATCGTTGTGCAACACTAAAAAGATTATGGTCCTATCCTCTTGACACCTACCCTTGAGATATTTATAAGCATAAATGAGACCCCCTCTCAGCCTTCTCTTCTCCAGGCTGAATAGACCCAGCTCTCCCAGTCCTTCCTCATAAGAAAGATTCTTCAGGCCTCTAATCGTCTTGGTAGCCCACTGTTGAACTCCCTCCAGTAGTTCCTTGTCGTTCTTAAACTGGGGAACCCAGAACTGGACACAGTACTCCAGATGCAGCCTCACCAGGGCAGAGTAGAGGGGAGGGATAACCTCCCTTGACCTGCTGGGCACACTTTTCCTAATGCACCCCAGGATACCACTGGCTTTCTTGATCACAAGGGCACACTGTTGACTCATGGCAACCTGCTGTTGACAACAACTCCAATGTCCTTTTCTACAATGCTGTTTTCCAGCAGGCCCACCTCTAACCTATACTGGTACTTGGGGTTATTCCTCCCCAGGTGCAGGAGCCTACACTTGCCCTTGTTGAATTTCATGATGTTCTTCTCTGCCCAGTCCTCCAGCCTGTCCAGGTCTTGCTGAATGGCAGCACAGCCTTTTGGTGTATCAACCCTTCCTCCCAGTTTTGTATTATCAGCAAACTTGCTGAAGGTACACTCAGTCTCTTCATACAGATCATTGATGAATAAGTTAAAAAATGACTGGACCCAGTACTGACCCCTGGGGAACACCACTAGATGCAGGTCTCCAACTAGACTCTTCACTGTTGATCACAACACTGTGAGCTTTGCCATCCAGCCAGTTCTTGATCCATCTCACCATGCACTCATCCTACACGGACTTCACAAGCTTACCTGTGACAATGTTATATGATACAGTGCCAAAAGCCTTACTTAAGCGGAGGTAGACAGCATCCATTGCTCTCCCGTCATCTACCCAGCCAGTCTTACCATCGTAGGAGGCTATCAGGTTAGTCAAACGTGATTTCTGCTTGGTGAATCCACGCTGAGTACTACTGATAATCTTCTTTTCCTCCACATGCTTGGAGATGACATCCGGAATGAATTGTTCCATCACCTTTCCAGGAATGGAGGTGAGGCTGACTGGCCTGTAGTTTCCTGGGTCATACTTCTTGCCCTTTTTGAAGACTTGAATGGTGCTGGCTTTCTTCCAGTCCTCAAGCACCTCTCCTGTTCTCCAAGACCTTTCAAAGATGATGGAGAGCAACTTAGCAACATCATCTCCCAACTCTCTCAGCACTTGTGGGTGCATCTCATTGGGGCCTATGGATTTGTGGATCTCCAGTTTGTCTAAACAATCCCTATCCTGATCCTCCTCAGCCAAGTGAAAGCTCCTTTCTCCAGACTTTCTCTCCTGTCTCTAGGATTCAGGTGTGGGATTCCTGAGAGCCAATCTTAGCAGTAAAGACAGAAGCAAAGGCAGCATTCAGCAACTCTGCCTTCTTTGTATCATCTGTCACCAGGGCACCCACCTCATTCAGAAGCAGAGCTGCCTTTTCGCTAGCCTTCGTTTTGCTGCTGATGTACTTGAAGAAGACCTTCTTGTTTTCCTTGACGTCCCTGGCCAGATTTACTTCCAAGTGGAGCTTGGCCTTCCTCACCGCAACCCTGCATACTCTAACAGCCTCCTTATGTTCCTCCCAAGTGGTCTGTGCCCTTTACCATATTACATAAAAATACTTCTTCCACCTGAGTTTTGACAGGAGCTCCTTACTTATCCATACTGGCCTCTTACTTCCTGTATTTGATTTCTGCCTCATAGGGATGCATTGGTCTTGAGCTTTGAGGAAGTGATGTTTGAATACTAGCCAGCTCTCTTGGACCCCCCTACCTTCTAGAGCCCTATCCCATAGGATTCTTCTAAGCAGGACCTTGAAGAAGCTGAAGATAGCCCTCCTGAAGTCCATGATCTTAGTTGACTTATTGTCCTGCTTCCTCCATGCAGGATCCTGAACTCCACCATCTCATGGTTGCTGCAGCCAAGGCTGCCCCCAATCCTCATGTCTCCAACCAGTCATTCTTAGTTTGTTAGGACAAGGTCCAGCAGCACGCCTCTCCTTGCTGGCTCCTCCACCATTTGTGTCAAAAATTCATCATCAATGATCTGTAGGAACTTCCTGGACTGTGCATGCTTATCTGTGTTGCTTACCCAGCAGATGTCGGGGTGATGGAAGTCTCCCATGAGAACCAGGGCATGTAATCATGAGGCTACTTCCACCTGTCCATAGAAAGCCTCATCAACTTCCTCTTCGTGATCAGGTGGCCTGTAGCAAGCACCCACGACATCATCACCGTAGTTAGCCAGTCCCTTAATTTGTGCCCTAAGGACTCAACTTGCTCTTCATCCCCTCCTAGGCAGAGTTTGGTACATTCAGTTGTTCTCTCACATAAAGCGCAACTTCTCCACCTCACCTTGCTGCCCTGTCTTTCCTAAAAAGTACATAGCCCTCCATGACAACACTGCAGTCACGTGAGCTTTCCCACTATGTCTCTGTAATAGCAATGAGATCATGGCCCTGCAATCGCACATAGATCTCTAATTCTTCCTGTTTATTCCCCAATCGACATGCGTTGGTGTACAGATGCAGACATCTAGTTTAATGTCATGAAATGTAATATATTGTTTGGCCTTTTGAAGCATAAGCCTGGTTTTCTGTTTTCTTGATTACTGTTTTCTATCTGTTAATGCAATGCATAAGAGATAAAATATCTTTTCCTCTTCCTAGTCTGGTCATATTTGGAGAGGAGGTGGGAAAAAGTGGTTCTACTTGCTCAGTTCTTTGAAGGAAAGAAAATTATTAATACCTGTCTCCAAGGGCAGAACCTGAGAGACTGAGCAGAAGTTAGTCTTGTTTTCACATAACAAATTCCTGAAAAGGCATAAAGAATTAAGACACACAGCATTCATCACTTCAAGGTCAATAGGATCTAGGATCTTCACCTTGCATGTCCTTAACTGATATGCCTGCCCATTGCTTGACAGTAAGCATTCCTCATCACCTTCACAGAGTACCAATATGCCTATCACAGAAGTCTGTGCACCTCAGACTGTAACTCTGGGCCTTTGTATCTAGTCCATACTGCTTATGTAATATGCAAGATATACAATTGTTTTACTAACAGGCAATAAGAGAAAACAATAGATTTCACTTGCAAACTCCAGCCTCAAGCAGCTCTCACTGATTCCTTTTTGCTGATCCAGCCCAAGAAAACTAAAGCTATTCTTAACTAAACACATAGATTTTATTTTTAAACTGTCCAGAGACCCTGGCTGAGTCTGAAATCAAGGGACACTCTGAATGCACAGTGTGAAAAAATGAAATATAGTTAGTTATAATTAAATTCTGGCTAGGAAACTGTGGTGGGAGAAGAGATATATTTAGAATTGAAAGTGTCTAAAAAGCTTTACTTTAAATTATACCATCAATTAAAGAGATAGTTCTGAATGAGTGTAATTTTACTTTACAATCCCACATTTCAGGGTAGTTCTCCTGCTAATAAAAGAGGAAACAAATACCAAAAACCTTGCAATAAGAATGATTTCCAGCCAAAGAAGTAACAAATAGGATTTTACAATACCTATGTAGCAACTACATGTTTACTGAAAATAGTAGGAATAACATATTTAGTAGCAAGAACTCTACTGTGTTATCTAATGATAACACGGTAAATACTCCATGACAATTCTTGTTAATTTCTTCTTGATTAGGTAACACAGTTTCATCATCTCCAATTAGATCTGCAGAGACACATGATTTTTGAAAAAAGAGTTCTTATTTTTTAGCAGCTGGCTCTGAACAGCATGTGAAGAGTTATTTTGCCTCACTTTGAGGCATTCTGGCAGAGTACATTTTCAGGAATTTACTTCAAAATATATATTATTCATGGGTCTATTTGTCTATGAAAAATAGGTTTTCTTATATTCACAGGGATTTTCTTCTCCATTTTTGAAGGGAAAACAGAAGAGGAAAAGTCAAATGCAATTCAAGCGCACCAAAGTGCAGTATTAACAGAAGATAGGTTACATTCACTGGCTTTGCACTTCTAAGCTCTTTGGAGCAGAATGCTCAGTGTTACAAGGAGTACCTAAACTCCCCAGTGTTTAAATTTAACGCTTGCTACAGACAGGGTGGCAGCTTCCCCATACCAGCTCACTCAGCAGGGATTATACAGGACATATATATTTAGGGACTGTTTTCAGTACTGAAAGTCTTTGTACATATAAGTCCTATTGAAACAGCCAGCCCAGTTTAAAAGTTCTGTTTATAAATTCCTCTAGTTTAAAAAAAAAAAAAAAAAAAAGTGTTTGGGCCTTTTCCGAATTCTTTATAAAGCTCAGTTTGCACTGTGTATCACAGTGAAGCCAAAGAAAAATAAGGAGTAATTTGAGAACACCAGGATTAGATCCGGTATATACAGGACCTTTCACTTGCTTAAAATTCTATCTGGACTGTATTTTCCTGACCAGTTCCCTGACTGCTCTGCACTGGTGTGGCATCACCTGGAGTACTGTGTGCAGTTCTGGGTGCCACAGTATACAAAAGATATTAAGCTACTGAAGAGTGTCCAGAAGAGGGCTATGAAGTTGGTGAAGGGTTTAGAGGGAAAGCTGTATGAGTGGCTAAAGTCACTTGGTTTGTTCAGCCTGGAGGAGACTAAGAGGAGACCTCATTGTGGTCTACAGCTTCCTCACAAGGGGAGGAGAAAGAGTAGGCACTGAACTCTTCTCTTTAGCAACCATTGACAGAACCTGAGGCAGGAGGAAATGACATAAGGAAAAGGTTCTTCACCCAGAGAGGGTGGTGGAGCACTGGAACAAGCTCCCCAGGGAGGTAGTCACAGCCCCAAGCCTGACAATATTCAATAAGAGACTGGACAACACCTGCAGACACACATGATGTGAACTGTGGAGTTGTCACGTGCAGGGACAGGAGCTGGATTTGATGATCCTTGTGGGTCCTTCCAACTCAGGACATTCTATGATTCTATAGTTGTAAAGACTGTCTCTTCAGCTTGCACTTCCACTTTCTGCGAAGTTAACATAAGAGACTACTTTGAAGCATTCTCAGAAACCAAGGGCTGAGGGAGTTTAGCAAAAAATGTTTCTTACCTTAAAAAGGGCAAAACCTTGCTATCAAAAATGGCTTTGGGCAAGCATTTCAAGGTTTCTGTGTGTCTGAAGCAAACTGGAAATAGCAAATGGAGCAGAGTTTTCTGGTGGTTTAAGTTAGCAGGGACTAAGATTTCTACTTCAGACAATTTGTGAAAACTCCCTAGTTATAATAGATTTCTTATTTTATTTGTTTTGTGGGGCAGGCAAGAAGTGTGTTCTATAATACCTGCCTAAGTCCACCTCTTGTTAAATCTGTGCAGTTTCCTTTTCCTTACAGTATTTGGTTTTGTATCAGACACATCAACTCTGCTAGCTCCAGTAAGAATTTAAAAAATATATATATTCTAATAAGGGTTACTTTTCAACACTAAGCACTGCTAGCCAAAGTAATGGCCTCGTTTACAGAGAACTCCCCTCACTAAATTTAGATCCATATGACACAAATGAGTCCGGAATACAGTTTGTCCTTTTACTTTTATTCCTTCTTTACTTAGAAATAAAGAGTATATAAAATGTCAGCATAACCATAACAGTTATATGTCATACTATATTAGTGCATCACAAACATTCAGAACTTACTGCAGAAGAAACCATTTTCAAATAAGTTTTCTTTTTAGCTGAATGGCATTATAATGACAGTAACATGGTTGCAGGTTCAATATATGTTAAGGAAGAGAACATTTTGTTAAATAGATTCTTATTCTCTTTCCTGTTTCACTGTGTGCCTTCAAGAATCCTCCATGAAAAACAAAACCAGGCTTAGTCTGCTTAAAAACGGCAGACCAATCTCTTGTAGACGCAGATTTGAAAGTTTCACTTAAATGAGTCTTTTGAACCACTTGGTAAGAAATTACAGGCATATTAATGGATAAAATATTATTATAGTAATAGATCGATGAACAGCTAAAATGGTTTGGAATTTCCCAACAAAACATCTCTTTAATGAAACATTGCATAGTTCCTTAGGGTTAAATCTCCTCATGAATGCTTTTGAATTCACGAGATCATTTTAAGAATACTGTAGAATTTTTCACTAAATTAAAACAACCAATATAGAAAATGTGCTGCATTGCTTCCGTATTCAAATATCAGTGTTTGATCTAATATGCTTGTGAGATCTTTCTTATGTATTAACTCACATACCTCATACTTTAAAAAAATCTTACTTTCTGCTTTTCTGTAACAGAAATTACCAAATAGCCATGTTCTTGCTTTGAGAGAGTACTAAATATAAGTAAAATTATTTAGAAGTCAGTGGGTAGGACTATAATAAACTAAACAAATATTTTAATTTTATTTTCTTTTAACATAATTTACAAAAAATGCAGTTTTAAATTAAGTTTTTATATTTTGGTTTTAGTTTCTATCAATCATTTATTTTATGAAAAAGTAATGAATGAAGTGAATAGTTATGTTTGAAAACTTGAAACATTAGAAAAGCTGAGATGTAAAAACTGAACAACGTTTTGTGTTAAAACAACATCCTGATATTAAATAGTTTCGTTTTCATAGGATGTTGCATTTGAAAGGGTGGAAAGAACAATTAAAAAAAACCTGTAAATAAGAGAGTTTCATATCATGGCAAAGAAAACATTTTTGAACCATGTGCATTAAAATTCACATGGCCTTTCTAGTTAAACTTTGTAGGTCAAGAAAAATGTTTCTCCTTCCATTTTTCCATCACCAGACCTAGCATTCCAGTGTTTATTGCTCTCCTCTGTATAATACAGGCCTCAAACTATGTCATTTCTCTGGTTACTGTGTAGTATAAAGATAGCAAAATAGATTTTACTTACCTTTCTCAAACAACAATAGTATTCTAAATGGAGTTGATTTTGACTAGATTTCAATATGTTAATTTAAATAATGTTGAAGTCTAGAAGCAACAGAACCACAAACAGAACAGTGAAAATTTAGTCTGCTTCTGGAGTTCAAAGTTAACTAGGTTATTTCCATGTTATTCTGTAGATTATACATGTATATACCATTGAGTTTCACCAAATGATTCAGCACTAAGCCTAATAGTTCTGGTTTTGCTGGGCTCTGTAGGGAGTGTATACATTTAGAAGGAACTGACAGTAACTGCCAATTCAAAGCAAACGTTGACATTTGAATGAAGAAAGACTTATGTTTACTTGGTTTAAAGTATCTCAATTACTCATTCATCTTCATGATGCTTACTCTAAGGCCAGATACATCATGCTAACGCTGATATAAAGTGTAGTCTATACTGTTTAGAGACAGTAGACCTGCCTATGTCTAAGGAAAGAAACAGGGAGAAGAATCTGACAGATCATAACCCACCACACACGATTTTTCCAGCTGCTTGTTTCCTTTCTTTCCTGTAGTGTCTCCTATTTTTTTTTTTTTCAGTATGCATCTCTTTGTCACAGAATAAATACTTGAAATGGTGGTTAACTACATGAATAAAAGAGAGTTTAATCTAACTAAATTGCAAGTGATTTACAAAAATGTATTTTCCCATCTTCTTTACCGTGGAAAAGAATTGCTGCTTTAACATTTAAGTACATGACATTTAGGAGTACATTAAAAACAAATACCGTCTTATATTTCAGCTATGAAAATGGGAATAATAAATGTGATCATACACTGATATATTTTATCTCTATCAGGACACTTAAAGATGCATTCATCTTTTTTAATTGTAATTTTTTTCTTTTTTTTTTTTTTTCTTTTAACTATAGGGCAGGAGGGGAAGAGAAAAAAATTGATCAAGAAAGTAAAATTCTTATTTAAAGATGTCTTTGTATAGCAAGCAGACACACAAGTCTATAGGGCCAGATGGGATCAATCCAAGGGTACTGAGGGAGCTGGTGGAGGTGCTCACCAAGCCACTTTAAATTATTTATGAGCAGTCCTGGCTAACCAGGGAGGTCCCGGTTGACTGGAAGTTGGCAAATGTGACATCCATCTACAAGAAGGGCTGGAAGGAGGATCCAGGGAATTACAGACCTGTCAGTTTGACCTCAGTGCCAGGGAAGGTCATGGAACAGGTCATACTGAATGTCATCACACAGCCCACACATGAAAACCGTGCAATCAGGCCCAGTCAGTGTGGGTTTATGAAAGACTGGTCCTGCTTGAACAACCTGATCTCATTCTATGACAAGGTGACCCGCTTAGTGTATGAGGGAAAATCTGTGGATGTTGTCTACCTAGACTTCAGTAAAGCCTTTGACACTGTTTCCCACAGCATTCTCTGGGAGAAACTGGCAGCTCATGGCTTGGATGGGTATACTCTTCACTTGGTAAAAAATAGGCTGGAAGGCCGGGCCCAAAGAGTTGTGGCAAATGGAGTCAAACCCAGTTGGTGGCCAGTCATGAGTGGTGTTCCCCGGGGCTCAGTATTGGGGCCAGGTCTGTTTAATCTCTTTATCAATGATCTGAATGAATGGATCGAGTGCACCCTTAATAAGTTTGCAGACAACACCAAGTTGGATAGGAGTGCTGATCTTCCAGAGAGTAGGAAGGCTCTACAGAAGGGTATAGACACCCTGGATCATTAGGCTGAGGCCAATTCTATGAGGTTCAACAAGGCCAAGTGCTGGGTCGTGCACTTGGGTCACAATAACTCCATGCAATGCTACAGGCTTGAGGAAGAGTGGCTGGAAAGCTTCTTGGCAGAAAAGGATATGGGGGTGTTGATCGACAGCTGGCTGAACATGAGCCAGCAGTGTTCCCAACTGGCCCAAGAAGGCCAACAGCATCCCGGCATGCATCAAGAGTAGTGTGGCCAGCAGGACTAGGGAAATGATCGTTCCCCTGTACTCCATGCTAGCGAAGCCCCGCCTTTAATACTGTTTTCCGTTTTGGGCCCCTCTACTACAGGAAAGACACTGAAGTACTGGAGAGAGTTCAGAGAAGGGTGACAAATGTAGTGGGAGGTCTATACCACAAGTCTTATTAGGAGTGTCTTAGGGAACTGGGGCTGTTTAGCCTTGAGAAAAGGAGGCTCAGGGGAGACCTTATGGGTCTCTACAACTACCTGAAAGGAGGTGGTTACATGGAGGGTGTTGATCTATTTTCCCAAGTAGCGAGTTACAGGAAAAGAAAATGGCCTCAACTTGCACCAGGGAAGGTTTAGATTGGATATTAGGAAAAATTTCTTCACAGAAGGTGTTGTCAAGCAGTGGAGCAGGCTGCCCAGGGAAGCGGTTGAGTCACCATCCCGGGAGGTGTTTGAAAGACATAGAGATGAGGTTCTTAGGGTCAAGGTTTATTGCCAGAGTTAGGTTATGGTTGGACTCACTGATCTTGAGGGTCTTTTCCAACCAAAATGATTCTATGATACAGTATGGTGCTATGATGAATGGCAGATGTTTTGTCTTATCTAGTTTACACACTTATAAAAGTAAGGAATAAATGGAAAAATAATATGTGGTTCCATTACTCGAGACTGTATCATAAGATAAGATAAGATAAGATGAGATGAGATAAGATGAGATGAGATGAGATGAGATGAGATGAGATGAGATGAGATGAGATGAGATGAGATAAGATAAGATAAGATAAGATAAGATAAGATAAGATAAGAAAAAGAACAGAGTTCAGGTCACTATCTTAATTTTGTCTTTTTCTGACTTTTAATAATTTTATTTTGTAGTCAATGCTTTTGTAAGGACATTCTTTTATACAAGCAGTAAATAACCCAGTTCTCTTAATTTGTTGAGAAGATAGCACTCTCTTTTCCAGACACACAAGGCAGTATTCTTATCCATTTCTTAATGAGAACTCTTCTTAATTTAGACAACCTAGATTAATTGATTTTTCTATCTGGAAAACTAATGAAATTCAGCGAAGGCAAGTGTGGGGTCCTGTACCTGGGGTGGAATAACCACATGCACCAGTACAAGTAAGGTGTTGACCTGCTGGAGAGCTGCTTTGCAGAGAAGGATCTGGGTGTCCTGGTGAACAACAGTTTGACCATGTGCCAGCAATGTGCCATTGTGGCCAAGAAGGCCAGTGGTATCCTGGGGTGCATTAGGAAAAGTGTGTCCAGAAAGTTGAGGGAGGTTATCCTCCCCTTCCACTTTGCCCTGGTGTGCTGGAGTACTGGAGTCCAGTTCTGGGCTCCTGTCGTGGGGGAGTAATTTAGGGTTCTACTTACTGCAAAACAACATCTAGATTTCTTAAAGAGAAGTGTGACTTAAAAGAGTTCAGTGGCAGGTTCAGTGTATTATTTACTGCATCGAGGAAATATGCAAAGCCAAATGCTACTTACCTTCTTGCCAGATGTCTGTATCTGTTCACGAAACAAACTTTCAGGCATTCCCTCCCTGATAACCATTCACCCCAGAGTCTGTGTTCTGGAGCTCTGGAGGCAAACTTTCAGGCGAGGCCTGATAACCATATGCAGAGCAGAATTTCAGGAGACAAAAGTCTCAGAAAATAAAAAAACTGATGGAGCAGAATAGCAGGAGGGCTGGCTCAAGCTGGGTACCTGCGCAGAGGTCCACCGTGAGCATAGAAAACCATTGGCTTTTGTATCTTTACAAACCATTTACGCCATGATTCAGTCTAATAGCAATATTTCACTTTGAGGTCTTCTTGCTTCTCATTGGATCTTTTTCCCTGATTCCATGTGGGCCTTTGTTTTGTTCAGCTGTTGACATTGTTTATTGTCCATAACCTTGTGCGTACTGTTTTGTCTGAATAAATTCTTTCTTCTCAGCAAAGTGCAAACTAGACCTTATCTTGCAAGTGTTCAGTGTAGTTTGTAGTTGCTTTTGGTAAATGAGCAGAACTTTACAGCTTAAAATTTTAGCAAATCCAGCTTACCAAGTAACATGAAGCAAAGAGTATACTAGAAATCATACAACCTTATGTCTCTAAATAATTATTTATATTTAGCGTGCATCTACTTAAGCTAAACAATTAATATTAAATTGGGCTCATACACTGACCTGTGAGTAGTAAAACCATTGCCATACAGCTCACTTATTTAGCAGGGAGAGCTCAAAGTAGGCTCATCTAGGATGTAGTATTTATAGAATAAAGTGGTTGACTCATAGTCAAACTGCATACAGTAGGAAAAGTATGCATGAGACTCCCTGCACCCACAAGTTACTGGCATTCAGTGTGCCATTCTGCTTCCTTGTGGGTCTCCTGGAAGGAGTTTTTGGCCTGGCTACAGCTCAGGCCTTTACCTCCTCTGGAGCCTGGATTAAACTGCTGCTGATTTGGCTGGGGGAGTCGAGTGCACCCACAACAGCTCCCCAGTTTAAGAAGGACAAGGAATTACTTGAGAGAGTCCAATGGAGGACTACGAAGATGGTTGTCTAGAGCATCTTTCTTATGAGGAAGGACTGAGAGAGCTTGGTCTGTTCAGCCTGGAGAAGAGAAGGCTGAGAAGGCATGGTTATAAATATCTCAAGGGGGGTGTCAAGAGGGTGGGACTAGACTCTTTTCAGTGGTTCCCAATGATAGGATGAGGGGCAATGGGCACAGACTGAAGCATAGGAGGTTCAGTCTAAACATGAGGAGAAACTTCTTTACTTTGAGGGTGACAGAGCACTGGAACAGGCTGCCCAGAGAGGTTGTGGAGTTTCCTGCTCTGGAGACACTAAAACCCACCTGGACAGTAGTAAGTTTAGTTAATTTGGCATCATTTATAAATGGCTTCAAGTTCCTTTGAAGAATGGTGATCTGTAAATGAAAAAGAATAACTTTTTAACTCCTTACCATTTTGTGAAATGTATTAATTTTGGATTCAAGAAATATCAACAATAAGATATGTAAAAATAAATAAATAGATAAACAAACATATAAATAAATACACGACCAGTAGCTAACATGATTTGGAATAGTATTTGCACATAGTATCAAAAAACATGAGCTTGAAAAGTGTGTTGTTGATCTGCCTTATCCAAACAGGTATTAAGTGAATGCAAACTTAGAAAAGTATTCACATACCCTGTCAAGAGGTACAACGTGTATGAGTAGCAACAGTCTTTGTTCTTAGGACTGAGAGCATCATGAGAGGTTATTTTATTAGTATTTCACTTTTCCAATTGTACAGAGATTCCTCATTGTTGCCATACTGTCATTTAGTCTTTTATCATAATGCAGAAAAGTGAAGAAATAGAATGACATAAATCCTTTAAAGAGAGACAAAAATCATAATTATTCTCTAACTGTTTGTTAATCATGACAATTTTTCTTTAACGGTATAAAAGTCAGTATGTTTTATGGTAGTGCAACAACTGGCATTATTTCCCTTACTGACAAACTCTGTCACATATACAAGCAAGAACCCTGCCAAGTACTCTAAATGCAAGTCAGTGCAATTTGAAAAAATTCATTAATCATTGCAATCAGATCTGATCTTCATGAATGGTAGTATCTACCCCACTTTTTTTTTTTAAATTCCATTCTTTTTACCGAATCAGTTACACCTTAACACGAATCAGTTGAATACCTACAGTTCACATCACTAGAATGTCAAGACTCTCAAATTCAGTTGTGTCTTGACCAAGGATCATGACAGTAACAAGAAAAAGATATTTCTCCTTTGGTGGTAGGGGGAAAAAAAATAAAAAAGACTTTTGATCCTCAGAAAATTTTGGCAATTCTGAATAAAACCTAAAAAAGTAGAGGAAGAAACAAAGAGCTTTACTACATTTTGCAGAAAAAAATGCTTCCGCTGATGACTGGGAGCAATAAAAATCTTTAAAACTGCAAATACTTTATCGCTACCTATGACCTTTATTAAAACAATATCCAGTTTTCAGAAATAAAAGATGTTTTGGCATCTGCAGCTAGAAAATGGTAATACTATTTTCAGCAGAACTTGCCATTTGTATTTTGAATTATGAAAAAGCAGAATGAAAACATTCTTTTAAATAAATAAATAAAAAGAAGACACAAAACAAAAAACCCAATCCAAACCAAACAAACAAAAAGCAGAAGAAAACAAGACAAAAACCAGTGAACATTCTTGCTGTATGCGTAGACTTGAAGCATGGTTAGATTGTGTCTCACAGTTTCTGCATTAAGCCCTGTACTTAGGGAAGATGTTTACCTAGTTTCATTCAGTCAGTTTCGCAATATGTGGAACATTTTTGAGGACTCTATGTAAGTGTGTACTGGTTTTATTTATTTCTGCCTGTATGTTATATTCCTCTTTAAAAAAGAGGGATTGAATTAGGGAAAGATTGCTTCTTCCCTCAGGGATAAGCAAGCTCAGCTGGAAGAAAAAAGTTTCAGATTCATGAGTGGAGCAAACAGGGAAAAAGATACCTTCTGAACGAACAGTAGTAGCTCATGTGTTTTCTAAAGAAGAGAAAGGACTGGAAAGCATACCTGAAGTCAGGTGAGAGACTTCCTAAGGATCTGATACAGTTTTCTGCAACTCATAAAGTCACTCAAATAACTTTCAAGAAAAAGGATTTCTCTCTTACAAGGACAGAGTGTGTGGGGGGTTAGTTTGTTACTAAGCCCATTTTATTTGTCTTTTACCTTATCACCATGTCTGTACTACCTTGATTTCTGTGGGCTTTCTCAACTTAAAAAATTTACTTCAGTTTATGTTTCTAATAAATGTTGACCTTTGAAGATGAAAACATTATCATTTTTTAACTTCGAAGAAAATGGCCAGGAAGTAGTTCAGAACTCAGAATCATCTCACACCGGAGTTCGTGGTGTTGCCTCATGAAGATTCTTTGTACAGTGCTATTGCAGTTTTCCAAGCAACTAACAGAATCAGCAATGTATTTGTAGCTTCCAGAAGGAAACAGATTCCCATTAATATTTTTCAACATGCACTGGTTATGAAAATAAATGCTTATTTGCCTTTAGTTCTTGGAGAGCTTATATTTGCCCTCTATAAAAACTTGTTTGTTGTGTGGTTTGGTGTTTTTTCGGCATATCAATTCTTGAAAAGTATCAATATTATATTACATACATTATTTCTGTCTAATGCTCACCTAACATATATGGCATTCTGAAGAGTTAAACCTAGTCCTCTCCTATTAGCTTCCTCAATCTCATGCAAAAGATTAAAAAAGCTGTAAAAAACACCTGTTTTTTCTCTATTGTTATTTGGAGAGCTCTTCTAAAAGTGACTGGATGGCCTCCTCCAGTTTCTTGCTTCACCATTTACAACTCTGATATATCCATTTGATATATCTCTCAAATAAAATTTCCTTACTCTTCATTTAGGTTATGGTTTGTTTTGTTTCGATTTGTTGTTTTATTTTGTTTTGTTTTGTTTTTCCATAGAGTGTAACTGTTTTTATTTTCAGGCTTTCCATTTCTCAGCTAACTTAATAGCACTTAACATACCTGTTACACGTTGAGTTAATCTTTTTTTGATTGCGGTAATCACAGGTGTACACAGCCCTCCATATAAGGGTATGCTGATGATCACAGAATGATAGAATAATAGAATGTCCTGAGGTGGAAGTGACCCACAAGAATCATTGAGTCTAACCTCTGTCACTGCATAGGACAACCACAAAATTCACACTGTGTGTCTGAGGGCATTTTCCAATTGCTTCTTGAATACTGTCAGGCTTGGGGTCATGACTACCTCCCTGGGGAGCCTGTTCCAGTGCTCCACCATCCTCTTCTGGGTGAAGAACCTTTTCCCAATATCCAACCTACACCTCCCCTAGCACATCTTCCTGCCATTCCTTCAGGTCCTGTCACTGGCTGTCAGAGAGAGGAGATCGGCATCTACCCTTCCTCCTCCCCTTGTGAGGAAGCTGTAGACCGTGATGAGGACTGCACTCAGTCTCCTCTTCTCCAGGCTGAACAAACCAAGTGACTTTAGCCTCTCCTCATATGGCTTTCCCTCTAAACCCTTTACCAATCTGCTATTTTCCTATCTCTATTTTGCCTCAACCGTCCCAGGATTATACTGACAATTTTCTCAGCCATATCACATTTATGATGCCTAATCATCTGCTGATAACACACCTATTTCTTTCTTCCCCTCTGTTTTCCAAATGAAGAGACTTCAGCTTAGAAATGTTTTTGTTAACCTATAACTTGATGCATTTAATCACTCCATATTTATTATTCCAGTATTCTTTACCATTAATTTCTTGTGTAATGATAAAGCAGTCTTCTGAATCTCAGGTTCATATATATTAAGAATCTTACCCTGTCCTTATAAAAATCACATACTGGTAGCTAGAAGTTTTATGTTTATATGCTATATGTTTTTTTTTTTGTCAAAAGTAATTGTATTTGAGGTTATAAACAAGATGAAGGTAGGTTGTATATGGAAGTACATAGTGGAAGTATGAGAGAGAGTCTGCAGAAATTTGAATGAGAGGTTCAGACTGAATATATGGAGAACTTTCACTGTGTGGACTGTGAGAACACTGAAACTTGTTGCACAGAGAGGTTGTGCGACCTCCATTCTCGGGGGATTTCAAGGCTTGACTGCACAAGACCCTGAGAAATCTGGTCTGCCCTCATGGTGGACCCTGCTTTGATATGAAAGCTGCACTAGGTGACCTACTGAGGTCTCTTCCAATCTGAATTATCCTGTGATCCTATGGTTTTCATCACAAAAACATCTTTATTTTTTAATTAGAGTCCTGATCCACTGAGTCTCTTCTGGTTCTTATAGAATACCACAAAAGTAACCCATGAAGCCAAGCTTTAATAATCCATATTTGTTGTATTGCAATCTTCTTGGGAAACATCCTGAAAAATATGCAAGTTTTATACTACAGGCAAACGTATAGAGAAGCAAAAATGAAGCAAACAAGATGTCTCAAAGAATGTGTCTAGGACAAATCTCACTGTGGTAGCTGCATAGAGGCAGAATGGTCTCGAATTCATAAAATTTTTACTTTGGGGTTATATTTGAGTTAGAGGGGAGACTGGATGGACAAGTCCTGCATAGAACTGTTTAAGAAAATTTTGTGCTGGCAAAACTTGTTTTTAGTCATTCCCATAGATTAAACCTACTTGTTCAATAATTATTGTTTGTTTAATAATTTTCTAGTTCCCAGACCATTTATTTAAATCTAGGGTGCTACCTGAAACTAAATAAATATCTTCTTATCAAATATTCTTTTGCTTCGTACTGTTCTGCTTTTCTTTGTTTATAACATTGCACAGTAAGGTGTAATGAAACAATGTAAGCTGCAGAAACATTATTTTCAAATGTGATTCATGATGTTTTGTGCCCACAATTAAACACTTTCAAATTTGCTAGATAGTTAAGAAGTTATTATGTTTCACAGGATCACAAAAATCAACCAAACCAAATCAGTGTTGACCTCCAAGAAGTTAGGGATAATCCAAATACTGTGGTGATCTAAGGCTCTTACGGTTTCCAGGGGAAGAAAAGCCTAGGAACAAGAGTTACAAACAGCAACAAAGAGAGGGAATTTAGATTCCTACCTGAGATCAGCGTTATTAATTTAGTGAGATTGCATGGATTTAGACTGAGGTGGTGTGACAACCTTGAAGTACTCCACCCATCCGTATTAAAACAAAGGATGATGTTATTAGGCCTCATGGCCTAATTGGGATGATAGAGATGAATCTGTTGATGATCTGTTGGACAACCAACTACCAGAAGAAAGCACAAAACTACAGCTACCCCTGTCAGGCAAAGCAAGTCACTTCTGATCAGTACTGTGAACTTTTCCCTAGTCTGAAGAACCCAGACCCATTTCCAGAAGAGTCTTCCTAATTAGCATGAAGAGCTAACAGAGGGAGTAGACGAACCTCCCTCTCCTATCTTGCATGTAAATGAACTGGGTTATAGAACAACCTCATGTGTGACATGAGGTGGTGGCATGTACCAAAATATTCAATGTATCCACGCCCCTCCAGAGGACATCGTGGGACTGATTAAACTGTGGAGAGGTGATGTCTTACTCTTTCTCTCTCTGATATCTTTGTTTTCCTTCTCTCATTCTCTTTTCCTTCTTCTTGTCCATAAAAAGGTAATATTATTGTAAGTTCTGCTGTTAAAGTCTTGCTAAGTTTTGTGATATAATAATATATTTTTGCCAAGCCACTAATTGCTGTAATTTATATTCCACCAAATGCTTTTAGTAAATTTATATTTAAATTGGACCTCTCAAGAGGTCGTCTGTCATTCACTTAATATTACCATGCAGAAATACCCAAAGTTAACTCACACCTGATGTCACTTGGTGAGACAGGACAGGTAGATGGACATGTCAAGAACTAAACTCCTTTCAAATGATTTGAGATTCTGTGTAAAATATTTAATGCAGGCCTTATCAAGAATTTTAGCTGAAAAGCTGATTTCCTGGGTGCTTACCCAATCTCCAAATCTGCAAAAGAATTTTAATGTTGATTTATTTCCTTCCCACATATCCTTTTTATGTATTTAGTTGTAGACAGTTTTATAATAATTCTAATTTTACAAACATATGTTGCAATGCATAAAGCACTGATGTATGCATGTTTATAGCCAGCAATTTTTGGCTTTATCTATGTTTTGTAATAATCTTCTCATTTGTAGCTGGTTGTTTGCTTACCAATGTGATGGAGCCAGTGAACTCAACTGAAGGACGATTTGGACTCCAAATGGAATGCTAAAACACTAAAACATCAGTTCTCCCTACATTGCCGTATGCATGCTGTTGGCCAGTTCTTTCACTTATCTGCATCTTTTCACTCTTGAGTCTTTGATCTTCCTTCCAAACTAAGCATCTCAGCCCATCAGACAAAGCTGCTAACCAACTGCAATTACATGAACACAGCACCACTTTTTCCTTTGATTGACACCCAATCCTGGCCATTCTTTGAGATTTCAATATCAAACATATTTATTAATCTGACCTTGATTCTTTTTTACATAATTTGTATATGTATGGGTCTTTAACAGAAAGAAATATAACAGACCCTTAAAAAATGTGTATGTCTGTCTATGATTATGTAAATCTCTATCTAAAGTAAACTAAAACTGAATACCTCTTTTTTGTGATTAAAAAAATACTTTTTGGACAGTAAAATGGATAATAAACATGGCTGAGAGAAAAAGGTAGTTATGGATGGAATTCCAGTTTGACACAAGAAAAACAACACATCCAGGGGACTGTGCCAGTGGGCAATGAAAGCATTGGTGCCAATGAATGTCACCATGTTGTAATTAAATCTACTTGTTAGTATTTATATTCTGATTGATCATGATCATTTGTCACCACCCAGTTCCTACCAAAGTATCCCATCATAGTCCCAAGAGTATTTCCTACTGTATGATTAGTCAGCGTTGAGATTGCCAAGTGCCTGCTGTCATACTGCTGTACGCAGGCTGAAAGGTTGGCTGGTGTGTGAAACTTTAAGTGATTGCCAAATTATGTAATTATTTCCAATCCTCGTAGAGATTTTTGCCATTTCTTTAGTTTTCTCATTTTCTTGCCCTCGGGAGTCTCTTTATAGGCAACACTTTTCCTTTCTATTTATTTATAACAGAGCTTTAGTTTAAGTCAAAGGACAGAATTGTGCTGGTGAACCATTCAAAGGAGATTGCCTCTATGTGACAGTCTGTTTCTCCAGTGAGTTGCTCCTTTGTGTCTTATGTACATTTTAAAATTCGTCTTATGTTTTCAGGTGAAAAAAATTCCAGCAAATTCAGGAAGGCTCAGTGGTATAGAGGAACAGTGGACTTCTTAACAATTTATACAGAAGGGCAGAGATTGACCCTTAAAAATATATCGCCTGAAAAATGTAAGCATCCATTAGGAGTAACTCAGAATGGGACTGTGCTCTACCCATTAGAGTATAGGAAATGGGCCCAAGAAAACAAAAGTAATTGCCAGACTGCTGACGTTAGCATATCTATTGTGCAAGAACACCAAGGATCTAGATGCAAGAGTAATAGCATTAAGGCCCAAGACATTTGTCTTGATACTGAACAAAGTGTCCTGTCATTTTGAAGTGCATCCTGATGAAACCCCTGAAACTATGCTAGAGTTCATTGGAAAGGGATCTGTTTGTATAAGAACCCTTCGTATTTCTGTGAACAAGCTGCAGCAGTACTTTCACTAAATCTGCTCTGGGAATTTTAACGCTCACCTTCTGGTGGTCCAGAAAATAAAGATGATTAGAGAATCTGCATAACAGTAGTATTACATCACCTCTTTACAGGGATTGCAAAGACCAAATCAATTACTTAAAAAAAAATCAGTGTCAGATCGGGGAGAATTATAGAAAGTAGAAATGAATACACATAGGGAAAATCCAGGGTACACAGATAGTTAAATGACAGGAGGAGCACTAGCATGATTCTAGAGCAATGGGAGAAAGATACAAAGAAGAATAATGAAGAAAGGTGGAAAGTGTCATGGGAAACTGAGACAGGAGCCAAATATTATAGGCTTTTTTAGGAATCATGGTTGGATTTGTTAAAATTCTCAAAATAAAGAAGATTTCATTATGGTCTCAATATTTTTAAAAAGTGTTGAAGTTGAACCCCAACTGGCAATTAAGCACCAATCAGCCACTTGCTCACTCTCTCTTGCAGGTGAACAAAAGTGAGAAAACTCTTGGGCTGAGAAAGAGACAGTTGAACAGGTAAAGCAGAAGCCACATGCACAAAGTGAAACAAGGAATTCGTTTACCACATTTTGCAACCAGGCAGGTGTTCATCAATCTCCCGGAAAGCAAGGCTCCAGCAGGCATAATGGAAAAATAAACACCATAACTCCAAACGGCCCCATTTTCCTTCTTCCCCCAGCTTTTACACTGAACATTATGTCATATGGTATGGAATACCCTTTGGCCAGTTTGGTTCAGCTATGCCCCCTTCCAGCTTCTTGTGCACCTGGCATGGTGTAAGAAGCTGAAAAGTCCTTGACTACTACTTAGCAACAACTAAAACATCAGTTTATTATCAACATTATTCTCATTCTAAATCGAAACCACACCACTACATCAGCTACTAGGAAAAAAACTAGCCATCCTAGCCAAAACCAGGACAAAAGGAAATACGAATTATTTCTTGACTTTTTAGTTCATGAGGTTTTATAATACATTGGAGTCAATTTTCCCCAGCATTTTAATAATAATAGGCATCTGATTTTTTTTCTAACACTAGAGATGCTGATCTAAATTTATTTCATCAGGAGCTCAAAATTTTTAAAAATGTTTGGAGAACAAATTTATAAAAATATATTTGTATCTTCTGAATAATTTTTCTTTCTGCATTTGTGATAAAATCTCAGCAGTTTCATCTTGCAAGTAATTTGAAAAATTATTAATTATTATTAATTAGTTATCTTGCTTAGATATATTTATTACATTTAAAATACAAGTTACAACATGAATTTGAAAAAAATGCCTTTGACAAAGTATTGCAGCCTGAAGTCACAGTGTTGCATCACAAAGCATTTATTGAGCCAATACTCCATTAATTCATGAACAAATAATTTTCATTAATGCTGATCTTTGCAAGGACATATTTTTTCTTTATTAATGTATCATGTACATTTAATTTTTAACATTGAACATTGAAAAGATAAGCATTCTCTAACTGAGTTCTTGCCATGTTTAGGAACTTCAGAACATGGTACTGGAAGAGCTGGCCAATGTTATCATGGGACCTCTCTCCCCTATTTTTCAACGGTCTTAGGAGTAGGGAGAGGTCCCAGTCAACTGCAAATTGTCAAATGTCCCTATTTTCAAGAAAGGTAAGAAGGAAGACCCTCATAATTACAGGCCTGTCAGTCTCATTTCAGTGCCCAGTAAAATTTTGGAAGAGATTATTCTGGGAGTTATTGAAAAACACTTGAGTCATTGGTCATAGCCATCATGGGCTCACAAGTCTCATTGAACTAACTGAATTCATTTTTATGACAAGGTCACCGATCTAGTTGACTAAGGGAAGCCAGTAGATGTGAGTTTTTCTGGATTTTAGCAAAGCTTTTGATACTGTCTCTCACAGTATTCTTCTGGACTAAATGTCTAGCATACAGCTAGACAAGTCCATAATACAATGGGTGAAAAATTGTCTGATGGGTCAGGCTTAAAGAGTTATGGTAAATGGGGTCACATCAGGCTAGTGGCCAGACACCAGTGGGGTTCCCCAGGGCCAGTGGTCTTAATGATTTTATAAATGATCTGTACGCAGGAATCAAATGTACATTGAGTTTGGTGATGATACTTAACTAGGAGGAGCTGTGGACTCCCTCAATTGTAGAGAGGCCTTATAGCAAGATCTGTATAGACTAGAGAGGTGGGCAATCGCCATCCATATGAAATCTAACAAGAGCAAGTGCCAGATTCTCCACATGGGACAGGGTAATCCTGGTTATATGTACAAACAGGGGTATAGGAGCCTGGACAGCAGCCATGCAGAAAGAGATCTGAGGATCTGGATTGATAGCAAGTTGAATATGAGTCAAGAGCATGCTCTGGCAACTTAAAGGGCCAACCATGTCCTGGGGTGCATCAAGCACAGCATAGCCAGCCAGTCTATGCTGCACTGGGGTGGCCCCACCTTGAGTACTGTGTGCAGTTTTGGGCCCCTATGTATCAAGAGGAGGGCGGCCAAGACGGTGAAAAGTCTTAAGGTCAAGACTTATGAGGAAAGGCTGAGGTGTCTTGATTTCTTCATCTAGCAGAAGAGAAAGCTGAGGGGTGACCTCATGACAGCTTCTCCAAGGGGGCCAACAGAAGGGGAGGTGCTGATGTCCTCTCTCTGATAAGCAGTGATAGGACATAAGAAAATTGAATGAAGGGGAATCGGGGGCAATTAAGATTAAACATTAGGAAAAGGTTCTTCACTGAGGGGGCGGTTGGTCACTGGAACAGGCTCCTCAGGGAAGTGGTCACAGCGCTAAGCCTGTCAGAGTTCAAGGAGTGTCTGGATGACATCGTTAGTCATGCAGTTTAGTTTTATATAGTCCCACAAGGGGTAGGGAGTGGGACTTTAAGATCGTTATGGGTCCCTTCCAGCTTGAAATATTCCATGTTTTCAGGTAAAATTGGGGCAATTACCTATTTAATATATGTGTGATAGAGCAGGTGTGGCATATGGCAGAGGTAAGAACATGTATAAGAAAGAACTGCTGTTTCATTAAAAGATACAGTAGAAGTTAAAACTCAGAAAAATTATTAATATTTTCTATGGATGTATGTACATACACTTATGAAATGCAAGACAGCTTGCAAAGGGAGAAGGAAATTGTGTTAACTAAGGAATACAGAAGTTTATCTAGAAGCCAGAAGTGGAAATGGTAAAATAAATATTTGCTTATTACTTATTATTAAAAATACAGCATATTCTGCAGGGTATATTAGTTTTGTCTAATGCTTCATTTTAATGTTTCAGTTGGAAAAGGCTGATTTATTTCAGTGATGTGCTTTGGTGTATCATAGAATCATTTAGTTTGGAAAAGACCTGTAAGATCATAGAGTCCAATTGTAAATTGTCTTGCAAAGTTCTTTGAAGTTAGAGTCAAACTATTCACTTCAACAAAACCCCACATTCTATAGATACTGCAAATAAATTTTTTAAATTCTCAACAGCAGAAATTTGTAAATGGCTCTTACATAAATATTTGCTAAAATAATCTAAGTTTCCAGGTGGTCACTGCCACGATACACTAACAGTAACTCTATTTCTGTAAATACCAGCCTCCTAATGCAATATATAATATGAATTATAATTTAGAGGCATTTTAGTTGCATCAATAGACTTTTGTGCATAAGGTACATCTACACATGAGAATGTTTTAGAAAGAGAAAGCCTTTGAAAGTGGTTTCCAAAGCGGTGAACAGGGAAGCACACAACTGAATTTGCTAGGGATGGAGCTAAGATTGTTAAAGTGAAATTTGTTACTTTAGATGGTAATTACAAGGGTTATTCCACTTAAACCTGAATTAAGCCTTAAAACTAAATTTTAATTTTACTGTTAAATAGAGTATACACAAGCCATAAGTATGGGGGCCCCTTTCATGGAGAAAATCAACGAATGCTCCTTAAAGTGTTTTGGCCAGAATTACATCCAACAAAGTTTTTGGACAAGGTACTTTATATAATGAATTATAGAACCATGAAATGTTAAGAATGTAGGGTTTTGGAGAGACATGCAATCCTGTTGTCAGCTCTGTTTGCAACTCCATTGTTATTTCTCTGGGGAGCCCTTGCTTTCTTCCCATCATTACCAGTAAGTGAGTGGCCTAGAAGTGCCTTCTGTCTCATTGTAGAAAAATATAGAGAAAGCAACACAGAGGGTCATCTGTGTGTGCAAAGAGATGCACTTAGGTGGAAGCTGGGAAAAAGAATAAAGGAAACAATGTCTTCTTGGAGATTTAATTAGTTCAAACACCCTGCTGAGTTCCTATAATCAATATACTAATATATAAGTGTGTAAGAATAATTTTTAAAACATAAAAGCTTTATTTCTTGCCTTATTCTCTAGGTTATAAAATTTATCCATTGTAGATCTTACTATCGCTACAGTAGTAGCCATAACCAGCTTCAGTAAGAACCACTAAAAATCAGAGACAATGAGAAGCACTGTTCTTGTCATGTGTTCAGTAGGAAAGGACTGGAATTCTCAGAAGAAAATAAAATGTTCGCTCTAGGTTTTAGTTAGAGACTTGTGAGGTTCAAATGGTTCAAATAAGCTGCTTCAAATCCAGCAAAACTTCCATACCAATACTGCTTTTGAAGATTTAATCATCAATAAATTACCATCATTTCATGCTGACTGAAGAACAATAAGGATCAATTTGTTTGTGTTTGTCAATATATTTAAAGAACATGAAAAAAAGGAACTTATAAAATAGAATGAAAATTCCTGTCTTTACCAAGTTCCTGGAGTTGTGGTTTATCTATGTTTTGGGNGCTAAAGAAAACAACAAAAATCCTTAAATCAAAACTATTATGTTCAGAGCAGTATACTGAGTCTAGATTGTCCTTGATGTATTATACATTTGTAGCATATTGCATCACAGCATATATTTAAATGCACCATTTTATTGTACTAGACAAAGAAGATGTGGCTGTTGTAATAAATATGATGCATCTAGTTCTTCTGATGGGCATTAAAACTGCTTCTCCCTCCCTTCTTCTTAGATGTTCCCTCGTATTTACCAGTAGTTTCTCTGGCATTTATTATCTCAAGCACTCTGTGTGACATCTTCTGAGCTACTTTAACCAGCATTTTAATAGCCATATTCACATCCTAATATTAATAAACAGGTCTGGTATAATAGGCATTCCAGTACTTGCATAAGTTGTCATTATTTTCCCTTTGGGTCCTAGCTGACACATTATTTTGAACAGTCATAACTATGTTGCATATATATGTAGGCTACAGAGTCTTCAGGTACATTGAAATGAATATATTATTTGACTTAAGACAGGATATTTACCAAAGCTGCTGAAATTAAGTTTCTCATTTACAATTGAAACACCTCAGTAGAAAGACTGCTCAAAATTTCTATGGGTAGCAATAGAATTTTACGAACTATACTCCCTGATAAGTAGTAGACTTTATATGGATTTATCTCACTGTATTGCAGAGATTTTTCACGTATAAGTAGTTTAGTCTTCTTGCTTAGTAACCAGTTAAGTTGTTGCCATTTCTGTGCATCTAAGGTACCCTAAGTTGTTTTTCATTTAACAGGTAATTTTTTACCTAGAATTATTTTTCAGCATGCTAGTGTAACTTGGATTCCAATGGATGAAGAAGTAGCACAATTCCCTGAAGCACACAAGACAAATATATTTGTGCTTTCAAGTGTATTTTGAAACAAGGTTAATTCTTCAGATTACGCAGCAAGATAAAATTAGTTTTATAATGTTGTGTTATAGACACTTCACTGTCTAAAGCAGCAAGAACAAACACAAAACAAACAAAAAACCCCAAACAAACAAACAAAACTAAACCCCCACTTAAAAAAACACAGTTATAACCCTTTGGAAAAGAGTGAATTTTACTTTGGTTCATGGATGCTTGTGAGAAAGAAAAACAATAGAGAAAGACAGAAGAAAACTATGAAAACCACAAGTATTGGCTAATGTTGGAGGAAATTTTCTGTCAAATTCTCTGAGTAGAGTTTTTTTGGTACTTTTTT
>VWYH01007846.1:283779-305188 GCA_013399365.1 Pampusana beccarii
TTTTTTTCTTTTAGGTTTTTTGTGGGTTGGGGGGGATACGGGGTGTTGTTGGCTTGTTGTTCTTTTTTCTTGTTTTGTTTTTGTTTTTTTTTTTTTTCCACACAGTGTTAAAGAAAACAACAAAAATCCTTAAATCAAAACTATTATGTTCAGAGCAGTATACTGAGTCTAGATTGTCCTTGATGTATTATACATTTGTAGCATATTGCATCACAGCATATATTTAAATGCACCATTTTATTGTACTAGACAAAGAAGATGTGGCTGTTGTAATAAATATGATGCATCTAGTTCTTCTGATGGGCATTAAAACTGCTTCTCCCTCCCTTCTTCTTAGATGTTCCCTCGTATTTACCAGTAGTTTCTCTGGCATTTATTATCTCAAGCACTCTGTGTGACATCTTCTGAGCTACTTTAACCAGCATTTTAATAGCCATATTCACATCCTAATATTAATAAACAGGTCTGGTATAATAGGCATTCCAGTACTTGCATAAGTTGTCATTATTTTCCCTTTGGGTCCTAGCTGACACATTATTTTGAACAGTCATAACTATGTTGCATATATATGTAGGCTACAGAGTCTTCAGGTACATTGAAATGAATATATTATTTGACTTAAGACAGGATATTTACCGAAGCTGCTGAAATTAAGTTTCTCATTTACAATTGAAACACCTCAGTAGAAAGACTGCTCAAAATTTCTATGGGTAGCAATAGAATTTTACGAACTATACTCCCTGATAAGTAGTAGACTTTATATGGATTTATCTCACTGTATTGCAGAGATTTTTCACGTATAAGTAGTTTAGTCTTCTTGCTTAGTAACCAGTTAAGTTGTTGCCATTTCTGTGCATCTAAGGTACCCTAAGTTGTTTTTCATTTAACAGGTAATTTTTTACCTAGAATTATTTTTCAGCATGCTAGTGTAACTTGGATTCCAATGGATGAAGAAGTAGCACAATTCCCTGAAGCACACAAGACAAATATATTTGTGCTTTCAAGTGTATTTTGAAACAAGGTTAATTCTTCAGATTACGCAGCAAGATAAAATTAGTTTTATAATGTTGTGTTATAGACACTTCACTGTCTAAAGCAGCAAGAACAAACACAAAACAAACAAAAAACCCCAAACAAACAAACAAAACTAAACCCCCACTTAAAAAAACACAGTTATAACCCTTTGGAAAAGAGTGAATTTTACTTTGGTTCATGGATGCTTGTGAGAAAGAAAAACAATAGAGAAAGACAGAAGAAAACTATGAAAACCACAAGTATTGGCTAATGTTGGAGGAAATTTTCTGTCAAATTCTCTGAGTAGAGTTTTTTTGGTACTTTTTTCTGAGGGAAAATACTTCAAGCATCAGAGTAAAGAGTTTTGGAGAAATTCTCCTCTAAAAAATCCGAAAAGTACTTGTAAAAGTCAAAGGCAAACAACCATCTTGTAACATATTTGCCTTTTATTACCAAGGTAATTTTGGGAATGCAGAAGAAGGAGGATTTAGACAGGTCTTTTTTGTTCTGTCATCTCCAAGACACTTCCTTCTCCCATGAGGCACCCAGAGTTGTTTTGTGTCAGGGGAATGGTAGGAACCAGTAGTGTCGGGAAGTCTATGAATATCTTCTGAGCTGGGATAACATATGTTCAACTTTACATCATAATTCCTATTACTACGAATTCCTTTAGCCTAGAATCAGATGATTTTACAAACTGATTCTACTATTCCATCACGGCTTCTCGTGATGTTCCCAATTGCTATAACTTGCAACACAGTGATGACCACAAATTCCTTGGTGACTACAGATTTGTTCCAATACTTTGCATTTACATTTATCCCAAAGGATACCAGAGTGTTTTATGTACCAGGCATACTGCAATCACTTTATCTACCCATGAATCAGACACCTCTGGGATGGAATAGAGCAGATGTTTAACAGCATAAAGCAGTATTACACAACAGTTTTAAGACAGAAAGTGAAGAATGTCTTATCAAAATGACACTACAGAAGGAATTTAAGAATGCAGAATGTAATTAAGCTAACTGCAGTTTATAAAAGAAACTGATGGTAACACATTATTCTTGCAAAACAATGTCATAAGATCTTCAGAAGAAAAGAATGATAAGACTTCAGTTTTGTCTCTTACCTATGAAGTCAAACTTTTAGCAGCACGATGGTCTTTAATAAAATGCTATAGATAACTGCCGCTATTTAGAAGGTGCAATTAATACAAGATAGTCAACTGCTGAATGACAAGAATAATATAAAATATCTAAAAAGATAAAAAAATAGAGCCTGATCACTAGAAGAGGCAGACACTAAACACTGATATCAACAGAAGTCTCGAAAAATTCTCTTAGTCTCAGTGAAGTTATTATGGATTTATGTCACTGTATGAGACACCAGATTTTGTCCTGGGCCCTATGAATACTTAATTTGTATGGAATAGTAAATAATAAATAAACTTTGATTCCTACACAATATTTTCTCCATTATCTTAACAGCATAGCATATGTTACACCCTTGCATAACTCTGATCGGTTCATATTTTTACAAAATATCCACCTAGGCTATATTGCAAACCCATTAAAAAGTTGAGGTTTTTTCACCCTGATAACGTTAAAATAAAGGAAACTTAATGCCAAGAAGTTGAAAAATTTTAAGTACTTGGAGAAACACTCTTGCTACTGAAATAAGAACCACGAATTATGCAAAGCTAAGTATATTATGAGATAAAATAATCTATATACATTATCGCCAGCAGTAGCAGTTCAGAGAGGAAAGAAAAGTTTTTTGCAACCCAGTCATCCTGACTACTGTCTAAAGGCAAACCAGCAAACTAACTGCTAGAAAAAAAAACATAGTAATCCAGGTTTTATAATCATAAATCAGTGTTTGAAATTTGAGGTCACTACATAACAGATGAAAAGAATGACATGTCCTTGTTTTCCTAGGAGGCATGCATGCAATAGAACACTTCAGAAAAAAAGTTGAATTTGAAGACTTTCTTGAACTAATGTGACAAATCTGAAACTTTCACAGTTCTGTTGTGACATGTTCCTAAGATAGATGTTAGCAAATTTTAATTTCAACACTTAGTGAATCTTCAAGTTGTACACATATCTGAAGTAGTTGAAGGTGGATTTTCTTGTCCTGAATCTGTTCATCCTGAAATTTACCTATATTCTACAGTTGTCATTAAGAACACACACATTATGTGATTTCACCCCTTACCGGGAATTTTATCACTGTTCTTAATGTTATTTAAAGTCACTTGTTATGTTTAGTAATGATCATGCTCAGAACGCCATTACGATGTGCAGAAACGTAATTTTATACTCCCAAACAGCAAAACTAAATCCCTATGAGTTTCAAACTGCAAAATAAAGGGATAATACGAAAGAGACACTCTCATACTGCTACTGATGTTTGTCAAGTTTTGTTGTTATTGTTGTTTTAGCAAGAAAAGGTACTACATAAAGTGTATAGAAACATCATTCAGTTTGGATGAAACTACAGGCTTTCCAAAGCACTTTAAAGTACCATTCATTTTTCCTTGAGTTAAGGAGTGTTTCAGTGAGGGTTCTTAGGTATTATTATTCCTGTAGACATACATACCTAATTAATATAATAAATTTCTACATACCCATGTAGAAACACATACTTAATGTACGTAATTCTTAATTGTCCTGGTTTCAACTGGGATAGAGTGCATAACTTCTTGGGTATATTCCATTACTATTACTATTACTATTACTATTACTGTTACTGTTACTGTTACTATTACTATTATTATTTTCCCTTTCTGTCTTATTAAACTTCCTTAATCTTAACCCATGAGTTTCACTTTTTCTTTTTTTTCTAATTCTCTCCCACTCGGCAGGGTGAGCAAACAGGTGTCTGGTGTGTAGCTACCTGCCGGGCTAAATCACAACACTAATGCAAAAATTTTAATTCATTCTCTGACTGTGCAGAGATTTTCTAAAGGACTTGAAAGAGACTGTTTTCTTGACATATCCTCAATTTTTGGAGGAGAACACATCTTTGTCACAACCAAAATAGCACAGGCTATGGTTACTGAATATCCATATGAAATTTCTTTGCTTATTCTAACGTTACATCCTAGTTTATATAAAATATTAATAACTTTGGTATTTATTTTGCAAACTGACTGACAGTTAGAAACACAAACACAGTCTCTTAGTCCCAAGAAAAAGTAAGCCCTCGTTTGCAATTGAACAGGTCTATGGCAAGTTCAGGAATATTAGTAATAATATAATTCTTTGCACTTAGTATGTTTCATTCTAAACCAATGCATTTAAAAATTATTAATTCCATGAACTATCATAGAACAGGGAGCAAAATGTGACTCCTAACTGGCAGGCAGATGCTCCACCTCATCAGTAAACATTGTCAAACAATGGAGAAGAATAGTTGTGGATTGAAATAAACTAGCTCTCTGGTCAGTATGATATTTTTAAGTAATAGAATGCTGTTTTCCTGTTTAATTAAAGGAAGTAATAACTTCAACAGATGATGCAAATTAGGAGGCCCTGTCAATAGTTCAGTATAACCCAACTCCGTGATTCTCACTGCAGCTGCTATAACTGGAAAATGTGTAGAAGCAGCCCAGGAGATCTTGCAAGGAGTCAGCCAGGAAGCCAATCATATACCCAGATGCTACACTGGAAACATAAATTTGAGAACTTTCCATCTGGGATCTTGCGTCTGCCAAATTTGTCACGTAAGTGGCCACAGCAGTTAGGTTCTGTGCTCCAGATGAGAGGTAAAGGCACCAAAGGGAGCTTTTTACCATCCTGCAATCAACATGAAAATGCTGTGCCAACTGAAAGTGTAATCGTATCTACAGCAATGTGCTAATGAACTCTGAAAACATTTAGTAGAATAAAAGAAGTCTCTGGACCATAGACAAATCAAATACACTCTACATAGACATCAAATCACATGGTAACATTAATGATTAAAAATCTTCATGAGCCACAAGCTATCTATAAAAACAATCAAATCAAGCCAATAGTAAAACTGTGCTGGATTGTTTGACTTCTTTACATGTCTGTGGTTCTTTCTTCTCAGGTAGCTCAACCATTAGTAAAAGCATTCAGTCTTCAAACTCTTGCCTAAGAGAGGCTAAGTGTAAGTTGGTTTTTTTTGTAGCTAAAGATTAGGAGGTCGGTTAGTCAGTTAAAAAATAAGAATCTTCAACTAAACAACAACAACAACAAAGCAAAGAAACCCAAAACCCCCTAAAAACGCACAACCACTACCAACAAAAAAAAAAACATTGAACCTCTGAAACAAAACAAACAGATATATTTCAAACCCTTGATCATTCTGAGGTAAAAATTGTTAATGCTTCATTCAAAAGTTTTCTCCTACGTGATTAACAATGCGACAAGTAAAGTTGTCTTCTGTCCTGAGGTGACACTGAGCTGTATATATCTTTGGTAAGATGGAGCATTGTCTTTCTCCACCTTTTCCCTAGGTTAGATTACAAACTGAGCTGAGCCCTGTCTGCAATGTTTCTGTGCAGCATCTGGCACAGTAAACTTGACTATGTTGTATAGAGTCTACTATAAACAAAAAACAAGCAAAACACAAACAAAAACAAAACAAAACAAAACAAACAAACAAACAAAAAAACCCAAACTAAATCCAAACCAAACAAAAGAACCACAACAAACCAACCAAACCAAACCAAACCAAACCAACCAACCAACCAACAAAGAAACAAAAACCCAATAACCATGGAAGAACCAGTGAGCCCTATGGATAACATAAACCAAAAGAACAGAGAACACAGCCTCCAGAAGTCAGGAAAACCATTATGACCAAAAGTGGTAGACAATCTAGTGCATTTCTCAACAACATAATTAGAAAATACAAATGACATATGAGTTTCATGAGGTGGACCCATTTGACAAAGGTGGTCAGTAAAATGATATTCACAGGCAACTGAATTTTTTAAACTCATTTTACAACTTTATAAGAGACCAAAACCAACCTGGAAAGCTCTTTCCTTAAAGGTGTCCTAATTCTTTCTTAGCTTTCTTTAATGAAGGGAATGATTGTCTCAAGATCTGGAGGTTCTCCTGAACTGACCCTAATAAACAATGATACAGCTCATGCATGTCAATGAGGGAGCCATATGAATTCTATTTGTTATTCTTGATAATGTATAGCCTTAGGAAGACAACAAATTGGGGAAGATATAAATCATCCCACTCCTTCTGGCTGCTTGTTCCAGGAGTTCATTAATTTCTATATCAAATGTGGGAAATATCAATATATAATCAATATTAATGTAGTATCATTAAAATATTTATTTGGGGCAGCTGATAACAATGTGCTCTTTGTCACTGTCCTTTATGTCAGTCCTTCGAGCTTATTTTCCGTCAAATAACAATGTTGCTGATTTGTACTGCTCACAGGTACAGTGTATCTTTTCAGAATAAAACCTTTCCATAAGTGAAGAGGTTACCTGTGCAAGTAGTACAACTGTCATAATTGGGTTTTGAATGTTTGGAGAACAATGAAGTCTCTTGCAAGTCACCAGATCAGGTACTGCAACCTGAATTCTAGGAGCTTGACAGACTATATTTTGGCTAATTTTCTAGGCCAGATGGCACTGAAGGATGATACTAGCTGGCCTACATCCTTTAAAATCAGCCAGCCCATTTCTTTTGACCATTTATCCAAAGACTTCCTTAATTTCCATCAAGGCTATTAAACAAATTAGGCTTAATTACAATATGTTCTAACATTATTTCTTGAAATTTCAGCTAATGAAGCAAGACAATAACAAAAAGCAAGCTTCTTATTATCTCACAGTGAATTACCATGCTTATGTACCTAGCAGGATTTTCTTTAGAAGAATATCAAGGAAGAGTTAAAGGAGACATTAATAAACAAAACCAAAAAAAATCCAAGCATCTCCAGATTATGCAATAGCTGATTTATGAACAATTGATCTGAGATGGCTGTACACCTTCCTCTTGAATTCTGTGTCCATTTCTTTCGCACAGTATACTTTTTGCTGTGTTTCATAAGTAAACTAGGCAGTCTCTGATAAAATTCAGAGTGCTTACCATTTTTGAAAGTAGCACAACTCCACACTCCTCTGCTAAAAACGAACAGGAATTTTCCTCCTTCTCTGACACCCCAGAAGGCAATGCTACTTCTAACTCCTCCTCCTCTATGACCTTTCAAAGCTTGGGGAGCTTGCTTTGAAAGATGATTGGAAGTATTTGTTATGTAATGCAAAGTAGTAAATCATGCAGTTCTCAGTTGCTGATTTTTTCAAGCACCAATAGATTGCAATAGGCCCATTACCTCAGAGAAATTCTTTATAAGAGCCATGGACAACCGTGCTGCAGAAGATGAATAAAGTCTCAGTCAGAAATATTTTAAATGTAGTTGCAAAGAGGTGCACAAGAGTAGATAACATGATTTTGAGAAAAACAATAGGCAGTAAAAGATAAAAAATAGATCTTCAGCCTATAGCATAAACTAAAGTAGTACGTAAATCAAATGTGTCATAAACACCACAAACTCAAAGAACATGCATCTTGCAATAGTGCAACAGGAAGGACAGGTTCAGAAAGAGTGACGTGCTTGATCTTACAGAGCGAATACATTCATAAGAAAACACCGAAAGAGATAGTGAAGGTTCTGCAGTGATAGAAGAGCTGTAATAGAACTGAAATGGCAGTACTTCTAGGAGAGTCTGCATTGCTCTACATTAGAGGCTTTGAGAGGACCATTGTTTTGGAAGTTATAGTTACAGAAGAAAAAGGGAAAAAATGAGCAAATATGCGTAGTAGTGATTATACATCAATGCGCTTTTGTTGGCTGTTTTTCAAATGATATTTTTTCCCCTCTAAGTAGGAGCATAGATGGGCACTTGATTTTAACTTGTTATCCTGAGATGTTTCAATTGAAAATATGACATTGATGAGATTGAGGTTCCAGGTTCTCCATAGGTCTTCATTTAGGAAAAAACCAACCAACCAAACAAAAAAAAGTAAGAGCATGACCAGAGACTTTGAACTATCTTGAAAATCTGGACTTGCTAAGCTGAAATTAAAAAACAAACTCAGGAGTCCAGTGAAATAAAAATAACATGTTCAGTATAGAAACACTCAAATCAGTATTACAGATAGAACATAATTGTGATGGAATCAATAATTTGGTTACCTACAGAGAAAATAATCTGGGGTGAAAGAGAGGGAGCTGGGGGTGAGAGGACAATGAGAAAGACCTGTATGCAGTCCAGCTGCCAAAATCAGTGATATTGCAACACTGGTTAGGCAGAGCTATTGAATGGATAAAGGATTCAAATCTTAATAGAAATCTTCAAATAGAAAGAAAATTGGTATATGCAATTTCTGGGACTGCTTGACACTTGAACACCCAGTGAGTAGTATATCTCAAAATTTTACCTCTGGTCATCTTTTTACAGCCAAATAGAATGACATAGAACGTTAAAGACAAATCTTGAAAGCCGATCTTGTATTCCCAATGGGATAAGGCTCAAGGTCTAAGTGAACTGCACAATTTTACGTGTGAACAGCAAGATCACTAAAACCACTTTCTGAATATGGACAGTGTGTAAAGCTTCAAATGTGGATATAACCAGGTCCTGGAAATTCCAAGATTGAATAAGATAGGAAGCACTAAACCATCAGACTGTTACCTGAAAATTTCTCAAGCCAATGATGACTGCATTTTGAGATTGCTCCATTCATAGACTGTAGACTTTAAATGGTGATGCAGGTGTCTGGGGAGATAGACATATCTCAGAGATTGATTTAACCATATGGTTTTTATTTATATGGACTCTGGAGTTGGTGTTAATAATCAGTATTTTTAAGATTAGCTGTAGGAAAAGAAGTAGGCAACTTACTCTTTGAAGGGATCCAGTTATTTTCACAGAATCACAGAATCACAGAATCGACTGGGTTGGAAAAGACCTCAGAGATCATCGAGTCCAACCCTTGGTCCAACTCTAGTCTGTTTACTAGATCATGGCACTAAGTGCCATGTCCAGCCTCAGTTTAAAAATTTTGTTGTGTAACTCATTCAACAAAGTGCTCTAACAGATTCAGACAACAAATGAAGCAAATCTCTATGAGAGGATCTGCTTTCAAATTATTTTAAACACACTGTGTTCCCTACTTCAGTTAATTTTAATTATTTCTTAAGACCTTTCTATTTTTAACCAGAACAAATAATGTGAAAGATTCAGTCCTATACCCTAAAAGCATGTATAATAATAAGCATGTATAATAATAAGCATGTATAGTGGAGCTTGTTCCCGCCCATGATACTTATTTAAAAGCTTCTTTAAAATCCTTCAGGTGTGCCTTAAACAGATAAGCTCAGAAAGCTGTTGAAGTACTCATTGTATTAAATTCTGAATAAATACACAGCTGAAAGAATAAAGAAAGGAACAGTAACAGAAAAATATTTAAAGAACAGAAGATGACATGCATTTTATGATGAACTGAGACAACCGAATCACCTCACAATTTGTATGATCACATATGTGCAGCATAATATTGCCTTACATATCAGTAAGCAAACTAGGATCCACTGGGTTTCAAATGAATGGTACTTCACATCACAGGGATTATTTCTACAGTATCTACAGTATCAAACCATGCCCATCAGTTTGTGAGTAGAAACAACAGAAATCAGTCTTGCAAGATATCAAAACTAATAGAAAAACTAATTAGAAGACAACAGGTTTTGTTCTGTAATCTGGTTATTAATGGAACTCCCCGTACTCACGTATCAGGAGCTGTTTTCATGCTGAATTGTGCGTGTAGAGTTTAAAGTGATAGAACATGACACGCTAGCATGTTAGTGGAAAATGCCTAGTGCACTCGGCTCAGCAGGCAGACTCCAGCTCAAGTCACAGAAGCTTATTCAAAGATTCCTGAGAAACTAATCACAATGAACAAAGATCAACAGTTAAACATTACTGCAAATCTTAATATTTTTTCTTTTAATAAAACAAAATCATTATACATGAAGTCTGTAAGGAAAAAATATTCTAAAGTCATAAGTTCAGTACCCTTGACCAGCTCTATAAACAAATATTTACACTCAAATTCTTCCAAAGCTAGTGAGAGCTGCCTCTTGCGAGTCAGGGTGAGCCGGAGAGTCAGTATAGAGTCAACATTAATTAAAATTATCTGTACACTTTATTGCTATAAATAAGCATTTAACTACACACTGATTAATCCTTGACTAAGCCTGTATATCATAAGTATACCATATAGTTCTGCTGTCCAAGTGGAGACACAGGCATTTCATAATATATTTTCTGGTAAAAAGCATTGGTTATAAAGTGGTTATTCTATAATAATAGATTACAAAAGCCTTTTTCAGTAACTATTCCTACATATAAAGTCATAGGCGAAATTTACTACAAGATAATGCAAAGCAAAACAAATATAGTCAAAACAAGGACCATTAGTTTTGGAATAAATATTTACATAACATTGTTAGCATTAGTTTATTAAAATTCCTTTTTTTTTCAGTTTTCAGAAGAAAAATAATTTTTTTCTGTTCACAGTTCTGAGTCCCTAGAACATAAATTCTTTAAATAAAATTTCCTTAACAGAAAAATGGTAGAGAAAACCAAATAAGCTTTTTAACATGTCCACATTTCTAAAAAACTGAATCCTAGACAAATTGATTGATAAGGAAGTTGGTTTTGAAATCGAGGACTGTCATAATCTTCTAGCCACCTTGCTGTTGGATGCTGTTGGCCTTCTTGGCCACCTGGTCACACTGCCAGCTCATATTCAGCCAGTTCTTGACCAACACCCCCAGATCCTTTTTGCCAAGCAGCTTTCCAGCCACTCTTCCCAAGGCTTGTACTGCTGCATGGGGTTGTTATGACTCATACGCAGGACCTGGCACTTGGCCTTGTTGAACCTCATACAAGTGGCCTCAACCCATTGATCCAGCCTGTCCAGATCCTTCTGTAGAGATCCTACTCTCCCGAAGATCAACACTCTTGGTGTCATCTGCAGACTTACTGAGGGTGTACTCAATTCCCTCATCCAGATCGTTGACTAAGATATTAAACAGAACTGGCCCCAATGCTAAGCCCTGGGAGAAGCCACTTGTGACCGGTTGCCAAATGGATTTGACCCCATTCACCACAACACTTTGGGCCCAGACTTCCAGCCCATTCTCTACCCAGCAAAGAGTACCCCCTTCCAAGCCATGAACTGCAAGTTTGTCTCGGAGAATGCTGTGGGAAACATTGTTAAAGGCTGTACTGAAGTCTAGGTAAACAATATCCATAGCCTTTCCCTCATCCACGGAGTGGGCCACTTTGTCATAGAAGGAGATCAGGTTGGTCAAGCAGGACTTGTCTTGCAAAAACCTGTGCTAACTAAGCCTGATCGCTTCGTTGTCCTGTATATGCCTATATGTGTGATGGCAGTCAGGATGACCTTCCCTGGCACTGAGGTCAGACTGACAGGTCTGTAGTTCCCTGGATCCTCCTTCTAGCCTTTCTTGTAGATGGATATCGTATTTGCTAAACTCCAGTCAATTGGGCCCTCCTGTTTAGCCAGGACAGAAATTGGACAGACCTTTGTCAATACACAGAGTTTGGATCAAGAGCAATGTCTCTCATCTGAACAGCTCTGCACTGTGCTTTTATAAAATGCCAAGCTTTAAGAGCAAAGGATACATAAGAAATGGATTCTGAAAACCAGAAAAAAAGAAAAAAAAAATAGTCATACACAAATTATTTAGGATGAGAGGAAATGTTGTGCCAGGGAAGAATAGATTGGATATCAGGAAAAGTTTCTTCATTGAAAGGATTGTAAAGCACTGGAACAGTCTGCCCAGGGAAGTGGTTGAGTCACCATCCCTGGAGGTGTCTAAAAGATGTTATAGATGAGATTTTTAGTGGCATGGTTTAGTGCTGGAGTTAGGTTATGGTGGGACTTGATGATCTTTGGGGTCTCTTCCAACTGAAATTATTCTATGATTCTAAACAGAAGGAAAAGGTTGGATATAATCTTCGAACTTTGGGTAAATGAATGATTCAGTGAATTATATTAATATCTTGTTTTTCGGTCAACATATGATGAAGAATATTTGTGAAAAAAATGGTGAGGGAAACAAGCAGTCGACTCAATATGAGTGATAAAGCAAGCTTCAACTTTATTCGGGCTTTAGACACATACTTACACTCTTTCTATAGTTATGCCTACTAGTCACTACATGATTGGCTTAAGCTCTAAAGATCATATTTGCATGTTCCTCCTACTTGCGGTTTAGCTACCAGGGTTCCTCCTCATTCCATCCAGCTACACTTTCTCACAGATGTTTACCAGCTTCTGGCAAGGTCAGCATGCCCTTGAGAAGTACCTTGCCAGCAAGACAATGCACTGCAGCTTACTAAGGCGTTAGCCTTACTTCGGGTAACAGTTTGATTGTTCGTACAGTTGCTCCAAAGATCCACGTCCCTGCTCATGTAGCCATTCTCCAACAAATATTAGTTTTCATTAAAATCTCACTGACATTTTATACTTCATTTCAATTATTTTCTTTGAAAGTCGTTGTCTATGATCAGAGTTTTAAAACTCATCTGAGGAATATGTCTACCTTACCAGCCAGCACAGAAATCGAATTTGCTTTCAATGCTTTCAATTGTACTCTTTCTGATTTCAGGATAACAGTTTTCATTGCAGTTAAAAATGTTTACTCAAAAGTAAAGTAATGTAAGAGACAAAATTCTGCAGAGGGCAGTTACTGGGTAATTTTTTAAATCTAAATTTATTGAGAGTAAATAATAATAATACATAATTAAAAAAATCTAAATTTGAAAAATTTTAAAATATTGTCTTTGGCTTTGTAGTGTTACAAGTGTTACAAGTGGACAAACAAAATGATGATCACTTCAAACCACTCATTTGCAACTACTTTTAACTATCCTTTCTGAGCCCTACCATTTTTTGCACAAAATTAGGCTAACTACAATCAGAATCTGCTCCTTACCAATAAATGCAGTTTATTATTATTAGCTGTGTTAAATGGTCATGTAATAGACAATGAAAAAAGACACTTGGAAACTCATGCTTTATTAATTCAGTTGAGAGTCCTTTCCAGTGTGAAGGTGAGCTGGGGAAAGGGAGCTGTCTACCACAGGCTGCAGGGGAAGAGGAGAAGACACATTCTTTTTACTCTAATGGCATAAATAGTGTCATTAAGTACTATTAAGATGGTCTACAAAATTTTAATCACTGGAAATTTTGAAGATTTTGCTAGATAAAAATTTGTCCTGAATAGGGCAGGTAAAGTTGGTCCAGTCTGGGGGACAAAGGGCTGCATGATGTGCCAATCTGCAGATGTGCCTCCCAGCCCTTCAGAAAAAGTAAAAATTATGTCAATGAAAGGTCTAACTCATCCTGTCTCTTCTTCTGTTCATATAAACTGCTTCATTTAAACTCACTTGTGATGAGACCTTTTCCTTTTATCAGTGCTAGACCAATAAAACAGCAAATGTCAAAGCCAGAGTGTACAACCAACTAAAGGAGCTGGCATTCAGGAAATAAATTATTTAACAGCTCAACAAGTACAACTATTTTCATGAAAGATATCTGTGCATTGAATCAGGAACTGCCCTTGTCTAATCAAGACTATATTTCAACAGAATGATTCTCGATCAATAAAAAGAATGTCTCTTTTCCAGTCAAAGATAGTTGATGCAAGCAGTTCAAAAGATGAAAAAAAAAATCAGTAAAATGCATCTAACAGTATTCGTATTTGTATGTTATATGGGTATGTAATAAACAGAGTGACAGTAGATATTATACATATATATATATTTAACTGTAGGTATTCCATATAGGCATTTATTTAATGTTACTATTAGGGGAAAAGGCATATTACTATTAGGGAAAAAGTCTCCTTTAAGGCAGACTACTGGAATTCACGGTGATGAATTCCAAACTTCCAAGATGTAGCTTAGTTACTGACTGCAGATAGTACGTCCTTTGAATCAGACTTTCAGTACTCAATGAAGTTTCATGGTTTTCTGTTTCACTGAAAGTACTTCACATGTTTAATGAATAGTTTTTGTTTGTTATTCTGCCTCGCGGGAAAAATGCAAACGTATTTTCTAAATGTCAGTTAATAAGTCTTACAGAATTGTAAGCTCACATGCTAGGGAATTTATCTGGGGAGAAGAGAGCTCTTTTCCCTTACACAAACACTACTCAGTCTGATGTACAGGTGTTGAATGGTAAAGCATACAGTCGTATGGTTACACTGCCCTTCAACCCTGCAAGATTTACATAGATTAGTGACAGGCACTGCCAGCAGGCATTAAGAACATGAGTTCTGCAATGGCTCCAGAATATCAGCAGATATTAGAATGGGATCTACTATATGGTCCTATTAACTTGTTTTTTAAGAACAGCCAAGTTCTCAATTGTCCTGCCTGCACCTAGACTTTTCAATGCAGACACTGAACTATGAGCAAAGTAAAATTTGAAGAGACGAAGAATAACATCTGTCTCTTGCAGCATTGTTATCAGGTTTAGGAGGAAAACGTTGTCCAGACAAAGAAGTACCCTTGAATATTCTGGGTAGCTCCAGCTTTCTAAACTGAAATGTCAACCTTTTACTTTCTTTTTTTGTTTGTTTATGGCTCCTTCCTTCCTTCCTTCTTTTCTTCCTTCCCTCCTTCCTTCCTGTCTGTCTTTCTGTCTTTCTTTTTTGGGGAGAGGGGTTTGCTTTTGCTTTTGTTTCAGTCTTCCTTCCCTCAGTAGGAGCTTCCTGCTTGAATTGTTTGCTTAGTTATAATTGCAAGCAGAGAAGTAGTAGTCAGTTACTACTCAGGTTGTTGAATTCATTTTCACAGATCTCTGGGTAAGGGCTCAAAAACATTTACAAGAAATCTCAGAAACTGAAATTTGTCTTTTCTTATTGCAACTGACTACATATAACCCTTTTGCCAATCAGGCAAATCAAAAGGTAGTTTTCAGTATCTCAATGGATCTAATGCTCCAGTCCTTAGAAGAGGTATTGCAGGAAGTGAATATTTTTTAAACAGCTGCTTCCTGTATGAAGCATATAGATGTCTAATTTTCTCTGTATGTCAAAGTGAGTCTGAAGACACATTAGAATGTTTTCTCCAGAGAGAAGTACAGTGTCATCTGCTGGAAAAAAACTGTGCTCCTATTTTCTAGGAGCAACTTTCTTCAGAGTTTCACATCTAATTTATAGGATAATTGCAGGCACAGCACAAATGCATTTTGTTTGACACTCTGATTAGGATTTTATTGGAATACAGCAAGACTGTTGGCATTAAGAGAGTGGTTATGGAATTTCCCTAAGTACAGAATTAAAAGGAACTGTAAGACAAGACATCTTAGGTATTTTTAACTCTGAGAATTTCAAAAAGAACTCTGCCTTCCAAGAAAAATCTGTATTTCTTCATCATTACCAATATCAGATCAATTTGTACTGGATCTTTGCTCAGCCACAATGGACTGATAGAAGGCCAGAAATCAATCATCTTCCACCTTTTTTTCTGCAAATTGTCCGTCTACAGTTTCACAACTCTTGTCTTTTAAATGCAAAAACTATTGGTTTTTGGAGTGTGTGCAGTCTCAGGTCTCCCTTTTAATAACAGATACACAACTGACTAAAAGTCAGCACTTTTGCACAATTCTTATCAATTCATTTCAGCTAAAATATTAAGAAGAGATTACATTAACTAAGCCTTACACACTAACTGATTGAAGAGAAATATGGTATCAAAGACTTCAAAGCTACGTAGCGGTGAGCAGAAATCAATCTTTACAGAATTCTGGAGTGAAAAAAAGCCTCCTCCATATTTGAAAATAGTGTCATCAGTAAGATCATGAATGGCATTTCACTCTACAGGATTTTTAGGATATTTCTAGTGGGACCCATTTCAGTGATCGTTAGATGTATAAGCAGCTCACTTTTGACTGAATTTCAAACATTACTAATTAAATGTTGACAGTACCAACTAGGACTTTCTTGAAAGACCTTTTTGAAGACTGGCATTACTTCCTGTTATGTAAGACACTTCTCAAATTTGTTAGTAATACATTATAGAAATAATCTTGTCTCTCTACAAGTTGTATCTACTTCTATCAGTAGCACTGCTGCACAGTAAAGTTTGTGGTTTTGGTAACGAAAAAAGGGAAGTCTTTCCAGCGCCAAATAATGAATCACAGAATCACAGAATCACAGAATCACAGAATCGACTGGGTTGGAAAAGACCTCAGAGATCATCGAGTCCAACCCTTGGTCCAACTCTAGTCTGCTTACTAGATCATGGCACTAAGTGCCATGTTCAGCCTCAGTTTAAAAACCTCCAGGGATGGCGGGTCCACCACCTCTCTGGGCAGGCCATTCCAATGCCTGACTACTCTCTCTGTAAAGAATTTCTTCCTAATATCCAGCCTAAATTTCCCCTGGCAGAGTTTAAGCCCATGCCCCCTTGTCCTATTGCTAACTGCCTGGGAGAAGAGACCAATCCCCACTTGGCTATAACTTCCCTTCAGGTAGTTATAGACAGTGATGAGGTCACCTCTAAGCCTCCTCTTCTCCAGACTAAACAACCCCAGCTCCCTCAGCCTCTCCCCATAGGTCTTATGTTCAAGTCCCTTCACCAGTCGTGTTGCTCGTCTCTGGACCCGCTCTAGCACTTCAATGTCTTTCCTGAACTGAGGGGCCCAGAACTGAACACAATACTCCAGGTGTGGCCTCACCAATGCAGAGTACAGGGGAAGGATCACCTCCCTTGTCCTGCTGACCACGCTATTTTTGATACAGGACAGGATACCATTGGCCTTCTTGGCCACCTGGGCACACTGTTGGCTCATATTGAGCTTCCTGTCAATTAGTACCCCCAGGTCCCTTTCTGCCTGACTGCTCTCCAGCCACTCTGCGCCCAGCCTGTAGCACTGCAGGGGGTTGTTGTGGCCAAAGTGCAGCACCCGGCACTTGGCCTTATTGAACTTCATCCCATTGGAATCAGCCCATTTTTCCAGTCTATCCAGATCCCTCTGCAGAGCCCTCCTGCCTTCCAGCAGGTCGACACTCCCTCCCAACTTGGTGTCATCAGCAAATTTGCTGATGATGGTCTCAATCCCCTCATCTAAATCGTCAATAAAGATGTTAAACAGGACTGGACCCAACACTGACCCCTGGGGAACACCACTAGTGACTGGCCGCCAGCTAGATGCAGCCCCATTCACCAGCACTCTCTGGGCCCGGCCCTGCAGCCAGTTCTTAACCCAGCAGAGAGTACACTTGTCCAAGCCACGGGCTGCCAGCTTTTTCAGGAGTATGTTATGGGAGACAGTGTCAAAGGCCTTGCTGAAGTCCAGGTAGACCACATCCACGGCTTTCCCCTCATCCACCAGGTGGGTCACCTGATCATAAAAGGAGATCAGGTTGGTCAGACAGGACCTGCCCCTCCTGAACCCATGCTGGCTGGGTCTGATCCCTTGTCCATCCTGAAGGTGCTGTGTGATTCCATTCAGGATGATCTGCTCCATAACCCTGCCAGGCACCGAGGTCAGGCTGACAGGCCTGTAGTTGCCAGGGTCAGCTTTGCAGCCCTTTTTGTGGACTGGGGTAACATTGGCCAATTTCCAATCATACGGGACCTCCCCAGTGAGCCAGGACTGTTGGAATATGATGGAGAGCGGCTTGGCGAGTTCTTCTGCTAGCTCCCTCATCACCCTAGGATGGATCCCATCCGGTCCCATAGACTTGTGAGGATCCAGATGGCTCAGTAAATCACCAACTATTTCCTCCTGGAATACAAGGGGTCTATTTGAGATAGGGTGTCGCAGTGGAGACGGACAAACGACACAGACCAAGTTCTTAAGTACAAACAACAGTCTCCATTTATTGCCACAAATGCCTTTTTATATAGTCTTTACCAGTTCATGTGTCTTTTTGGTATTGGTCACAGGCTGCAATAGTAACATATCATTGGCTAATTTTGCTAACGTCAATGTTACTCTTTTACTCCCTTCTTTCTCACAGGTACACCTTAATATCTCCATATACTCTTTTACTCCCATCTTTCTCACAGGTAGGCCTTAATATCTTCAAAGCTAATTTCTGTTCCCATACTCTCTGTCATGGAATCCACGGACCTGCCATAGTTTCCCACAATAGGAGCTATGTAACATTCATGGTCAGGATTCATAATGCACCATCATAACTCATTGCTTAAACCTGAGATCAAGACAACAGCAAAGCAAATTTAATAGCGATAAAGACCTAAATATGTGCAAAGCAGCATAAACCTATGGTGAGGAGGATTGTTTTAATTTGGGATTTGGAGAGGGATGTCAACTTCTCTGTAATTAGCTGTTTATCATGGCAACTCATGTTCCTAATATAAGTATGCTGCTAGCACATGCAAGGGAAGAACAAACCAAACCCAAACTAAATTAAAGCATCAGTGGTAACACGTTAACAATCATTATATGCCACCTTCAGCTAACATGCAATATTGTCCATAGAATACTCCTTAGGAATTTACATAAAAGAATAATAAACAACTAGTATTCATCAAGTTATGGAATACTGGTATCCTATACAGACTTTCAGCTGAAGGATTATTTAATCAATGCCAAACAACGGAACAGCATTTGCTTTTTTCAAGCAGGAAGAACATAGAGATCAGTCATTTGTGCATCTAATGGTCTAGTGCACCTAACAACATGCTAACAAGAGGGAAGAGTGCTCAGCTGACCTTACCAGTAACTATGTACAATCGCACACACATGTGCTACCCATGTTTTGATGACACTTGTACTTCAGCACCATCTTTTCTAATCTTGCTACTGTCGTGTAGTAGCTACCCTTCACAAAATGCTAACATTTTTGTTCTTGGCAATGGAAATGTTCTGCAGGAACTGGACTATTTCTCTTGATTAACCAACAGCTGTTAGATGTTTTTAAATAATTTTCACAGGGTTTGTGAAAGTGTGGCATCTAATTACTTAAATTTCACAACAATTTACTAATTTCCAGGCTGACAGAATGTCCCTTGTCATAGAAGTACCAGGATTGGCTTTTAATGGCCTCAACCCAGCTGGCTGATACTGGAACAAAATAATGTCTAACATGGTTTCCAGATTTCCTTATCTATATGGGTTCTGGAAAATGAATTTAAAAGAAAAGAATGAAATTATGAAGTCTTTTAAATGGTCCTAACAAAGAAGCCTTTAATATTTTTTTTCTTCAGCCCCCTAGAAATAAGCTAAGTATAGCACATTTGCAATAGGCAGATCTTGAAAAGTTTTATCTTTTCCCCACCATTCAAAAGTTTGGAAGCTTTTGATACATTACTGAAAATGCTGAATATCTCAGATGCTTTAACCTTCATCAGCCTTGAAAGCCATTGAAGTTTATTCTGCTTTTTGATATGATAAATCAGAAATACAGTAGAGAAGAATTAATTTATGCATCTTTCCCAAAATTAGGATGGAAACTGAAGAGCTTATGGGTGGCTTAGCGCTATTTTGGATATTTGGAAATCTACTCTGGGTTTTGATTTTATGGTTGATCCCATTCAACAAATCTCTTCTCCATAAAACATACTAGTACAAGTAATAGTCCATTTCAAAGTAATGTTTAGGGCCTAGAACATTCACAGAATATTTTTTCTCATATTATTATTTTATCTGTACCAATAGGACAGTGAAAATTGGAAGTTATAGTGTCACCATGTTATGCCTTATATAAAGCCATAAATGACTCACAAAAGAAGACATACATCTCTAACCAGGCAACCATTTCCAGTTTTGGACAAATCTTGAATGACAACAATTTGAATTTAAAATGCTGAAACTATTTACAAGGTTCAACTTTTTTTCTTTTTTTCTGATTTTTTTTTCTCCTTGTGTGTTCACCACTACTTTAAATATGTACAACTCAGTATAAAATTTCAAACCAGGTATTCCTTAAATTAATTAGAAGAAGAAAACAATTTCTGGTGTGCGTGCTGAAAATACAAAATTCATACAGAAGTAAACCAGACATCCAAGATTACCCTCAGTAGTAAAAATATCACTAATTTAGAGAGGAGTAACTGTGTTTGTAAAACATCCGTTTCAGATTTGGGATGGTTCTTCCATGAGATTCCATTGGGATTTCTGCTTGCGTCTTTTGCTAAGTATTAGCAGAGGTTTTTCCTCCAACATCAAAGTGTCAAATCTTCCTATTCGTAGTAACTCGTTATAAGATTTTACATTAATATAGAATATTGAGGTAATACATAAGCCAATATACCACAACTTTTTCTGAGGTATATTTGCAAATACACATGTGCATTTTACCATAACACATTAGCACAACAAAATGCGTATTCAAACCCCAAAGCATCTATGTGTTTAGAACAGTTTTATCTTCCAGTTGGTTTTCTTGTCTTTGTACAGATGAACACAAGTACAGGTTTCAGATCTGAGCTTCAGTTACCCAGAACAATTTGGATCGAAGATTCTGATTCAAGCAAATCTTTGCTAAATGTTTTTTAATGGTTACCAAAAGGCTTTAAGTGTGTGTTTTTGTAGAAATGTACTTGACTGAACAAGGATATTACAACAGCCTCATGGACTATCCACTGAGCCTTGCTGATTAGGACCTGGTCTAAGGACATGATGTAAACAGCAAAGTTGTTTGAGCAAGCATAATAGCAGGAACCAGCAAGAAGCAGTTAATTGCAAGAATGTAAACAGCTACTATATATGGGGACGTGTGATGTAGCAGCAAGAGCCAATTAGCAATGTAGCTATGTGTGTGAACAGCTGATGGACAGACTATTTATCCAATCAAATAACAGCGTGCCATGTGTACGGAAATAGGTATATAAACTCTCGGCTTGAGTAATAAAGAGTCGTCTTCAACTATGATCATATTGATATGTTGTTGAGTCCACTATTTTGCTCCTGCGGTTGATGCCCGAACAGGGACCCTTGAATCTTTTGCAGCATTTAGAGACGAACGAAAAGAGGAGACAGGAGAAACCCGACTGATAGTTCAGCTGCCCCAGCTGTAGCGTCCACAAGACGGAAAGGCTACCCTTTGACTTCTCCCTACGAGGAGAGGAGCACCTGTATAGGAGGTGCAGAATTCTCCCAGCGAGGAGAGGATCACCCATAAAAGAGGTGAGTATCTTACCCGAGAAGAAGTAAGCGGTCAGGGGAGGAGATGGGGCAGACAGCCTCCAAAGAGGAAGAGGGGGTTCTGAAGCTTGTCCAGCATATACTCTCTACGAGAGATATAAAATATGATGAAACTTGTTTAAAATGGCTTCTATTGTGGAGCAAAGATCAAGGGTTACTGAGTGATG
>VWYH01007847.1:4438-14865 GCA_013399365.1 Pampusana beccarii
TAAAATATGTACTTATTTTAAATCATTTTGGTGAAATATGTGCTATTGTAAGAAATCTTCTCCTTCCCCCTCAGCCCGCTCCATGCAAAAAAAAAAAAAAGGCACAGTGGAAGGTAAGAGGCAGCTGCAACAGTGTAGAAAAGTAAGAAACATGATGGAGATGGTCACCTGAAATTACAGAGCAGCTAAAAAGAACTTTCTAGACTGGTGGCAAGTGGTTTTGGGCTGAGACATTTGGAACAAAGGCAAGGAGGCTTTAGCAGGTTTATTCCAGGACAGAATAGATTTTGGTAAGGGTGAAATATATCAGCGATCTTCTGGGGATAGCAAAAAGAAAGAGTGAGAAGAGGTAACGAGGCATATGGCTTTCCTGTCAGGCTGAGAAATTATCTTTTAATATGTGGAAAAGCAAATCTGATCCCAAAGAATGTGTGCTATAGGTTATTATGGAAAGATAATAACACAATCAAAGAGATGTGGTAGAAAGTCATTCCCCACCCCCCAAAAAAAATCTCTCCAAATTTTAGATTAAAACAATAATGAATGCATAACCGGATCACTCAAAAAATAAAGTAAATGAAAAAAGAAAATTATGAGGGAGGAAAGAAGGCAATGATTGTCAGGTAGGAAAAGCAGCATACTGAGTTCAAACTACCATGACTAATTTAGCTATGGTAAGGTATATTATTAATATGTACTTTAAATAACAACTGAAACTTCTTGTGTTATTTTGGTAACAAAAATAAAACCAACAAACATCCAGATAATTTTAAACAATACGTTGCCAAAAATGTAGGATCAGAACAGCTGGTGTCTGCCAGTACATATGATAACTGTATTTTTTCACATTTCCACTTCCATACCTTTGGGCTCAGATGTAAAACACTTTCATTTCTAATGACAATTTTTGCAATTATCTCATAAGAACTGCCAGCAGCTCCTTGCTGCTGCTGTGATGTAGGAAAAACTAAAGTTACCTGCAATAGACATGACTCATTTAGTACCTGGAACAATTTTGTGACTTGCCTCAATTATTCATTTAATGAATTGATAATGATGATGATGAATACGATGATGATGAAGAGCAGCCCTGGTGTGTCTGAGTCACATCGAGGTCCAATATTGCTTTCAATTGCAATGGTTTAAATTAGGAAAATTCTGTTGATCTCAACGTAAAATGACAGCTACACTGCAGCACCAGGCTCTCTCTAGAGCTTTCTGAATCTGCTAAAACTTATTTCAGACGGGCTACAGGGCACAGTGCAAAGTGTTGTAACAAAACACTTAATCAAATGCTTAACTTTAAGCATATGTGTAATACCATCCCCATTCAGCAAAGCAGCAACTACGTAATTAATGTTAAATAAATGGGACACAGTAAAACCAAGTGCTTAAAATTTAAGCTTAAATGCTTTTTTGAGAGTAGAGCATATAACTCATTTCCTTAAAAGAACTATATTCCACGTTCTTGGCTGAACAGTGGTTGCTATATTTTGAACAGTGTCACACATGGACCTCTGACATCACTAGAATAGGAAGTGTTATTTCTCAGCAGAATAAGAAAATGTCTTGTTTCCATATAGTTATATGGCAAATAAATTAATGGAGAGATATTCTTTGTTGCTCCTAGTCTAACATTTTAGGAGACTCCTCATGTATTAAATTTGGCCATACTGAATGACACTCCAGAAAAACTATTCCTCTCATAAAAGAGATTAAAGGGAGATGGTGTAACGAGACTCCTTCTTGGGGCCCAAAACCATTCATGACTAGTAACCACTGATAGCCATATTGTTTCTGTAATAAAAACTATAAATCTATCAGTATAATTAATTACCGTTCTCAGGGTTTGTAAAGCAAAGTACTGTGTAATAGGATCCAAACTTAAGCATTAGATGTAATTCAGGAATCTACTTCCAGTAATGATTTTTCTTTTCCCTTGTAATGTCCACTCCTGAATAGGGAGGAGTTGGTTCACAATTTAGTGAGAATTGTTCTAACTAGGTTTAAGTTATTCTATAAATTGAATGATCATTTGGAAAATTTTATAGTATGGCTACTTTTTGTTTCTTTCTTAAGCTAAATTCTATTTGGTACAAATGCTCAGTTCTCTCTGAAGTGGTGCTACTTTTTTTCTAGCTTTACATATACTGGGTTATGCATAAGAAAAGAGGCTGGGGAGGATGGAACACGTCTGCCACCACAATCACAAGATATTTAAAACGTGCATCTACTTGTCTTAAAAATTACTCTGTGCAGTAGTTCCAAAGAGAGGCCACTGAAAAATTTGGGTGCTTATGACTTAGAGTGTTATTAGGTCCACTCAATTATCCTTTCATCTGAACTCTCCAGCACTACTTCAGTGCCTCCATTGTGTTTTGAGACTCCAGCTTCCTTTGTGCTGAAGCTTAATTATACTCCCAATACTGTGATTGCTCTCACATTTTATTATTATGCAAAATAAAAGAGACAAACTGCAGCTAGTATTTTAAAAGAAACAAATAAATAACAAGAGATTGTGAAGCTCTTCCTTTCTGCTCTTTGTGTTGTTGTTTTTTTTTCTTCTTTCACTACATGGTGATCAAGCATTCTTAGAATGTATTTTGTAATTGTAAATTCTATTTGAAGTCTTCCTTATTTATTTATTTTTCAGTTCATTACAGTCCAAAACCACCTCACTTTGAAATGTGGATGTGTTGTAAAATTAATACCGGAGGTGTTCTATGTGTGTAAATGTATACAGGTGCATACACATGTGTCCAAATTACAGTAACTAACATCAGTAATTCCAAGAGGATCAATTTCAAATCTGAATAGTCTGAATAATAAACCTTATTTTCTTAGAGCAAGAACAGGAGTTCCTAGAAACCTATTTTATTCCATCCTTCCTTATTAAAACACAACCATGCCACAAAGAACTGCAGAATTCTAGAACATATTATGATTTAGAATAATACACCTCTACTGTCTGCAACATTAAACTTTCATTCCTACCAGACAGAGAATTGTTTTTCAGAGATTACAAACACTGAGAGGTAACAGTTTTATTCTTATGCCAGAGAAGAAGATACATGTATTTTCTTAAAGACTGGAAAATCTTCACAGTCTGTCATTCCTTAACATGTTGAATGACCCCATTGTAGCTATACTTTAACAAAAAATATCATTCTTTACACAGTGGAGAGTGGAACAATATCAGATTGAAACGTTGTCTATTCAGATTTTCCCTTTATTTTAGGGGTGGGAAAGATGCATTGTCCAAACCCTACATAATACTCTGAAGGACATGCCTCAGGGAACACAGTGCAATTCTGGGAGACGTGTGCAATCCTCTGGTCACTGGTGTATAACTAAGTAGTCCAGACCTACAGTTTGCGTCAGCCCCACCTTACAAACAAACGGGAGGTCGGGAATTGCAGCACATCCGGTACCTTTTAGAATTTTTAAAGAAACACTTTTCCCATGTTTTAAGTAACAATGGCAGATAAAGACTGTCAACTTAATGTCATGGCGGCTGGGAGGTGTCTATTGTTCTGCTTTCAGACAGGCCTGGCTAGTCCAGCTGTGGAGCTGCTTAATCTCTGTATGATACAGCTTTGTTTTTCTCTGTGATATAAACACATTATCATGTACAGACCTTGGCATCTGTCAGCTATAATAGGAGCATCGCAGAGGCACCATTATGTTTAATTCAGACATTTCTTAAAGCTACATAACTGTGAAGGGACCAAGTTTTGTAGCCTCATGCTTTCTGTAATCTTCAAAAACTGTATTACAAATACTTGCAAAGATCATCGCTTACGTGCTAAGGACATTGTTTATGGATTCTGGACAAGCATGAAGTAATAGTGAATAAATAATATATTAATTTATTTTATTTCCAAAATTTAAAAATGGTTTGAAGTGTGATGAAGCAAACTGAACTTTCTGAGCAGAAAAAAACCCCTTGATTTTTACATCACTGGGATGATATGAAAAAAAAAAAAAGGAGTGAGTGTAAAGAAAGCTGCTGCAAAAGCTGAGAGGAAAATAAAAATGGGAATATCAGCTGTGTTTTGTAGATATTCCAGTGAGTGCTGATGAATGTGTCTAACAAATTTGTGCGAGGTTACTTTTCAATTATGTTGTGAAAAATCATTGGGTGATTTTATTTTTACATTGGCCCACAGGCTTAAACAGTGAATTAGTTAAAAAGAAAAGAAATTCTAAAATAAAGTATTCTTGTCAAAGCCCTATATCTGAAACGGCCAAGATTTGCACAACTCTAATTGCAATCACTGCACGGCGGGTTGCTGATTATTTTAGACTGATTTGTATGACACATAGAGAAATTCTGAATATATTGAGAACTGTGATTGATATAATAAATTGATTGATATAATAAAAGATTGCCTCTGCTTCCATGAAGGAAATAGTATCCAGCTAGCTTCCGAAATTACTCAATGTATTGCAAAAATATGCAAGCTAAGATTAGGAAAGTTCTTGTAAACTAACAAATAATTATATCATCTCATTTGAAACATTAAAATTGAAATGGACTTTTTATTTGCTTGACAGTCTCCGTAGGTACCTGTGGATGACAGCAAACACCCTTACAAGTGTTTGACTCAGTGCTTGGAAAAGATCTAAGAATAAAGTGAGAGCTTGAAGAGACTCAATTCTGTCTTATATTTTTTCAAATACAGATTTTTTTTTCCCTAACCTTTTAGGCCCAACTGTCTTTTCCTTAGTTTCAAAACCCCCAAATATCATCCCCTGTTTTGTGTTTTGAAACTCCTCTTCCTTCATTCTCTTACTGTTGGAGTTGTGCTGAATTTGACAGGACAGAGTTTGGCTACCCCCACATCCTGAACAAGTGTAGCTGCATTAGTACAATCGTGCCAAGACAACTAAACACTTCTGCAGGCTTGACCAGCCTAAGCAAAGGATGTGGCAGGACTGCGAAGCTGCAGTCTTCTCCAGCTGCTGGTAGTTAATGGAAATATACAAAACACTGTAAAACCTTCATTTTATTCAGATACATTATTTGGCTCAGGAATCCATTCTCTTACTCTATATGAAATCAAGTAAGCTGTGTCTATACCATACCTTGGAGCTGGGCCAGAGGAAGGTGGCTAAAACCAAACTTGAGCCTCAGCCCAGCTTTGATCATCACTGTCATAACATGGAGCTGTCACTTCATTACAAAGGGGAGTCAGACTTCAGTTGTCTACAAGGTCTGTCTGCTTTTTTGGTACATGACAGAGGAAATCTCTCAAAAGATTCAGCTCATCTGTCTGGTGTAGCAAGGGTCTATGTGCANTCTTTTCTTAATAAGGGAAAAGCTAAGTTATGTGCAGTTATGTTTTTCCCCAAGTGAACAGGAAGAGAAAAGGCTTTCTATTTCAGTCTTTAAAGAGCTAATAATGTACATTTTCCATGAGTCACTCAGTGTTCCCTGGAAGTTCTCTGCCAACACTTACATCTGCTTGTCAATTTTTCACCAAATACCAGAACTGTCTGTTCCAATACACATGACTAAGCCAGAAAGGTTTCAGCTGATAAAAGAGGAAATCTTCAGTGGGAACCAACATGACTAGTAATCTTCCAGTGCGGGAACCAGAATATCAGACTTCCATCCCTGAAGACTTGACGTAATGACTTTTCTAACCTCTCTATACAGTACAGATCCTTCAAAATTTATATTATTTCTTATCTTTTGAAAACATGCCAATAGACAGCACATTTAGACACAGACTCAAGCACAGATGTGTTTCTCAAGTGCATCAGGGATTTTGTCCTCCGCACAGAAGCCGTCTCCCTGCAGGATGGTGAGCAGTGCTCCTGCCTCCTGCCTGCGCCCACCGGGGACCACAACACAGCAGACGCACCAGAACACAGCTGGGCGGACACAAGGACATCCCAAATTCCCTCGTAGGAGGTGGCACATCCCGCCCTCCTTGGCCCTGGAAGGGATCCTGAGTCACTGTGACTACAGAGGATCTCACTGACTGCAAGCCCTTCGATAGCCCCTCACTCAAACATGATTTTTTTCGTTTTGTAGCAAACAAGGTACTTTTTATTTACCTCAGTTGAGAAGGCAACAGAAAAAGAAAACTTTAAGAATACCATGAATCTTTTAATAGCATTGAAACTAGCAGTTATTTCCCCTGAATTGATTCAATTGGATCATTAAATTTCTTTTGTTTGGTTTAATAGGGAATGATTGAAAAAACGACATCTACATGCTTGAGATCATGGAAATGATGATATGTCAAAATGTCACAGGGGCTGAAGGGGTAATGATAGAGTGTGGAAGAAAAGTCTCCCTTTGACTGCTGTACTTGAGAGCTGAAAGGCTGAAAGTTTCTCACTAAACACTGTCTTTTACTTTTTGAAGCATTTGACATTCATTGTGACTCAATACACTTTTTTAAAAAGAAAGCATTCCCCGAAGAAATCACAGAAATTATTCTTCCACGCCTACATGAAAGTGACAATAACTTGGTAACTCTTCCAAGCATATTTCAACTACATGTGAAGTCACATATGATAGCTAATAAATTCAGTGATGAGAAAAAAAAAATAAAATGTGGAGTTTACATAGTGGTTGTTGTCAAAGGCAGGTACTTCTACAATTTTAAGATAAGCAAGTGTATTTTACACTGTAGATATATAAAAAGATATGTGACTGTCAAAGCTCTAACAGAGTTACCATGATATCATTCCCTTTTAACCCACAGAGTAAGTTTAAGATTTTCTTTAAGCCTTCTCAGGGAAACCTGAAAAACTATCTAAATACAAGCATCGTTAACTAATTTGCTCATTTGCAGAATACTTTAGATCTTTTTTCTTTTGATTCTGGCTGGTTCTTCTTGTTTTGTGGTATATTTCAATAAAATACTTAAAAATACTAGCAAAACACTTTCAGAAATTGTGTTTCTAATTTGTCTAAGCTTGGACAATTTTTTGAAAATTTTTGAGACCTCTTTTGTGACACTATCATGGTTTTTACTTTAAGGTGTTGATGCCAGCCATCACAATTATGGTTAACCCATGCTATGAAGTAGCTTCAGGTGCCCTCCTAAGGTAGTTTACATTTCCTTTACTCTATGCAAAAGGAAGAAGTCAGTGAAGGTCTGCCCATTTAAAATTATTTCCCTGAGTTCCATAAGCTGAGATTCCATGGTTAACCTTAAACACCACATTAAAACAACAACAACTCTGTGTACATATAAATGTGCACATAGGAAAATATTTTTGAAGATACAAAATTTGGATGCCCAGCTGCCTCATATTGATTTATAAATTGCCAGCTGTCTCCTACAGCCCATCATCTAAATGATAGTTTGGAATATTATTTTGGTTCTACTCCTACAGTAAAGAAGCACAAAGATAAAGGGATTGGCCCTTTTGTGTCAGTCTCAGCATGTGGCCCTCATAAAGCTTTGTGTAATGAGTGTTCTTTATTAATTTCCCTCATCATGATCATGCAACTCACATATCTACAATTACAAAATATATTTCTTTCAATTTGAAAACAAAAACTGTCATCTTGTCTGTCTTCTTATGGTTTGTATTATGATAACATAATAAGTCTCAATACTAACCTCAGACTCCACTACGATGTGAGGTAATGGAAGAATAAAAAAACGGATTTTGTTTAAAGAGACAACAGGTTGATAACAGACCGAAGGGATGAAGTTGGCAAAGAAGATCCATTTCAGTGGTATTTCAAGCAGATATGCGATTAAAAAGTGTGCATTTGAGTGACCAAGATATAGGATGATGAAAATATGAATGAGATTTTAGTTTATCTATGGGGTAGATCTAAAGACCATGTGAAAGAGATGGTATACAAGAAAACTGCAGATTTGAGTATTATCTGCATATGAAAATTGAGAGAGAGGTAATATGGAATTGAGTAGTATTCAAGTCAAGACATAGGAGCCTTTTGAAATAAAGAAAGGTGGAAAAATCAGTTTCCAAACTGGAGGACTGTGTTGGATTAACTCTGTAGCTTCAGATCCTATTTATTTTACTACAATAGTTCCAGGATTTTTTTGGGAAGTATGGCATCTGACTTCACTGATACAACACTTTCACAAGTGGTTTGATTCTGTATGTAGACTTTCACTCTGCTTCAGAGGATACAAAAAATTCAAACATCTTTCGGTCTCAAATAACTGCATTCTGTCAATATCAAAGTAAGGCCCAGTTCTACACCTAACCTGGATTCACATCTGCATGTGAACATCTCTGTCCGCTGCTAATTACAATTCAGTTCTCTGAAGGAGAACGACTCCCCCACCCCCAGTCTGTGCGCGTAGTTAGAAACCCCCATTTATCTCTGACTACGCAGACATGTCTCTTAGACTGAAGCTGTTGTAACTCAGACTATTTTGGTTCAGGAGGTGTCTGGGTCAGTACCTGTTGTGACAACCATGGGTGCTAAGAACATATTCTCTGGTTCATGACAGATTTCATATGAAGGTGCCTACCTCTCATAAATTTCTGGTGTGGCTTCCTAGTACTCCTTTATTTTCCCCCAGAAACATGACATTACCCTCACCTGCTGCTTTGATGATCAGGGGTACCCCTGCATCTGTACTGTGGCCCAGGAAGATTTTCTATAGTGCCCAAGTCATACCAGTCTCTTGGATAGCCACTATTTAATCATCTTAAATTGTATCACATAAAAATAACTCCAGCCCTGAAAGCATCTCTTTTAAAGACATGTTACTGACAAATTCATAATACATGATCCTGCTTTTTTCATGTCCTTGGCAATTTCATCATTGATCAGAACTTGAGGACTTACGCCTTGTTCCTGGTCATTTAGGCATAAATTAAAATTTGATGGTAATTTTGGTGACATACCAATTTTAACTTCCTTTATGTAAAACAGTTTAGACTGCCTTAAAAGTACAATAAAATGTCATCCAAATAAAGAGAATGAATAATGAAACCTTTTGAAACTAGGCATGATCAAAGGGTAAAACTGTATTTGGTCCCTTTTAACCTCAGTGAAAGTTTTTTATTTGGAAGTAGAGAACTTTGTGATCCTCATGCTGCTGTCAGTTATGGTAGAGCTAAATTTGGCTATTTCAGTATAAATAATGAATTAAAAAAAGCATAAAATATTAACTGAGTTGTCTAAATAGACTTTTCCATCTCTCCATCAAGTACTAAAAGAATCTTGTTAATTTGGTGATTTCCTCACTAAGAAATGGCTCAAAACATTCTTAAAAGGTCCTTTGGGCTGCTGTCCAAAAAAACCTTTAGAAACACCTTCTATTTATCTTTTTTTTAGTAATCAATCAGACTTGTGAGTTGTCATCATGTCTAAACATTTGCAACTTATCTCACATTTTGCACTCAGCAGTAAGTCTTCACTAAAGACTCAAGAGCAAAAATCTTGGACAAGCATAATTGAAAGCTACAGTCCTGATTTGATTACAGTTGGTGACAAAAACTGAAGAAAAAAAAAGGTTAACTTTTAATGTGCACTAAGTTAAGCAGGAGTTCAAATTAGAATAATTGAATGCTAGCGTGATTCATTTACCAGGGGTTGTAATGACACCAGATTTTTAAGAAATCTTTTTTTTAAGATAGATTTTATTGAACTTAAAAGCAAAAATTTCTAATGTGAATTTGTTTGACTATGAGCTTCCTTTTGGGCAACAAGCTATGCAAGCCGTAAGTTGCCCAAAAAACCAAAGTTCATAGCTACCCACATCTAATTCATCCTGTTGTATGCAGCCCTAAGGTGACAATTATTTTTGAATTCCATAACAAATAGGGGCCTGATACGATGGCTAACACAGAATAGCTATTTTTTTCCTCCTTACAGCCTGGAGAAGACCTCATGGCTGATAACAATATGTCACCTCTAATCTTATTTCCTATTCCCAGACTATATTTTCAGCATTTTTTAATGTTATTCTGCATTCTACACTCTGATACAGCACTAGCTTTTTCTATTAAAAAAAGAAAAAAAAAGAGAGATAAAAGAAAGTGAATGACTGTATCAGAAGCTAAAATGATTGTATCGATTATACTTCCCTTCTATAAGAATGCTTAATTTTATTACCAATATTTCAGGGGATGGGATGGTAATGGTTTTACTTAAATGTCAACACATTTTCTTAGGGGAAAATGAATTTAAGGGAGACTTTGTAATACTTTTTTGAATTCAATAGAAAGACCATACCAAATAAATTGAATGTATAGTTCTATTTTGAAAGATAGAGCTGCATACTGTGTTCTAATAACATAATTTTCAAAGGTATGTGGAAAACAAAACATACTTTATTAATAGCACCTTCATGTTTAGTAATATTATCAGTAAAAAGATGTCTAACTATTGGACAAGTTTAAGGGCCAAAAAAGGGCAATATCAGTACTCCATTATGAAGGCAATTATAAGTGAATATTACAAGTGAAAA